>CM076580.1:1666895743-1667495743 GCA_034641835.2 Pinus albicaulis | reverse complement strand
GAAGGCTCTATTATCTGCCATGGGCGTTGTAGATCCTGTTGATGACCAAATGATTGTTTTCGACGCCCATCAATCAGAACATCCTCCTCTTCCTGCTTCCGTCGCCTTCCAAATCCCAGTCAAAATCTGGAACGCTAACGTTTATCGGTGTATAATTGATGAGGGGGCATCCACCTGTGTGATGTCCGCTTCGGTTTGGAAGAAAATCGGATCTCTTGAGTTGGCCCCTTCCACAATCACCCTTCGAGAGTGGGATGGCCACGCCTCCCAGCCCATTGGCCTCTTCCGTAATTATCCTATCACTCTTGCGGGCAAGATTGTTTGCGTTGACGTCGAAGTCATCGACGCTCCTCTAGATTACAACATTCTCTTGGGGCGAAGCTACACCTATGCCATGTCTGCTGTCCCTTCCGCGGTTTTTCGCAAGATGCCTTTTCCTCACAATGGAAAGATAGTCACCATCAACCAGTTTACGTATCATGAACCAAAGTCTCAGACCCCCCCTGAGATGACCATCTGTTCTGTAGCCAATAAACAAACCGTCGATTCCCTGACCAGTGTCTCTCCTGGCGTCTACAAAGACTCTTCTTTGCTTGGAACCTTTCCTGGTCTTCCTCCTCCTCCTACCTCTGATCCCAGCTTATCTAATGTTTGCATGATGCAATCGTCTCGGGCAACCCTTAAGCAACCCCCTCCTAGCCATTCATCTCAGCCAGCCGGACCTCCTCCTCCTGGCCCCTCTCCTACAGCTGGTATCCATGAGCCCCTCCATTCTCCTGGATCGGTCCCTCTCGACCTTAGCCACCTCGGAGCCGTTCCTCCCGGCCATTACCCCTCCGGTCAGATACCGTTATTCATTCCACCTCCTGGAGTGTACTCGGTACTTGTTATGGCTACCCTCTCTCTCCCCAACTTGACCCTGGGCATACCCGTCTGGTACCTTGACCCTCCAGCCGCTACCCCACCTGGTCACCTAAAACCGTATCTTGCTTTGACACCCGTTCAACCAGTCCCCCTCGCTTCCTCCGTTGCCTCCATGCCCCTAGCACCTCCTCAGGACCCTGCTCCTGTGGCGGCAACTCCAGGACGAAAAGGCAAAGCTCGCAAGGGGGAATCCAAAGACAAGGCCACCCCGACTGACCCGGCTCCTCCTCCGCCCGCAAAGCCTTGTGCCTTGTGTGATGTCGTCGGTCGCACCACCCATACTTGTCCTGAATTGCGCCGTATTTAGCCCATGGTTAAAGTCGCGTTCCCTGAGTCTACGGTCCCTGACCCCTCTATTTCGTCCTCGTCCGTAACCAAGAACCCAAAGATTATTCGCACCAAAAAACCCTGTGCTTTGTGTGGTGCCCATGGCCATTACTCCCACCACTGTCCTCACCTGACGCATTACCGCGCCTCTTTAGAGGTAGTTCGAGAGTATCAGGTTGAACAAAATCAGTCCACCTCTCCCATACTTGCGCAGTATGCTTCAGAACAGCTTGAGGATCCCCCCGCTCCCATTGACATCCCCCCCCGATGTCCAGATGACGGAGTCTACTACCACCATTCTCTACCTATCATCCTCTGTGAGACCTTTTGAGAACATTCCCTTTGAATCCTCCCCAGTTGTTTCGCTCGATCCCCCTTCAGCGACCACCCTGGGCTCAACATCATTTGCCCATTTGTTTCTCTGTTCTTCCGTCATTCCCCGTGACGATCCGTATGTGAGCCTTTCTTCCTATACGGATGATTTAGGTAGCTTTGACGCGTCATGTGGTTTCCCTTCCACTCGTCACCCCCTCTTTTCCCGTCCGGATGCCCCCTTGGAAACCTTTTCCACCCATGAACTCATCCTTCCCGCCCATACACGGGATAACCCCACCCGTATCTGTGTTGACCTCCGCAGCCCGAGTCCCAGCCATACCTCCTATAGCCCTCTTATACCACCATCTAGTTTGTATATGTGTCATAGCCATCCTGCCCATCACACTCCCTCCCGCAGTTGCCGCTCGATGTCTACTATACACTCACGCTGCCGTCATTGTTCCCCCTCCCCCCATTTTTTGTCTTGTAACACCATTCCGCAGGACCTCCGGTCCACACCCTATATTGGTTACGCCGATGGTGCAAGTCGTTACTCCCAGAATCTAGCCTCGGAAGGTTGGGCCATTTTCACCCCCTTGGATGCCCTTGTTCTCTCAAACGGGGTCTGCATTGGTCCTGCCACCAATAATCAGGCCGAATATGATGCAGTGCGTGGTCTTTTAGTCGATGCCCTCTCTCATCGCATCCTCCATCTGCATGTTCATTTAGATTCCCCACTTCTTGTCATGCAACTAAATGGTGTCTATCGTGTGCATAATCCTGTGCTGTTTAGACGATATTTACGAGTGAAACTCTTGATACATGAGTTTGAAACCATAACTTTCAACCATGTACCTCGAGAACAAAATCACTATGTAGATAACATTGCAAACCATGTTCTAGATTGGCATTTATCACACGCATTTTATACAAGACAATCACATTCATAATCATTAAAAAATATGCATATCCATAATATGTGTCGCAAAACATGTGTTTAGAGTCCATCTACTCTGATACATATGACATGCCCATAGCATGTTACAAAAAACTCAAAACTAGGGGGCACCACCTGTCCCTACATACACACTAGGGGGCACCACCTGTCCCACACCTAATCACTATCTGGTGGATCCCGAGCCAATGGCTCTGCTCCTGCAGCTTGTAGATCACGTATCCCCTGACCGATCATCGCCATGCGCCGCATGACACCCCGCCATTCTGAGGGTAGACCAATACATGGCTCTATGTACTGGTCGTCTAAGTCTTGCCACCCGCGCTCTGAAACACCGGTCAGCAACCTCTCACATCTACGGCGGATGTCGTCCAGGAGGGCGGCCGCATCCTCATTATGCGCCGCTCTCGATCCACTCGGGCCTGCAGCTCCTGATGCTGCCGGCCGTCCCATATATCCGGCCGGTTTTACCGGAGCTATATCTGCATACCAAAAGTACATGAATCAGTACCCTATCTACTATTCAAAAATTTTAACATGCCCAAAAAAGAGTAGTCACTTGTCACTTACCATCGGGTCCCCATACTCGGCCAGGCGGAAGTGGTAGGTCCGGATCCCCACAATAACTCATCCCACTATAGGGATAGTCGTCTATGTATAACGGCATCTGATCCCAATGGGCAAAGAACTCAGGTCGAAACACTCGTCCAACCGCCCCTCCTCCTCCTCTGCACAGTAGTCGCCCCCACCGGCGCATCCTGGGCTCTCTCGGGCCCCCATCTGGGAGCTGTATACGAGGTCATAAGGTCGGGATCTTCTCAAAAAAGAAGGAGCACAACAAAGTCCCATACGAGAAATCGTGGTTCACTTGCCGCTTGCAAAGCGACAGCTGTCGTTTTAACGACACCAACATAATTTGGGCCCCCCCATAGTAGGTCCTACTCAACACACTCTCCACAACCATCATCTGCCCCCAGTGATGTGATGGAGCGCCTGGTTGCCCAGGATCCGTAGCACTGCTACGGCCACTGCACGGGTCTCTAATCTCTCTAGGTCCCCGATCGGTATCCGAGTCCCTTTGACTTGCAGACTCGGTCGACAATGTCGCTCCACAAACTCCATGATGTTCCGCCCCCGCGGTAACACTGGCTGTGTATTTCCCACCATCCCAAGTGGCGGGAGACCAGTCAGGAAATACAGATCTTGGACTGTCAATTCGATCCTGTGCCCCTGCACTATAAAGAACTCATGATCTGGATCCCAATAACTGACAATCCGGGCCAACAAGGGCTCCCCTGCTCTCATCAATGGGTTCTCCAGAAACTTTAGAACCCCAAACATGGCCAATACACGACGGACACCTTGATCTGCCTGGATCTCTGACCGGAATGTACCCAGGTCTCTCTCTCTCTAGTTGACCCGTATATCTGCCATATCTGCACAAACACATCATCTTTTTCAGTATATAGATAGGAAACACCGTAACCAATCACAAAAACCCACATCTCACACCTAAAACAACACTGAAATCTCATTCATCCCCCAGGTCGCACTTTTTTGCCCAATCCTGGGACAAGTCGCAGTTTTTGGCTCAAAACCTGCTTCCCAGGTCGCAGTTTTTGGCCCAAAAAGTGCGACCCGGCCGTAGAGGTGAAAGAGGGTCTGTTCCTAAGATTCTGGGCCCTAATCTGAACTTTCAATCCATCAAAATGAAAGAGTAAGGTTAGGCCTCTTACCTGCAACTGACGGATATCGATTCGAATGGTCGGTTTGTCCGCTACGCTCGCCGCAAGATTTAGGGCCTTCTCTCCTCTCTACATTCACCACAGCAACACTAGCAAATGAGTGAATTTGGAGGGAAAACTGCCTTATTAAAAGAGAACCCTTGTTTTTTCTTTCGCCTGCTGCAACCACACCGTAGCTCCGTTTGACAAACCATTTGCACCGTTGGAAAGCTCTCACCGAGCCCTCAAATGGGTATCTGTTAGTTTTTTGTGATTTGATACTTCACCAGGACACATTTTGTCCAAGATGGGTCACTTCACCTCCCCCCAAAATCGAATTTCCTCACTTGCAACACTTGTACTTGGGGCACCACGTTGCCTCCATACTTGTATTTGTTCGTGTCGATTTTCGTCATGAGATACCATCTTGTACTCATGTTTTCATGGTCCCCCATGGGACCTTTACTGTGTGGCAGCACCATCGAGTCACCCTTGTTTAGAGCATCCAAGTTGAGTCATCATCGCCTTCCTGGAGTCTATCCCGAGTCCCTTTGTACCATGCTATAGTCCTCCCTCCTTCATTGCTTGGTCTCTCTCTTGTGTCGCACATTACGGCCTTCAGTCCCACTGTCCCCTATCCCTTATGATATTGTGTCAGTCGCTGCCATGCCATTCATGCCCTTTATGCTCTAGCAAGGGAAGTCGTCCATTTGCTACTCAGTCCCCTCCATTCCATCATCATCATTGGTATTAGTATGTCCATCGCTCTACCATTTTCTCTCGTGCCTTAGTTGAGGATCCCTCATTGCCTCACCTATGGCGGACCTCCTTCTGTCGACATCAACTCCTTCATTCCAGAAGACAGGTCTAGAGAGCGGTGTACCTTGGTTCCAGCTTCCACTCTTGTTCGGTGCCTCGGATCAGGCAAAGGGATCTCTCATTTCCCTTTGACTTGATTGTTTCTCCACTCCAGCTCCTTTCAAAATGATCGAGATCCGTATGCTTGATGGTCTAGTGATGCAGCAGCAGCTATTGGTGATGCCCGGGTGTGTGTGATATGTCTCAGCCCTCATGAGGGGGTGGCCCTGCAGGTAGCCCCCCACATGCCCGGATGACCTCTTCATTGCAGCCTTCGATGCAGCTCCATATATTTGATGATGTCGGCCTTAGCCACTTGCAGCGCCTCTTTGATTTGCATGTATCAATCAGATTTTGTGAGCCCTTCCCCGCTTGTAGGGGGCATTTGGGTTGTATTTGTATCTCATGTACTCAGATATTATTGTATAATTCCTGGCTGTTATCCCAAGCACAGCATGTATATGGGATCCCTCATTGTATTTCTATGTGACTCATGATTATGCTGGCTGTACTTTATGGTTCGGTCCCTTGTTTACTGGACACACTATTCTTTTGTACTTTGTCTCCCGCGTACAGGGTATGTTTCCCCTCCCCCGCCGCTCTTTGTACGTACTACAACAAGATTTCATTGCAACTAAAGTCTCTGGCTCTCGTGTGTCCAGTTCTTCAAGACATTAGTCTACCTCACATTTCTCCCATCTTTTGATGTCCTGGTGATTGAGTTCTACAACGTACTTTCATACGATTTTCCCAACACTCGCACGCCGGGCGGCAACTGTTACACCATTTTTTGGTCATCTAACCTACTATCATTAGATGGACCCAAGTACACCATGTAAGACCAATTTTACCCTAAGTAAAATTGTCTTCACTATGTAAAATAACTTAATAAAACACATTTATTAGGTTGTTTATGGTCTAAACAGAAAACCCCAAAAGGAAATATTAAAAAAACCTATATTTGTTTGATTTTCCTGGTCATGTTTAACCCAAAACAAAGAAATTAATTAGATAAATCTTTATTTATCTTATTATTTTCTAGGAATAATTATTTAAATCTTATTTAAATAATATTCCTTGTTAAGTATGACTAAATCACCCATAAATAATTAAATAAATCATTATTTATTTGATTATCTTTCAACCACTTCCTTAAAATGATAAATAAATCATTTATTTATTTATTATTTACAAATAAAGGGATTTGACCCAAGTCAAATACTTCTTCCCTCCAACAAATATAATAAAATATTCCATAAAAGGTGGATCTAGATTTGGTTAATGTTATTTTAATCATGCACCAAGATCTAGAATGACCCAATATTTTGTTATAAATAGGAGGGTTTTTCCTACCATTCTTCACCTTTTGTTGCCTATTAGATCACTCTGGATCTAGAATCTTGGTCTGAATTTGAGCCATTATCATTGTCATATTTTCCATTATTTGTTGTGTGAGCTCCCTTTGAGTTCTATCTTTGTCTGGGTTTTCTACACCAACAAGAGAGAGAAATGATAGATCTGAAGTGCTGAGGACTTCCAAGAACCCATCCCATTGAGGAGAATTGGAAACACCTTCTTGTTTTCCTCCCAGGTGCCCTTAATACAAAAATTCTTTCAAAAAACATTGTTCTTGTCTTGTCTATTGGATGTATGGAGCAAAACCTTGTTTTTTACTGCTTAATGTCTCGTTATGCATAGATCTGGTTTTTTGCAGCACTTGTTTTGATCAATTAACTGCAGATCTGAAGATATTGGCAGCCATATTTGATGTTAGGGCTATAAGTTATGCGTAGCTAAAGTGGTCTTTTTTCGTACACTTCGACAGAAGATTCATACTAAAAACAACATTCATAGTTTCTACTATTGAGCTCTCCACTGTTCTTAACAAAAATCATCAACATACCTAATATGATCTCGGAATCATTAACGTTTTTCTTATTCTGTCATTCTGGAAAGAATATCACTGCATATTCCTTTCTAGGACTGCTCCAGAGTCATTGCTGCTCTATATACAATTCAACTGATCTAAACATAATGATCTTCGGGAGGACATCTTCAACTTATTTACTCGGAAGCTAAAACGACATACCACTCATAATTTTATGACTCATTTAACTGATTTCCTCCAAGGGAACCTTCTATAGATGAAAGATGTAATGATATAATGATAATAAAAATTTATCTTACTCATCCTTCTCAATTGTGATTCATTGCTAATTCTAGCAGTGTGATGCACAGTGTGATCATCCTCTATGGATCTTTCCAGTTCTATAGCTCGAAACTTAAATTTTGTGATTTTAACCATTCATCACTTAGTGTGATGTTGTCTTCTTAGATTACATGTTCAGGGCTGATGTTCCCTCTACCACCATGGCTGCTTGCTGCCTTCTCTCATTTCATCGACCTGTTGGATATTGAATACTTCATGTATCCTTCTTCCTCTATATTTCTTTGTCCGAGGAATTGTCCTTTCCCTTCCTAAACTTTTAGCTGTTCTTATTCCAAGGAGCTCTTCTTAAACTACTTTCATGGGGACTATTTATGAACTGCTCTCCCCCTGGGATGTTTCTTCTTATATATTACTGGATGGATATTTGTGTTTCTTCCTAGAGTAGCTCCCCCTGAGACTATGATGGATTCATTACGTTAGTGAAGTAACAGGCTCCCCCTTTCTCTTTTCCTTCCATACTTTATTAGGGTTCTTCATAATGTCAACACTTCCTTTTGGTTCACAGTTTTTTTTGATTTGAGTAGATTCCATCATTTGTCTAGAGTTCTTTAATGTATATGACAGCTTACAGTCTTTTGCTATGTGACCAAGCTTGTGGCATGAATAACATCTTATTTTTCCTAAGAAAGGTTGAGATGATGTATGACATTTTTCTCCCCTTTTTGAATACAATTTACATTCAACAGATTTATGTCCAAATTTATTGCATGAAAAATAATAGCCATGGAAATGATTTGTGTACCTGGTGATAGATTGTCTTCTCCATTTATTTGTTTGAGGTAGTCTTTTCATTGGCTGCATCTTTAGTTGGTTGGACTGGGTTTTTTTTTTTTTTTTTTTTTTTTTTTACGGTATGCTGCAATATGTCCAGGTTTGTGGCAGGAAAAACAAGTGATACTTCTCACAGGAGGAAAGAACCTCCTTTGACATCTTCTGAACTTGTTCAATTCATCCTTAGGAGCGCATGAGCCTTTAGAAGTTGACTGTTTCATCCTTTCATTCTCTATCCTTTCATGTTGCTGCTTGTTTCTGTTTGTTTCTTTACAAATCATGTTCTTGGTGGCTTCTACTTCTGTAGGAATTTTTTGAGCTGTTTCATTATCCTTTACAACTTTTACAAAAATGATATTCTTGTTATCTTATACCTTGGACTTACTAGTTTCTCCTTCATAGCCTATCCCAGCCTTTATGAGAGGAGACCTTTGAGCATATAGAATCTGGTCCAACTGTCCAGAGCTTTTCATTTGGGGAATATTCATAGATAATTCCCTTTGGGCGTTTTCTAGTTTCTTTCTTAGGCTTACTATTTATTCTTCCAATTTCTCTTGCTCCTGATTTTTATCTTTAATTTTCTTTAGCAGAATGTCTTCCACCTTCTTAGCTTCTTCAAGTTCTACTTTCAGGCCAACAATTTCTTCCTTATCTTCATATTCTCTCTCATCACATATTTGCACCAATGTCTTAAGGTTTTTGTTTTCATTCTTAAATATTTCTATTTCAGTCAAGGCTGTGTCAAGTTTGGATTTTTCCTCAAATGTAATTTCTTCGTGGTACTCACATCCATTCACCCTAGCAGGTATCTCATTTGATTGACCTTTTTCCTTTTGAAAGGAAATTTTCTTCTTCTTCTGGTTTATCTTCTCCTTCTTGATAATGCATCCACTATTGTCTCCTTCATGCATGAGATGAAATCTATTCCAGATTCCTTTTGCAGAGGTTAAATCAAGATCCTTGTTATGAATACTATTATATATCACACATTTTGCCTTAGCATTCCACTATTGTTCTTGCAATGAGGGAGATTATGTGCAATAACCATCACATAAAAGCTTCCATACCTCAGGTTCATAAGCCATTAAATATCTTTTAACCTTATCTCTCCATTCAGGAAAGTTTGTTGTATTGAAATCGACATCTACCCTTTTCATACTAATTAAAGTCCTCTCTGTCTCTCAACTCTCGCCTCTTTCTCTTGGCTTAATCATCTGTGTGCTGAAGCAATTCACTTGCCTATCTTCTTCCATTATTCAGATTGACTAAGCCTTTTCCTTTGATTTTTCATGCTTATCATTTCCGAATGTTACATTTCCATATTTATTTTCTTCAAAGGTTATAAACTTGCTTCGGTCTCCAGTCATATGCTTTGAGCATCCATTGTCCATATACCATTGGCTTTTTTGATCTTGAGCTATTAGAACCAGATTACACTTTTTCAGCTTCTTTTTCCACTACATGCGACTATTTGTTTTGATGCAAGAGCATGAGGCTCGAAGGATAAAACCTTAATTTTATTCCAGAAATCCAAAAAAAATTTACAAGCAAAGGAGTGGGATCCTTTAGCCTGCGATTTACTGTTTTGATAGATAAGATGTTACTAGTATTTAGGGATTCAGATAGCTTTGAATTTGATTTATTTAATTTAGTTTTTAAGTTGAGAATTTTTACGCAAATATCATGTAATAGGATTTTTATCCAAGATTGGGCAAATCGGATTCAAAAGAATTATATTGAAAGGATTGTAAAAACATTATATATTTGTAAGTTTGAAATGTATCTGAAGGAGGAAGATTTGTTGGAATTAGAAATGGATTAGAAGGAAATTCTATTTTCCTCTATAGCTGTGCGAAACTTCCAAATTTTGGAGGGTTTAAATTTTCATTGGAAATACATCTGAGTTTATTTTAGTCAAGTGCAGCTCCGTTGATTTAAATTTCTTTGTGTAATTTTATATTTAAATACTTTGCGTTCACTGTGGAAAGTGACTGGTTGTTTGCATTGTCAAACTGAAAAACCTTTAGTTGTTGAAGTATAGAAATCGTGATTTCTTGAAGGGTAGTTAATATGACAAAATTGAAACAAATAAGATCACTATAGTGTGCACGGAGTCAAGGGAAATCTCAACATTTGCAATTAATCTGGTGGGAATAGTAATTTATTTTGCAGGGATTTAATATCCACTCAGATAAGAAATTTGTTCAACGAAGATATAGTATCAGTGAATACCGTCCGATTGAAATCAACGGACATAAAAAATTTAGTTGCAAGGGATTTAAGAGGCCAGATGGACCAGATAAATTCATAAATTTGAGTTTATAGTTGAAGCTGTCCACCAATAGTCAAACAAATCCGACGGTCTTCGCAATTGGTCCTTTGATCCAACTATTATCACATATTTATATGCGCATTGTTTAAACATAACTTTGGATGCAATAACTCAAGGTAAATGGGTTTAATATTGTTTTAATTTCGTCAATCTAATCCGTAAATGTTTGTTAGGCGTAATTTTATTAAGGTTGTTTTTTTTTTTATAAGTGACATGATATGTTTTTTTTTTGTAAGTAAGATTAAAATTCTATTGATAATGGAACATATTTTACAAAGAGGCTCGGGCCTCAGCAGTGCTGGCTTGTGTTAATTCCATAATGTCAGAAAAAATATACCAAAATTGGAGCTGCCCGCAAGGGGAAACCAGCCCATATAAAGTATGTAATGCTGCCTCAAAAGAGGAAACCATCGACATAAGACATAAGTTAATGTATCCAGCATAACCATAAACAGAAAACAAAACTAAAGAGTTGTGAGCTTGAAACTTAAGGAGACCTGGTAATCTGAGCATCAAGAGAAACTGGAGGAGGTTCTTCCACGATCAGACATCTGTACTCATCATCATCTGCAGTCTGGAGGCCAATTGCATCCTGGTGAGGTGCCGTAGCCTCATCGCCCTTTCCTTCATTCTGCAACTGCTTCTCTTTGTAGTATCCTGAGCTACCGCCATTGTTAGAGCTAGAGGTGTGCCTGGGCGAGGTCTGTTGGGCTTTTACGTCTTCCGAGGGGCCGGGGTAACTTTGCAGGCCTGGTGGCGGAATAGGTTGACTAGGGGCAGGGGAAACACCAGGAAATTCGCGGAAGGAGATAGAAACAGTGGCCACGATGAGAGGGCTGAAGGAGGAGCATTGAAACTGAAAGTGGGCTGAGGAAGGGGGTGGCTGGGGCCGAGGGAGCGTACGAGACTCAAAGGTAGGGTGGTGAGCAGAGGAACCAAAGAGACGGCCCCGACCACTGCGGGTATCAGGGTATCTTCCCCAGGAATGTTCAAGGGAAGAGGACGAGGTGCTGGGAGGGGAGGATGGCGCATGTCGCAAAGCTCGACCTCTGCTGCTGCCCCGCCAACATCGCATATGATGTCTCAAGCGAGGCATATCAACACAGTTGGGATGAGTGCAACCCAGGGCAGTGGAAGAGGCAGGACATGCTTGGATAAGCCGAGAGGTGGAGGGCGAGACAAGGCCAAAAGAATCCGAGAGGCATAGGTGACAATGGGGGCTCTGAGAATGATGGATACCCGAAGGAAACTCGATGTAGCTGCTAAGACTACAGTGCCTCCCAATTGACGTGCGGGAGCTTAGCTCCGCAGCCGCAAGGGAGCAACCACTGCATAGAGGAGGAATGTGGCACGGCATAGAACCCACAGAGGGGATCTGGATCATCACAGAGAGACCAGAAGCAAAGCTAGAGAGCCGAGGAGTGCGGCAAGAGGGCGGCATTTTGAAGCGAAGGTGCCTGCCTCATCCACAACAACGGAGTAAATGCCCCGCGAGGTGACGGCAAGGAGACTTTAATGCAGAAGGGAGCTATCAAGTTGGCGTGCGGATGGCCATGTGGCCATGCCACGTGCCGTCCCGCAGCGTACTAGCCATATTAACTATCATAAACACCCGCATCTGGGGAAGTGACATAATATGTTGCTGGCATACAAAAAAGGGTTTTATGTTGCCGTCATTCACAAAGAGTTATAAAAAGGGCTGAAATCCACTATTAAATTATGTAATGGAAAAGAAATACGATTGTTAGTTAATTGTATTTCTTTTATTTACAAAAAAACCATAAAGTGGGTTTTGATGCAATTCAAAATTTGTGGAACAAATTTTTAATTGCATTTTTGCTTTGGGTTATAAAGCTAGAAGTTTGATGACTGATACTCAGAAAGAAATTGAGGAAATTCCACCAGAATTAGAAGAAATTTTCACGAGATTTGAAAGCTTATCACTAACACCTACATCTAGACCACCATTGGTGGTATCAAAGCAACATTTAGACACTGAGCGAGATCTCAAAGATCAGGAAATGAAATCCAACATGGATTATAGAGTTGGACGAGGAGGTGGTGTTGGTCGAAGGAGAGGAAGACCAGTTGCAAATGCTGAAGTGATGGAGGTTATGCAACAGATACAAGCCATATTAGAAGCAATGGAAATGGGAAATCAAAGAGATGCAGATGTCAGAGATGTCAGTGAACCTGAAGTTGAATCTGCAGAAGAGGGAGAACCTGCAGAAGTTACTGCTGAAATGATATTTTTTAAATCAGTGTTGGGATCCACAACTAAACCCAGACTTGAAGTTTTGGTTTTTACAGGAAGCTTAAACTCAAAAGAGTTGATAGATTGGGTAAATGACATGGATAATTTCTTCTATTATGAAGAAATTGATGAAGGAAAAAGAGTGAAGTTTGCTGTCACAAAATTGAAAGGACATGCAACACTTTGGTGGGATGGAGTGCAGGCAGAAAGAAGGAGACTTGGTAAGAAACCAATAAAGAATTGGAACAAGATGGTGGAAAAGATGAGAGGTAAGTTTTTACCAAGTGATTATCAGTTTTCATTATTTAGACAAATGCATAATCTTAGACAGAGATCAATGATAATCAAAGAATACACAGAGGAATTTTACAAAGTGAGCATAAGAGCATGAAAAATTCAAGATACAACAGAAAATATTGCAAGATATATTAATGGTCTCAAGATGGAGATCCAAGATGAGATAAGTCTGTTGTCTCCTAAAACAGTGGAAGAGGCTTATCAAATGGCCTTGAAGGCTGAAGAAAAACTCATAAGGAAGAAATTTTCCAGAAGTAGAGGTACTTTTCGAGGAAAAGGAAATCAAGGTGGTAGAGGAATATCTACAACACGGAGAGAAGGAGTTAGCAGCAGCTCAAATCAGAATACACATATAGAAGGTGATGCAAGTGGCAGAAGGAATTTTTCCAGAGGAAGAGGAGGCAGAGACAGAGGAAGAGAAATCAAATGTTATAGATGTAATAAGCTTGGACACAGAGCTTATGAATGTCCAGAGAATGTGGGGAAAAATCAGAGAAATGTAATTTTTTCTCAGAATGAAGAGGAAGCAGCAAAAATGCCAGAAGTAGCAAAAGTGCCAGAAGTAGAGAATATACCAGAGAAAGAAGAATCTTTGGTAATTAACAAATTTTTGTTAAAACCAACAAAGGAAGTTGTTGAACTAGCACAAAGAAAAACCTTGTTTAGAAGTGTGTGCAAAGTTCAAGGAAAATGCTGTCAAATGGTAATTGATAGTGGCAACACTAATAATTTGGTCTCTACAAAAGTGGTGGAGAAATTGAAATTGAAGACAAAAAAACATCCAACACCCTACAAGGTGTCATGGCTTCAGAAAGGACATCAACTGTTAGTGAATGAACAATGTGAAGTGGAATTCCAGTTGGGCAGCTACAAAGATAAGATTATGTGTGATGTGATGCCTATGGAAATATGTCGCATATTGCTAGGTAGACCTTGGCAATATGACAGAGGAGTTATGAATGATGGGAAAAAGAACACATACAAATTTTGTAAAGATGGTGTTGATCATACATTGTTGCCGATAGAAGAAGAAGATGCATTAAAGAGAAGATCTGATCCGAAAGCTTTGGTGCTGAGTGGAAAAAAATATTTGCAGCAGATTGAAGATGATGAGGTAAATTTTGCATTAATTTGGAAACCCAACGTAGTAATTACTTCCACTAAAATTTCAGATTTACCAATTGAAATTCAAGAGATGCTGGAAAATTACTGTGATATCATTGTAGATGATTTGCTGGATGAATTACCACCTATTATAAAAATCAGCCATCATATAGATTTGATTCCAGGAGCAAATTTTCCAAATAAAGCAGCATACATGATGACTCCCATAGAAAATTAAGAAATCAGGAAGCAGGTGCAGGATCTGTTAGATAAAGAACTGATCAGAGAAAGTTTGAGTCCTTGTGCAGTGCCAACAATGCTTAGTTGAAAAAAAGATGGAGGTTGGAGAATGTGTATTGATTCAAGAGAAATCAACAAAACAACAATCAGGTATAGATTTTCTTTACCCAGAATTGAAGATTTGATGGATTGTTTAAGTGGGGCAAGATATTTTACAAAACTGGATTTAAAGAGTGGCTATCATCAAATTAGGATAAGGGAAGGAGATGAATGGAAAACAACTTTTAAAACAAATGAAGGATTGTATGAATGGATGGTAATGCCGTTTGGATTATCAAATGATACTACTACATTTATGAGGCTTATGAATGAAGTACTTAAGGAGTTTATTGGTAAATTTGTAATAGTATATCTAGATGATATATTAATTTACATCAAGTCTAAAGAAGAACACTTGAGACATCTGAATTATGTCTTAAGGAAGTTGCACCAGGAAAAGTTGCTGGTAAATTTAAAAAAAGTGTTCATTCATGAAGGAGTTGGTATACTTAGGTTTTGTTGTTTCTGCTGATGGATCCAGAGAAGATAAAGGCAATCATAGAATGGCCTTCACCTAAGAGTGTTTTTGAGGTAAGAAGCTTCCATGGTCTTGCTAGTTTTTATAGAAAATTCATAAGGAATTTTAGTAAGATCAATGCTCCTATTATTGAAACCATAAAGAAGGACAAGCAAACATTTAAATGGACTGATGAAGCATAAAAAAATTTCCAGTTGTTGAAAAGAAAGATAACATAAAAGCCCATTTTAGTTTTGCCTGATTTTAATAAACCTTTTCAAGTGAAATGTGATGCCAGTGGAGAAGCTATTGGAGCTGTGCTCAGTCAAGAAGACATACCTATAGCTTATTTCAGTGAAAAACTGAATGACACAAGAAGAAAATATTCTTCTTATGAAAAAGAATTTTATGCAGTTGTACAGGCATTAAAGAAGTGGAGACATTACTTGATGTATAAAGAGTTTGTGCTTTATTCAGATAACCATGCATTGCAGTACATTATGCAGCAACCAAAACTAAATTAGAAACATGCAAAATGGGTAGAGTATCTTCAGATTTTCAATTTTGTATTGAAACACATAACTGGCCAAGAAAACAAAGTAGTAGATGCCTTAAGTAGAAAAAGCATTTTAGTTCAAGAAAGTCAAATTCAAGTGTTGGGTTTTGATTTTCTTAAGGAATTGTATAAAACAGATTTGGATTTTAAAGAGGCATTTAAAGCATGTAGTAATCCTGTTTTTTTGGACAGAAGTAAGTGGCTAGATTTTTTCTTGCAAGAAGGTTTACTGTTTAAAAGAAATCAACTGTGCATACCAAATTGTTCTATGAGAGAAAATTTAATTAAAGAGAAACATAGTGGTGGAATTGGTGGACATTTTGGTGCAGATAAGACTTATGAACAACTAAGTCATTTTTATTTTTGGCCAAAGATGAGAACTGAAGTGGAGAAGTATGTGCGTAATTTTAAAGTATGTCAGTATATAAAAGGAAGAAGTCAGAACACAGGTTTGTATGTTCCATTACCTATTCCAGATAGACCTTGGGATATGATAAGTATGGATTTTGTTTTGGGTTTACCAAAAACACAGAGAGGGAATGATGCAATCTATGTTGTAGTTGACAGATTTTATAAAATGGCACATTTTATTCCATGTTATAAAACCAGTGATGCTACTCATGTTGCTAATTTGTTTTTCAAAGAGATTGTAAGTTTACATGGGTTACCTAAAAGCACTGTCTCTGATAGGAACACCAGATTTTTTGGTCATTTCTGGAGGAAATTGTGGAAAAAACTTGGTACTAAACTGAGTTTCAGCTCAGCTTATCACCCTCAGACTGATGGACAGATTGATGTGGCGAATAGAAGCTTGGGAAATCTTTTGAGAAGTCTTGCAGGTGAACATCCTAAACAGTGGGACAGAATTTGGCACAGGCTGAATATGCTTATAATGACTCTCCTAACAGGAGTACAGGACAGAGTCCATTCCATATAGTTTATGGAATGCACCCAAGAGGAGTTTATGAATTAAGGAAGTTGGGAAAAGCAGAGATGAAAAGTTCTGATGGAGAAGAGTTTGATTTATAAATTCGAGCAATACATGAACATGTAAAACAACAGTTACAGGACAACAACATCAAATACAAAAGCAAGGCAGATTTGAAGAAAAGGGAGGTTAAATTTGAGGTTGGAGATTTGGTTCTAGCACACCTGAGGAAGGAAAGATTTCCAAAAAGGGTGTATAACAAACTGAAATTAAAAAAAATTGGGCCATGCAGAGTATTGAGGAAATTTTTTGGCAAATGTATATGAAATTGAATTACCCCCTGACATTGGAATATCTCCAATTTTCAATGTTGCTGATTTGTATAGGTATGGGGATGGAGACATAGGTGATATAGCTGAAGACAAAGAAGAGATTAACTGGTTGAAACAGTTACCCACAACAAAAACATTGCAGCCAGAGAATATTTTAGACAAAATATTGTCTAAGAAAACGAGAAGACGAGAATACTTTGATTATTTGATTAAATGGAAAGATCAACCAGTTGCAGAAGCTACTTGGATGACAGATACCATGCTACAAAAATTGGGCAGTTCTGTAGAGGAGCTCATGGAAAGGAGCCCATGAAGAATTTTGTCCTTAGGAGTTTGATGCAGGAGCATGAGGCTCGAAGGATAAAACCTTCATTTTATTCCAAAAATCCAAAAAAAATTTACAAGCAAAGGAGTGGGATCCTTTAGCTTGCGATTTACTGTTTTGATAGATAAGATTTTACTAGTATTTAGGGATTCAGATAGCTTTGTATCTGATTTATTTAATTTAGTTTTTAAGTTGAGAATTTTTAGGCAAATATCATGTAATAGGATTTTTATCCAAGATTGAGCAAATCCGATTCAAAATAATCGGATTGAAAGGATTGTAAAAACATTATATATTTGTGAGTTTGAAATGTATATGAAGGAGGAATATTCAAGGGAATTAGAAATAGATTAGAAGGAAATTCGATTTTCCTCTTTAGCTGTGCGAAACTTCCAAATTTTGGAGGGTTTAAATTTTCATTAGAAATACATTTGAGTTTATTTTAGTCAGGTGCAGCTCCGTTGATTTAAATTTCTGTGTGTAATGTTAAATTTAAATACTCTACGTTCACTATGGAAATTGACTGGTTGTTTGCGTTGTCAAACTGAAAAACCTTTAGCTATTGACGTATATAAATCGTGATTTCTTGAAGGGTAGTTAATCTGAAAAAATTGAAACAAATAAGATCACTGTAGTGCGCACGGAGTGAGGGGAAATCTCAACATTTGCAATTAATCTAGTGGAAATCATAATCTATTTTGTAGGGATTTAATATCCACTCAGATCAGAAATTTATTCAACAGAGAATTAGTAGCAGTGAAAACTGTCTGATTGAAATCAAAGGATATCGCAAGTTTAGTTTCAAGGTATTTAAGAGGCCAGATGGACCCGATAAATTCGTAAATTCGAGTTTATAGTTGAAGCTGTCTGCCAGCAGTCAAACAGATCCGATGGTCTTCCCAATTAGTCCTTTGATCCAATTATTATCGCATATTTAGATGCGTATTGTTTAAAAAGAACTTTGGATGCGATAACTCAATGAAGCCGGGTTTAATATTGTTTTAATTTCGTCAATCTAATCCGTAAATGTTTGTTAGGCGTAATTTTATTAAGGTTGTTTTTTTTTATAAGTGACATAATATGTTGCTGGCATACAAAAAAGGGTTTTATGTTGCCGTCATTCACAAAGAGTTATAAAAAGGGTTGAAATCCACTATTAAATTATGTAATGGAAAAGAAATACGATTATTAGTTAATTGCATTTCTTTTATTTACAAAAAAACCATAAAGTGGGTTTTGATGCAATTCAAAATTTGTGGAACAAAATTTTAATTGCATTTTTGCTTTGGGTTACAAAGCTAGAAGTTTGATGACTGATAATCAGAAAGAAATTGAGGAAATTCCACCAGAATTAGAAGAAATTGTCACGAGATTTGAAAGCTTATCACTTACACCTGTATCCATACCACCATGTTTGGTAACCTACCTGAGGATATGGACCACAGTCTTTGAGAGGAAATTTGTGAGACTTGTGCCCGATTTTATGGAAGCCAAAGCATTTGATTATATTTCTGAAAGGATTATGTATACGAGTGAATTCTCCATTGTTCATAATTCTCCTTGAGTTTTCATACATCAGTCTTTGTCCATACGTTCTGCACTCCATGGCTTTATGACTGAACCCCTTACAATAAACACAATACCCATGGAAGTATTATCTATCTCTAGCATACAGAGTTGTTTGAGGTAATATTTTTCTATGTCAGTATCCTTTGGAGCATATCCTTCTTCCACAACAACCCAAAATTCTATTCCTAGAGACGTTATGTATGTCCCCATTCTTATTTCCCAGAAAGAATAGTTTGTGCCAGTAAAAAATGGGGCTTTATTTTTTGAGCATCCTTCTAGGCTAGCCATATTGGGGACCTATGATCTGCTTCCAGTTTTTAAACTGATATAGAAGGAACTTGCTCTGATACCAATTTCTCACCACTGATTTTCTGTAGGCTCCAACCTATAGGAGGCTACTACCTCAAATTATGTAAGCTACAATTTTCAAGGAAGCTCGAACTCCCAACTGTTTTGTGCAGGCTACAACCCACAGGAGGCTCCTACCTCAACCAGCTACAACTGGACATCTATCAAGCTACAACTTGAAACGGAAACACCAACTCCCATGTATTTTTTGTAGGATACAACCCATAGGAGGCTATTACCTAACCCACCTACAACTGGACATCTATCAAGCTAAAACTTGATACGGAAGCACCAACTCCCTCACTCTACAATAAAATCATATGCCAATTTACCTGGATATCAACTTTGTTTTACTCCTTCTTCACTGATGTCCTTCCAACTTTCAAATCTGTTTCATATAAGCTCTGGATCTTCACAAGCAATATAAAAATAAAAATACATTTTCAGTTACAATCAATTATTTACTTAGACCATCAGTATTTTCTCTCTGCTGTGCGTTTGGCCTTTTCTACTTACTGTCCTTGTGTCTTTTCTGTTTCTGCCATTTTAGTCCAGCTTTGCTGCATATATTCCATATTTATTCTATTACCTGTGTATTTTCTACCACGTTCAGCCTTTTCATCTGCCTTAATGCTGCAACACTGTTCTGCACGAGTTCCTGTTCCTTTGTTATGCATTCATGCCATTCCTTTGTGACCTATGGCGTATGGCGCACATAACACTCCCTTTATACATGTGGAAGATTAAAAATTCGAGTTTTATCAACTTACATACATTTTACGATCAAACAACACACACACACACACACACACATATATATAGCATACATACGTTTAACGATCAAACAAAGCGTATATACATGGAGCAAGGCTTATAGGGTCCCACAATCCTAGAACCAATCACAACACATCGCAAATACTTGCCCGCAACTTTTAACGTTTAGAACTTAAACATATCTGCTATCGTGTCCAACTTACCTTACCGTGCGAACCTTAAGCACATAACCATAAAATATGCGATGTGCACTAATGCGCAGTGTTGACACGTGGCTCCTCCCTTTCACCACATCGCAGCTTTCTAACTTTACCACATCAAAAAAAAATTAACATTTCCTAACGCTATTTGCAAACATTTGCAATGTGCGTGCTCACGATTCGCCGACCGCCATTGATCTACCCCTAGATCTAATGTTCCTCATCTGATCGGACTTCGCACTTTATAAGATTTAATTTGTGGTTATACTCTATTTCTTGCGATCTGCGATGTTGCGCCATGCCAATACGTGTCTTCTCCATTTCGCATCACAAATACTTTAACTTACCATGCGACGCCTTGATGCTAAAATCTTAAATTTTGCGATTTGCGAAATCACTCTTGATGTGATCTGATCTCCACCATCCATCTCTCGCCTTTATTTTTGCGATCTAATCCTGACCGCCCATTCACCTCCCTTGGAATTCTTCAAATAATTCTTTTCCTTAGTTGATTTTTCGTTTGTTTACACTGTCCCGCTCCATGACTCTAGGTCTTGCTGCTCTTAATCTTCCTCTCTGCTCTCGCCGCTCTCGCCTCTTCCTCTCGTCTCTCACCTCTTCCTGCTTCTGCTATGTGCAGGATCTTTGGTCCTCCCTGTGTCTAGAAAATCTTATTACCTTTAGTTGTCTCTACCTTTTTGCTGTCTCTGCTCCATTCGTTGCCTCTGTTGTCTCTGCCTCTTTGCTGTCTCTGCTCCATTCACTACTTGTGTTGCATTCGTTGCCTCTACTGTCTCTGCCTCTTTGTTGTCTCTACTTCATTTGCTTCCTGTGTTGCATTCGATGCCTCAGCTGTCTCTGCTCCATTTGCTGCCTTTGGTGCCATCTTAGTTGTATTCCCTGCCTTGGCTACCTTTCACGACTTGACCTGCTTTGCTGCCTTTCGCTACCTTAACTTCATTTGTTCTTTTGTTGCTTCTTTGCCTTAAGTAATCATGCTAAAGCTTATCCATGCTGCTCCTTTGCCTCTTTGCTACTTCTCTCTGATTTAGGTTATACTTCTATGGCTTCTCTTTTGCCTCTCTGCTGCCCATTGTTGCACATTGCCTGATTTTCTCCTTTGCCTTATAATCGATGCTTCTCTGCTCCTTTGCCATCAATGATAATTCTGGTGTAACTCCTTTCTGATCCTTTGCCATCAATGACAATATTTCCAACACCTCCAGCTTGTGGAGATTCTTAATTCGAATACCTATCCTCTTGGCTTGACCCGTTGTTTTATGTCGCAGGTTTTTTATTATTATTTTCCATCGCTGAAAACAATGTCGTAGCCTCTGTCCTCCAACATTGCGACTTAGACCAAGTCTTTATTCATACCTGGAACATGCATAACATCTTTCAATTGAAATGGTTTACCTGAAATATGCCAAAGGAAATAAATATTATATAAAAATGGAGGGGAGTGCAATATTATATAAAAATAAGGGTGCAAAAATATGTCGAAGGAAATAAATATTATATAAAAATGGAGGGGAGTGTGGCAGAGAGAGGGACACTGTTCAAATTCATTCTGCCAAAGATAATGAATATGAACAATGTATCTCATAATAGAAAAATCTTCGACTTAATTACGAAAATTGAAGCTAATCCTAAGGTCCACGCCAAAAATGAGCTGCATAATTCTTTCAAAGCAAAGCTCGAGTAGAAAATAATATGTAAAAAAAAAACCTGAAATTAGCTTTATTTAATTAATTTCAGTGACAATACGTTCAACTTCTCCAACTAACACACTATTGTCTTCTTCTCAAAGATAATTCATTCCCGGTCTTACAGAATAGCACTTATAAACATAAATTTATAATACATATGAATATATAAACTCTATATTTTTAATGTCAAATCATATTATAATTATTACTCCTACTTGTACCAGGCTTGGAAGATCAGAACCGAGCTTATAGTTTCGCGGCTTATGACGTACCTCCTCCTCTGATCTCCCTTCACATATTGTGTAATTAATTATATAATTGAGTGAATGCATATATGTTGATGATTTAGTATATAAATATTGTGATTTTCAGAGTTGGGGTGTGGTTGTTTTAGTGGGGTTACCCAATTCAGATGCAATCTTTGCAACGAGTCCCCTGAATTTTCTCACTGGTAGAAAATTGAAATGAACCTTATATGGAAACTATAAGCCTCATTTTGATTTTCTAGGCCTTGTGCGATTGTATTTGGATAAGGTAAGGTATTTGAGAGTTTTTAAAAGTGGGAATCAAACCCCTCACCTACACCAGAACTCACATTTGAGGTCAAAATTCAAACATGGGACTGAATGTGGAATAAAAAATATTTGTTGCGGTTCAATTATTTTCTTTAAAAATAGAATTTGGGAAAAGAAATTCAACACTGGCCCATAATTGATGTTTCAAAGCAATCCACGTGGCGAGTGGTTGGAAGTTTATGATGGCTCAAGATTCAGCTGCAAGCTCAACTCATCGGACACTGTTGCCCTAATTCTTATCGTTACTAAACCATGTGCAGTTCCACGAGATGTGCGAAAGAGAGGAAAGAGACCCATCTCGAAAGTTTTCAAATGCAAGTAATATGGGGTGAGTTTAATCAGAAAAACATAACGGGTAATGGTAACTGGCTGTTATGAGTGCTTTAAGCTAAAATACAAGAAAATAACATAGAAAAACCAAAACGTGAGGCTCAGTGCTTAAGCATTTCATTTGTAACCTGTTTGTTAGCTTTAGTGTAGATCTTATTCCCCACAGCAAGGGTGCTATGGCCGTCAGTACCATGCAAATCTGACCTTGCTAATTTTATTTGTATTCATGGAGACATTTGTAATCAATGGTGCAAGTGAGGATGTGTTGTAAGCCTCTAACCAACTCAGATTGTCTCATGTGCCCAATGACCTAGTGTGTACATGATGATATAATTTTTTTTCCACAAATTTGATGTGGGTTCGGTTGGTACTGATGTATAACAATTTTTTTTCAAATTGGCTAGGTTAAGTTGAATGTTGACTAGAAAATTTGAACATTTGAAACTGGCCTTTAAAAATAGATTCATTATTTTTCGGAACCCAGCGCCTCTCTTACACTATCAATCATTGCTGAAATATAACAGTGAAGAAATTGCATCGTCTGTCGTCGAGGTTTGAAGAGTAGAAGCCATTCTTTTTCGCGAAAGAGGTACTTATTTCAGTATAACATACACAATAATATTTCAATATTTATTTCTGTCTCATTACACAACACAACACAACACGGCGCGAGCACAACAATGTGATTAGTCTTCAGTTGAACTGGGCGTCTTCAATTTCTGAGTTAGTCTTCCCAGGATTCAATTCTGGGAATATTTTGTTATCTACTCTCATGTTTGCCATGGCTGCTCTACTCTCTGTTCTATAACCCATGCCCTTGGTTGTTCGTTGCATAATAAAATACCAGAGCTTCTAAGGTTTCCATCGTTAATGATCTGAATGCCCTAACTCCATACTATGGACAACCTGAACGAGAATATGCCAGAGTGTGTAACAACCTGATTCGAGTAAATCTCAATTCAATGAGATTGAAACACGTGCCTTAAAAAATGGTACACGCAAGGGATTAAGAGTTATTTTTTTCATTCATAACTCTGCTCTCAGAGATTTCGACGCGAAGAAATGGCATTTAGAAATGCTCTGCTTAGCCACATTAGGGTTAAGGTTAACAACCAAGGCCGCCCTGCACTCAGAGTTGTGGGATGGGGGTCCTGGAGTAATGGTAGCTGCTTGATGTCATCTGAGGGTAGCGACGACACCTTCTTGGACAAGGATGAGGTCACAAAGCACGTTCTCAGTGTTGTCAAGAGCTTCCCCAAGATTGATCCTTCCAAGGTTAATCCTAATGTGCACTTTCGGAAAGTTTTAGGGTTGGAAAACTTGGACACGTCGAGATCGTGATGGCCCTAGATGAGGAGTTTGAAATGGAAATTCCAGATAAGGAATCCGATAAAATTTATTCGTGCAGTCTTGCCATTGATTACATATATTTAAAGAGGACATTGTTCAGATTCTATCAGGGACGACAAATCTGACCAGTGTCACAAACATAAACCTCATAATAAAAAGCATTCGGCTTAATTATTAAAGGGGTATATCTTTAAAAGCACGGTAAGTCCTCACAAGTTATTATTAATTGGTCAAATAGCTTATTATTAATTTAAGAAGAGAATATTATAAAGTTAAAAATATATAAATATATAAGAGATTTGAAATTAAAAAAAAGGAAGAGGAAGGAGATATTATATTTTGAATAAGGGAAGAAGAAATATACACATTATATTTTGAAAAAGTAATTACTCATAGGAAGAATATATAAGTTTCATAAATAAAGTATCATTTGATAAATTATTAAAGGAAGAAAAAGAAGTCTAGTTTAAAAATAAAGGAAAGAATATTTTCCTATAAGGGTGTTTTAATCACACACCACGAGTTAATTACATTAAGAGGGATCACCAAGGGAAAAAAATTGATATCACTATTAGTACAAGAAACGACGAAAATTACATAAATATTAATTTGGCAAATCGACTATTAATTTTAGATGTCAATTTAGGCGAACAACATATTTCTTTGGAAAAATATATGAAATTAATGATTTAAAAATAATAGTAGATCATTATGAGTACATATCACAATTTAATGTTGTAAAAATGTATGACGTAGATGTTAACATAATTCTTGGTCAACCTTAGTTTAGAGAATGGGGTGCATTAATGTTAAACATATTGAAGAAAAAAATTGATATTTTCTTATAAGGGAAAGATGACCGCATTTCGAGACATGACAATGGAGTCAAAATCAATAATTTCCTCATTAGAAGACTTTAAGGATGTTATGAAATTGATACTTCAAATGAATCAAACTCAATATCAGAAAAGAAAAAAGAGCTTGAGGAGGCCATATCCAATAAAAATGAAAAAAAAATCTCGTTTAAAAGATCATAATCATAAATTACTTGCACAAGTAAAAAAGTGTAAAACTAAGAAGCACAAGTTGTAACAAGAAAAATAATTTTTTTGTAAGAAGTTCAAAGAAAGTCTATCAGAGAAAGAAGAGTAAAATTTATGCTTAAAGGACCTTAAAAAAAAATTATTAGATAAAAACGAGTGTTTAAAAGACGAGAAGCTTGAATACCAAAATAAAGTTGACTCAGAAAATGAGGAACTCTTACATCTCAGAGACCATAATCAAAGTCTACTCACTCAAATTAAGAAACTTAAGGATGATAAGAAATATTTGAAAAAAAAATTAGAAGAACTTATCACGAAATAAGTGTCGAAATATTCAGTCCAAGTTGAAGAAAGATGAACGAATACCGATGCAATAAATATCACAAATAAAAAAAGGACAAATCAATTGAAGGAAAAACATATTCAAATGTTGCAGTTCAGATGATGGAAATTCCAAGTGAATATTTTGTAACCAATTCAGCAACATCAGTACCTGAAGTGAATCAGGAAAGTGCCACACACATGTTAAAGGAAGGTCAAACAAGAAGAACTCCTTATCTACATCTGAATCAGAAGAGAATACTTTTCAACCAATCTAATTATTAATATCACCCAAAACATAAACAAAAAAATTATTTTCCAAGGAATATTTAAGTTTTTACTATCCACTCATGTGATAAAAATTTATCACAAGTTCCCAATCACCGCAAGATTCCACAAAAGTTTAACTTAAGATGGTAAGATCCATTCTCAGTTCAGAAATTTTATTTATAACTCCAAGGATCATATCAACTTGTATCAAGGAAGATGATAGTTCCTAGATGAGAAGACATTCGAAATAGAAAAATAGATCAATCCCTTTTATCAAGCAAGATTTGAGGACAAAGATTTTTGAAGAGGAAGGAAGTGTTATGAATAAAAATTATATAAAAATAATAAAAATAATGTAAATAATAACAATCATAATCAATGATTAACTAACTAATAGTAATTATTGAAGAGACGTGTTATAGGGAAACATTTGTTAGAGAAAGGGCACCTGCTTAGGGTATATTTGCAAATCTACATTCTCATTTGTAATCATCTTATATCACATCAATTATTTTATATAATATAAAATATAAAATTACTTGTCCTACAATGGATGTCTTTATCTTCAAAGTATTTTGAAGTTGAATCTGTTGTGTATACTAACTTTGTTCATTATAGCTTCACATCTTCTACTACCACTAGGCTTAAAATAGTTCTAATTGAAGTCATTTTAACAACATGAGAAAAAATTTCATCAAAGTCTATACCTTTCTTTTGTGCAAACGTCCTCACCATAAGTCTAGCCTTATACCTCAGTTTACCTCCATTTTCTTCCTTCAACCTATAAACCCATTTATTCTGCAATGTTGTTTTACTTGCAGGAAACTTGACTAAGTCCAAAGTCTGTTTATGCTTCAAGGAGACCATCTCTTCTTCCATGTATTTCTCCCACTTATTTCTAATTTCTACCTACATTGCTTCTTCATATATTTCCGGTTCACCAGAATCACTCAAAAATAAATAGTATAATGAAGGATAATATCATTTAGGGAGTCCACTTATCCTGGTAGATCTTCTAACAACACATTCAGGTGTTTGAGGTGCTTGTTGTTGTTTTTTTTGTGGATGTTGATAATTGCGATTTTCAGGCACCTTTACTTTTTCTTTGATCTTATCAATCATTGTGTATTCTTTGTTTTCCTTTTCCCACTTCTTTCCCTGCATCTGATCCTTATACAAAACCTTTTCATTGAATATCACATCTATGATCCTAATTCTTTTGTGATTTTCATAATCATATAAGTGATAACCAAAATCATTAACACCATATCCAATAAAGGTACATTTCTTTGATTTTTCCTCAAGCTATTTTCTATTTTCTTTAGTAATGTGGACAAAGGTTTCATACCCGAAAGTATTTAAAAATGAGTAGTTTACCTTTTTACCTGTTCATGCCTCTTCAAGAATACCACCATCTAATAAACTTAAAGGCCCTCTTTTTATTATATAAACAACAATATCTATAACATATGACGAAAATTGTAAGGGAAACCCTGCATGCAATTTCATGCTCCTTGCACGCTCCATGATTGTCCTGGTCATCCTTTCTAACACACCATTTTCCTGTGGTGTTCCTAGAACTGTATTCTCTCTGTAAATTCCATGCTCTGAACAATAGTTATCAAATTGTTCGTTGTAGTATTCATGTCCATTATCTGATTTGAGGCACTTCAAACTCTTTCCTTCCTCATTCTCAACCAAATATTTCCATTTCTTGAAAGCATCAAATACATAAGGTTTATTCTGAACACAATAAATTCAGATTTTTATAGTTGCATCATCAATAAAAGTAACATTATATAGATATCCACCGAGAGATGAGACTTGAGCAGGATCCTATACATATGTATTCACAAGCTCTATTTTTTCACTCTTATTTTCCTTCCCAACTCTGATAAATCTAACTCTCTTGTTTTCCATAAAAACAATTTTCACAAAAATCTAAATCAACATTCTTCAAACCTGGAAATTTTTTTATTGAGTGAAGAATATGCATCCCCTTCTCACTCATGTCCCCAGGTATATGATGCTAGAGTGTCGTATCTACTCTTGTGAAGGTTAAATAATTAAAAAAAATAGAAATATCATTGCAAAAATACAATGTACCAAACCTTTTCTCCTTTTTCTATTACAAGGGCTCCTTTAGTGACCTTCTAGGTTTTGTCTGTAAACGTAGTTACACAACCTTCACCTCCCAATTTACCTATTGAAATTATATTTTTATTTAGATCTATAACATTCCTTACCTCCTTTAATAGCCATTGGTTTCCATTCTGTTGTTTTATAAAAACCTTTCCCATTCCAACGATTTTTGTAGAAAATTAAATAACTCATAAAACACTCATAAAAAATCAGAGACATTGAACTAGCGGAAAAGGCCACAGCTCATGTTGTACTCCTCACATATTCTTCATTATTCAAATAATGTTATAATAAAAATAAATAGATAGTGTGTCTATCTTGGACAACTTGGTTGAGAAAATATCTCAACCATACACTAATCTAGGAGCCAAGTTAGGTAGGCCTAAACTAACTCCAATTTAAGAGGAACCAAATTAATATAGAAAATTAGGCATAGATACCTAATTTTCAAGTTTAATTAATTTAATTATATTTTTGGATTTATAATTGTTTTCTCACATGAGAGTGAGGCTAACATTTCCCCCATCAATGATACATCCAAAATAAGAACGAGGAACCATCTTCTAAGTTCTCATGTTGATCCTCAAAAACATTGCCTGAAAAACCGCTAAAGTTGGATGCTGAAAAAAATGCAATCTGATGAGACCATGAGTTAGCTGCATGTTTGATTCATCTCTAAATTTTTCTTGACAACTTCATCACATGCCAAGCTGCAAAAGGATCCATCTATCCTTTGCTTGAAATAAACATCCTTTGTGCACTGACAAAATTTGAGAATGCCCACTGGTAAATCTGGTGATGATGATCGCCCAATGGCTGATGATGTTGATGATGTTAAAAACAACTCAAAGTTGATTTTGATGAAGCTGTCGAAAATTTCTCATTGCAGTTGTCAAAAACTACTCACTGTTGCTTTTGCTATCGACCTCCCACTGATGAATTTTTTGATGCTCACTGGCTGATGAAGATACCCACCAGATGATGAAGATGCCCACTAGCTAATGAAGATGCCCAATGTCTTCTTTGTTGATGTTGTCGAGACTTTCAGTCTGACAAACACCGTCAATTTCATTAACATTTTCCCCCCTTTGTCAGTCGATTAAAGGAGAGACAATCATCTGAAAATTATTGTTGAAATCCCCTCCTTCAGGTGTAGGAGAGTTTCACTGGTGTACTTCCCCATTCATCTGCATGAGAGTACCATCTTCATTTGACTGTCGGCTGAAATAGGTGTGATTGAATTCGGTTGTATAACTTAGACAATCTTTTGATTGTTGACGACCATTCCCAAGGATCAATCCAGGCATAATTGATCTTCAATATGGTTGGTTGGCTTTGGTTAAAACATTTCTCTGATGAATGATTATGTTCGCCACAATGGTGACAAGGATGGAGACCAAAACAATGATCTTCCATATGACCCGTTCTTTGACAATGTGAGCATTTTGGTTTGACTGCAACTTCGATTTGCATGCATGTCGGTTTGTCTGCAATTGTCGGAGAATTTATTGATGTGATTTGTTCAAGAAAGCCTGCATTGATGAACTTTATGGGCTTTTAATAATATGGAATATGTAAGTTGTCATCATCCTTGACATATCCTAATCCTCATCGATTTTTTTTGCTTTAGATTATTCCCATGGCTTGATGATTGGTTTGGAAGAAAGTTGAACTTGAACAACTTCGAAACTTGAAGATATTTGGATAAATGGATGATAACCATCTTTATCTGTATGGTTCAAAGACTTGGAAGAATCACTCTTCTCTTGCAACTCATTTCTTTGTAGTTGCGAATCTAATTGAAGGAACTCAATTGTTTCATTTGTCTGTTGTAGATGCCTTGAAATATCAGCAAGAGTTGCTTTGCTGATTTGCACCATGCCTTGAACACTTGATAGGATCAAATTTTGAAGAACTTGTAATAGCTGGATGTGTTTCACCATGTGAACCCGCTTGCTTGCTTTGTTTCTTAAATGGCACGCTCACTTGTACTGGCTTGCTTGCGCTTACTTTCAACACTTTTTTGAGCTTTATAACTTGCTTGCTTGAACTCTTGAACTGATGCTTGCTTGATGACGATCACTTGCTTGAACTTTCTTGATTGCTTCACTAGCACTTTGTACTTTCTTGAATGTACTCACTTGATTGTGCTTATTTGAAAATGAAGGGGGTCGAACACTGTCGAAAATGCACCCAAAATAAAAATGAAAAGTTCAAATAATATCACTCAGTTAAATACTTGACTTAATTGTCTTAGGTTGACCACCTTATCAATTCAAACTTGGTTGTCAGTTTCAACCGATAATTCACCCTTATAGTTCAACTTAATTACAAAAATGTTTATCTGCAAATGATACAAAAGTTGTTGTTGATGTAGTCTTGTCTTGGAATGCTTGATGTGGAATGTGGCTGTAGAAGACCTCTTTATCAACTTGATGATGTGTTGTACAAATGCATGTGATTGTTTGTGCTTGTGTACTTAAGCTTGCTTATGTGCATGTAGTTGTGTACCATATTACAAAGAGAGTATCAAAAATAAAAACTGGGCAGAAGTCATGTACACACATTCACTACACACGGTGTACCTAAGATCCTCTTATTCAATTTCGGGCAGATCTAGGACACAAGTACCATCAAAAAATATGTTTTATTAAGTATGGGGTACATCATCCTTCTATCTTTACAACATCTGCATTGAAGCTTCTTGAGCACTCATTGTGATAACTCCTTGTTTTCAAAAACTGGATGCACTGACTTAATCTCTCTCAAAGTAAAACATTACTTTGGATTACAACAATGAATTTCTCTTTTAAAAATATTCCCTTATCACTCCAAATTTACAAAACACTTATTGCTCCAAAATTACAAAAAAGAATTTACCATATCACTCCACACCTTATCTCTCTACATCTTATTTCTCCAAATTACAAAACTTTAAAACAACAACCTTATTACTCAAAAGATTTATTTCACCCATTACATAAAGAATACTCCTTATCTTGAAATTACAAAATTAAAAATAAATAACAGCGCTTCCTAAACTTTTAAATCCCTTTAACTTTCATTTAAAAACATTTTATGAAATCACCCCAAAAGTGAAAATTAAAAACACTTTATGAAATCACTTGAAAAGTGATATAAATTTCTAGGTGAATGGATTTTAGATTTAGATTTAAAACATGCAATATTACTTTAAAAAAAAAAATTACGTACCATAACCATATGTATTCATTTTTTAAACTTTTTCATCTTAAACTTCCATTTGAACTTTATTCATGCGTCTTCATTATTTTTGTGAGAGAGATTTCATAATACGACAATTTTCAATGAAATTATCCATGCTAGTGAAATTCTCCATGCTCTCCACATTGGTCCCTTTTCTGAACGTTGTTGGCTCCACACGTTGTTTTTTTTTTTCTAAATGTTGTTGGCAAGCAAGTGTCCACTGGATATAAAAATATTTTTTGCTGCCTGCGTACTCGACCTCATAAATCTACCAATGACAGGGACGTGTAAGGCATTTAGTGTATTGAATATTGTACCTCTTGAATCTCAGAGACTATTGAGTCAACAAAACCCCTTTGGCATACTTTCCTTGAGAAAGGGCTGCATAATAATGCAGCAGGCGCCACGACTCCAGAGATGTCGACCCTCTTCTAATACGTGGCCAATTCACCTAATGTGTGTGGGACCAGAGCTGACGTTGTCTTGCTTGGATTCTCTCTCACATCAAAAAAACCAACGACATTCACAGCTTCATATATTTCATTTGTTCTTCATTTCATAATTCCCCGACTGTCTCCCATCTCGGCTTGCAAAGATGTTAGCCCTCTTCTATCCTCAAGGAGATGACTGCAACTTTTCACAATCCGTCATATTCACAAAATCTTTACAATGAAATACTTACCTTTGGGATATTTTCCTTTCCCCGGAAGTGACATGCGTAGGCGAGATTGAGCTCCAATGGAGAAATTGAAGCCAAAATCAATGCCCAAACTCAACCAAAATTCACGATTGCAACACCAAAGTATGCTAAAACTATCCAATAAGTTGCAATCGTGAAGCTTGATCCGAATGGAAAATGGCATCAACCCATGGTATTCATCTACCCATGTTATCTATCCACCCATGGAATTTACCCATGGTATTGTAAATGGCATCAACCCGATGTGGAAGGGATTTAAGGTTTTTCACACAATCTGGGAGCTAAGAATTCGCGAAAATCTCAAATCAAAACCCTTATAGCAACAAACCTAAAGATAACAGTAATCATCGCTGGAAATAGTCAATTTCAGATCTAGAAATCATCACATGCATACGGTATTCTATCTTTTTTCATTTATCCAGGGATTTCTCAGTAGCATGCAACAATGACCCTAAGTTATCAAACCTCACCTTTCAGTTTCCGGTTTGGAAATTTGCTCACAAAGATGGAGATATCATACAGAAAATCAATTTCTCTATAAAAATATGAATATCAGAAACTTACTCTGCATTTCATTGGTTCTGCTACTTTTAATTAGTATAACTATAGAGACCCAACAAGAGATCGAAGACGAGGATGATGATTTATAGGATTTGGAAGAAATCGAAGAAATTGAGAACCATGATGGGAAAATCTCAGGGGCTGAGGCAGTGAGTAGAGCGTAGAAAATAGTTTCAGATCTCACAAACTATGATGGAAAGAGTTACAGGATCCTCGAAGTTGTAAGCGCAGCTGGATGAATCTTCAATTTATTGTAAAGTACAGACAACTCCTCTGTCATGGGCACTCACTGATTATACGCTGGCAGATCAACTCCTATTACACCTCCTCTGCACATGCTAGATCAACTTATCTTCATACAATATTCTTTGTACTGAGAGTGTATATTTCTCACCCCTTTCCTACATCTTCCTGCAGAGTCTGTACATCAAGCCAATTGATGGTGCGATTTCTTAAAGTCTTCCTCTACTCACCTTACCCAACACATATTTTTTCACTGGCCACTCTATAAAAATATGGACTAGAATGATGGAAAAACCCAAACAACACACCAATATTCCTATGCCCATGGCTCAGACCTAAATGCTATGATACCACATGTAGAAAATTAAATAACTCATAAAACACTCATAAAAAAATCAGAGACATAGAACTGGCAAAAAATGCCACAACCCATGTTGTACTCCTCACATATTCTTCATTATTCAAAAAATGTTATAATACAAATAAATAGATGAGGAAGTTGTCTCAAGATAGTGTGTCTATCTTGGACAACTTGGTTGAGAAAATATCTCAACCACACACTAATCTAGGAGCCAAGTTAGGTAGGCCTAAACTAAATCCTATTTAAGAGGAACCAACTTAATCTAGAAAATTGGGAATAAATTCCTAATTTTCAAGATTAATTAATTTAGTTATATTTTTGGATCTATAATTGTTTTTCTCACATGAGAGTGAGGCTAAGAACTTTGGAGGGTTTATCATCACCCAGACGAATCTGTCCAAAATATTCTTGAACATATTCATGAAATTTTTTCCTATCAAGTGTGGCATGGAATTAAGCCCCTGAATCTACCACCCAGGAATTAATATTTGATAATGAAAGAATCAAATCATCTTGCAACACATCACCTATCACATTTAGTTCATGATTGTTCTCTTGTTTTCCATCTCCTTCTTTTCCCTTTCGATATTTATAGTCTTTCTTTAGGTTTCCTTTCTTCCCACATTTCCAGCACACTATCCCTGATCTGGATTTGGATATCCCTTTCCTTGACTTACTTTGATGTCCCAAGCTCTTTCCTCTCTCTATTTTTATTCCTCTAGTATCTGCAATCAAAGAATTACATGTTGTCTCACCTAAGTTTTTCCTTCGCATTTCCTCGCTAAGGATAACACCAACAACATCATCGAACTTTAAAGTACTAGATCTAGAGAAAAAGTTACTAATAACCATGACTAAGCCATTCCAACTTTCTAGAAATGGGTGCAACAACAATAGAGCCCTAAATTAATCATCAAATACCCCTACAGAACTTAACTGACTGATAACCGTGTCAAATTCATTTAAATGATTATCAAAAAATCCACCTTGTGACATATTCATATTAAATAGATGATTTATAAGAAATACCTTGCTTGAGGTCAAGGGTTTTTCATATAGTTTGGATAATTTCGTTAGTAAACCTTATATTTTTGTTTCCTTTGAAATGTTGAATGCCATTGACGCTGCCATACACAACGGTATTATTCCTAGTGTCTTTCTGTCGAGAATATCCCATTCTTCGTTCGTCATACTCGTTAACTGCTTTGATTTTTCGCTAGATGGTAGGAATAGATCTTTCTGATACAAATAATCTTCCATATTCATCGTCCACAATTGGTAGTTTTGGCCATTAAATTTATTGACTCTAAACCTACCATCTTCTGCCATCTCTCCCACTCGAACTAGTAACCCTTTTCTCCTGCGATTTTATTAGCCAAATAAACCTTCGGCTCTGATACCAGTTGTTAGAAATTAATTAACGAAGAAATGAAACATATAAACCATTATGGAAACATAAGCACATAAATGCATAAAACAATAGAGACACAGATATATGTGGTTCACCCAATTTGGGCTACGTCCACGTAGAAACAACTAGTCCTTCCTTTTATATTATCCAACAAAATGAAGAGATACAACCTACAGTAGATCCAGTATAATTTTCTTCTTCGCTCTCACACAGTCTCCTCTCTCTTTCTTGTTCAAAATAATAATATACAACCGTAATAAAATTACCACATATAAACCAAGGGTTACCTTCTAGGGGGAAAAATCCCACATTAACATAACTTCTATCGTTAGATCATCCGCCTAATGAACGACCCAGATTGATTACGAAATTACAATATTTTACAAGGTAAAATTTCATCTATTTTTAGCTTTGGGGGCATTGCCCCAAACCCCCACCTAAGGGGGGGAATCATAAAATCATCATCGCCCCCCCTGGACCTCCCTAACGGCAACCATACGGGTGAACTTGCCACCCTCTTAGGAACAGGGATCCAATGCAGCTGAACTGAAGAAAAAAAAAAAAAAAAAAGCTCCACCTCAATAAGTTCTTGTACTTTTTTTCCTTTTTTTTCTGGTGAATTCTTATCATTTTTAAGCTCCTTAACTTGCATAAGTAATTTCTCTATGTCTCTTGAGGTTATAAATTTCTTCATTTTTTTTTACAATAAGTTTGTTAACTTCTTTTTTCATATTTTTCATGACTTGATTTTCTTTAAGGATTATCTTTGAGATATCTATAATGTATTCTAGTGTTACTAGATCTAACTTCAATGTAACATCCTATATTGTTATTTTTTTCTTATAGGATATTTTTAAAAAATTCTTCATCTTTAAGATGAAGGACCCTAGTGTTTCCATATATGGTGAACCTATAATTATGTTACCATGATTGCACCATAAATGTATAACAATGACTTGAAATATAAATATAAATTCCCTATGTTTAGTTGTAAATTGGTTTTGTCATAGTCTTGTGTCTCAAAAGTATAATTTTTAAATTATATTTGAAATGGGAATGATACAGGTTATTGGTGGCCACACGCCTATTCCACTTGGACCCCCACCATTGTTTCTTTCAAATTTTTAGTTTCCTTAATTGTAGCACAATTTACTATTTTTGGCAGTTTTTTGGGTCTTGAACTTCCGAAGCTGTTTTGAGGCCCTAAAAAATGTTTTCTTAGCAGTCAAAAGTTGTATTCATCGGATATATATTTCTTACGAAGTATTGTGCACATCAAATAGAGATCATATGCAAAATTTACGACCTTGGGAAGTTGATGCATTGATTTACCCCAATAGGGCCCATAATTTTGGTGATTCATCTCCTAGGGTTAGGTTTTTGGATGTTTAGGGTTTTCCATTGTTTCTCAATAGAAAATAAGCCTTAGAGTCTCATTGTAACACATTTCAGAGGCATGTAGCCGCCACATCGCTTCTTAGAGATAAGCTACCATCGCCCGAGCTAGTTTATTTCCATTTTGTTTGCAAGCATATTTCAGTTCTTTGATATTAATGAAATGAAGTGTTATTTCTGCTGCATCTCTATATTTATGGTTACATCTGTATTTTTTTGCATTCATGTCTATTTTTTCTCGAATAATACCTCGAGCGACAGAGGAACACGATGATGGACAAGTTTTCCGAGATCCTTTAGCGGATGCCCATAGGCGATGCATCTTCGTCCGACAGTCTTTAGCATTCCCATATTTGAAGGTCAAAAAGATGCAGCCGCCATAAATAGATGGTTAAATTTGTTGCAAGGATATTTTTTAGGTCATGATTTTTCCAATAGGGAAAATATTACTTTTGCGCTCCTCAAAGTCGCCCCCTGTGTCAAGGATTGGTGGGAAACCTACTACAAACAGACAGACGAGAGAGAACCCTCATTGTCTTAAGACAAACCCACTTGGAATTCTTTCCAAGGTGCCATCAAGGAACAATATTAACCCATGGGGAGATATGAGGACAAGTACCTACAATGAACTATGTTGCGGTAGCAAAGGGATCAAGATGTGCATCAGCTCATGAATCTATTACATACCCTGTGCATAAAGTTGGGTATTAAATATTTGGAGAAACATATGGTGCTTAAGTACCACAGTTGATTGCATAGATACATTTGGGAGGAAATGGAGTTCCTCGACATCTCCTCGCTTGGTGCAACATATCAACATGCTTCCAAGATCGAGCAGAAATTTCAACAGAAGAAGCGACACTTTAGATCCGCGAATCTAAAATAAGGGAAAGGTGCCCTGCAACAATAAAACAATGAAAAAATCTAAGGTGGGGAAACCCAAGAAAACCCTCCGAAGCCGCAAGAAAATAAAAATAACACGAAGACAAAGAAGGACACGAGAAAGTGTTGTGAGTTCTATAAGAGCCCCATTCGCAACACAAGTGAGTGTCAGGCCAAGAAGTCACTGGTCGCCGAACTGAAGGTTTCTGAATCAGATGCATGCTCTGACTCTGAGTCAGAACCCTACAAGGGGAATGAAAAAGGGAAGTAGATTATTGATGTGGATCCTAGTGCCACCGTTGCCACCACCAAGATCTAGAAGGATGAGCCCGAAGATCTAGAGGAGGGGGGGCGCCTCTTCCACTCTCAAATGTGGGTGAAGGGTTCTCTACTACAGTTCATTATCGTTAGCAAAAGAAAAATAACCTCATTTAAATAGAGGTCATGAAGAGGCTGGGCCTAGTTACCACAACATACCCGTAGTCATACACCATCGGGGGATTCACCAAGGATGAGATCTTTGCGTCAGCCAATAGTGTCGCTTTCCCTACAATATCAAGCCCTTTACAGATGAGGTACTTTGTGATATTTATCCTCTTGAATTTGGTGATGTATTATTAGGCCAACCATTCTTGTGGAAGCGACATGATGTGTATAAGTGTAGGCCTCACACTATTTTTATTACTTTGGGAAATAAGTTGTACAGGATACCGGAGGTAGCACCGCCTATCACCATCTCTTTGATCACTGCGAAGAAATGCAGTAAGCTCATTTCCCAGACCATGACATTTTTTTTCCTTATGATTCTCCCTCATGGAAAGAAGAATATTGTGGCCAAGACCTCCATACAGGGCTTTTGTACATGGAAGCAGCATATGGAAAAGGACGTGGAGGAGTACAGGGACATCTTCACCTCACCCACAAGGGTACCTCTACATTTCCAGGTCAAGCACTCCATTGATTTGACCCCAGGTGCGTTGCTGCCCAATGGAACAAAATATCGACAGTTTGTTCTGGAGAACGATGAAATCAAAAGGAAGATTCAAGAGTTGTTGCAGAAAGGGCACGTCAAGCTAAATTCATCACCCTGTGGGAGCCTAATCATGCTGGTATAGAAGACGGACAAGACCCGAAGACTCTGTATTAACTATCAGGTGTTGAATAAGATCATTTTCTGGAATAGGTATCCAATCCCACAGATTGATGACCTTTTGTACCAGCTCAAGGGGGGAAAATATTTCAGCAAGATTGACTTGAAGTTTAGTTATCACCAGGTACCAATTGAACCCTCCAATGTGTGGAAGCTTGTCTTCAAATCCAAGGAGGGCCTTTTAGAATGGTTGGTCATGCCTTTCGGGTTGACGAATGCTCCTAAAACCTTCATGAGGCTGATGGACGACATCTTGTGACCCTTCACTAACTCATTCGTGGTGGTGTATTTGGATGACATCTTGATCTTCAACAAGAGGTGGGAAGAGCACCTCCATAATATTCGACAAGTCCTCCAAACTCTACGACAACCTAAGTTGTGTGCCCATTTGGAGAAATCCACTTTTGGTATGACCCAGGTTCATGTACATCATTGATGACCACAATGTGCATGTGGACCCAACCAAGATACAAGTCATTTGGGATTGGCTAGCCATCCCCAACCACTCTAATAGAGCTCCGTAGCTTTTTGGGTCTTGCCAATTTCTATCGCAGGTTCATGTTGGGGTTCTCTCATATCAATTGGATTTTGAGTGAAGTCACAAAGGGTGGAGGGAAAGAAAATTTATTTTGTTCTAAATCCAAACAGAAGGCATTTTCCAAGTTGAAGCATCGCCTCCGCTTTGCACTAATGCTCACATTACCAGACCTGCAACAACCATTTGAGATCAAGACAGATGCCTCTAACTATGTTATTAGTGTAGTTCTTACTCAATAGGGGCATCTAATGGCATATCACAGTGACGCACTTTTAGACACAGTGCGAAATTATCCCACCTATGACAAAGAGATTTATTCTTTCGTGCAGACCTACTAACAATGGAAGCACTGCATTCTGGGGAAGGAAATAGTCATCCAAACAGACGACTGACCCATGCAGTTCATACAGATACAAGGGAAGTTGCAGAATGATCGCCATTAGAAATGGTCCACATACCTAAAATAGTTCCATTTGAACATTAAGTACAAGAAGGGTAACACGAACAATTTTTTTGACCGCCTCAACCAACCGTTGATCGTAGCGCTGACCACCATTGTCGACTCTTGTGGGCATAAGACTTTAGTGTGGCCGCATCTTTACAAGAGCGACCCAGAATTCGACAACACATACCATACGATCTTGGAAGGTAAGAAAGTTCCAAATTTTCACCTCCAGGATGCACTGTTATGCCACCTGGCACACCTTTGCGTTCCTTCAAGCGAGTGTGCCAAAATTATTTTGGAAGCACACTACAGTCAGATCACTGGAAATTTCAGGGTAGAGAAAAAATTGGCAGTATTGCAGAAGAATTTCTATTGGTTGAACCTTCGACAGGATGTTGGGAATTACACCAGATCCTGCATTTCCTACATAATTTCCAAACTAAAAATCAAGAAGAAAGGCCTATATACTCCACTATCTACTCCTATTCGACCTTGGGAATCCATATCCATGGAATAAATGTCGGGTATTCCTTATACCAAGCATGGAAATGATTGGGTTTTTGATGTCGTTGACAACTTCTATAAGATGGCCATTCTGGCGGCCTGCAAGAAGAGTATCACACTAGAAGCCAATGCTAAGCTCTTCTTTGAACGAGTGTGGGTACACTTTGGGATGCCACAATCCATTATCTCAGATCAGAACAACAAGTTCCTAAGTACATTTTGGTCAAGTCTTTGGTCGATGTTGGGTACCAAGCTCACTATTTCCATGACTTTCCACCCCCAAATTGATGGCCAAACATAGTTCGTAAACAGGATGTTCGTACACATTCTAAGCATGTACAACTCGAAGCATCCACACACATGAGATAAAAGCCTCCCCTATGTCCAGCACAACTACAACCAAGCTCTCCATATCTCAACTAGCCATAGCCCCCTTTTAGGTGGGGTTGGGATTCCAACCCCTATGAACAATGTTATCGATGAAACTGGAACTATTACCTCAAAATGAGAACTCTAGCCCAAAAAGACTCAAAAAACATAAAAAAACACCCCAAAAACAAAAAGTGTGTATTCCAGAACGCATTTGTTTTTTTCTCAAGGTCAAATTTCACCTTTTTATAAAATTGTGCTAAAAACGAAATTGTTTCTTGAAAAAATGATTGAAAAAACACCCTCAAAACAAAACAAGTTGATGCTGAAATAACAAAAAAACCATTGTGTCACACTTTTGACACATTGTAACAATGGAATTAAAGACAACATATTAGGACATTGAAAAATCGTAAAATTCTAATTTTTTTGATAGATGATGTTAAATATAAACAAAATCATGTCTGAAGGGCTTATCATTTCGAACAATTTTTATCCATGTTGTTAAACATAAAATATCTTGACTCTGAACAACCCTAAAATTTTAATTATTTTCAACCATAACATTAAAGATAAAATTTTGTAGCGCATAAAAACCTTAATGACAAGTTGTAAATCTCAAGTTTTTAAATCTTAAGTTTTCAAGATACTTGAACCATGAAATTATGGAGAAATTATATGACTTAAACAATTTTTAAAAATGAACAAGTAAATGAAAAATTTATTATTCATATATTTATTTGTTTATATATAAAAACATATTTTAATTTTTTTTTTTTTTATTGTTTTTCTATATTTTAAATTATAATTGTTTTAGCTTTAAGAAAATAAAAAATAAAAAATAAAAATCTTCTTATATATGTTTGTTTATATTTTAAAAAATATTTTAAATTTTAAATAAAAATCCGAGGGCGATTCTCAGAATCGTCGTTCGCCCAGCCGGGGGCCGGATGCAGGCTAGGCAGCCCTCGACGGCGCCACCTGGCTGGCCTCTGGCCCTCAGCTGGGCGAAGGGTGATTCTTGGAATCACCCTCCACCCAGCTGGGGGCCGAAGAATGACTGAGCGACATTGCTGAGGGCTTCCCAGCCTGCCTCCAGCCCCCATTTGGGCAGAGGGAGATTCTGAGAATCGCCCTCTGCCCAGCTGGGGACTGGAGGCAGGCTGGGCAGCCCTCGACGGCGCCACCCGGCCTGCCTCCGGCCCTCGGCTGGGCAGAGGGTGATTCTGAGAATTGCCCCAGACTGGGTGGAGGGCGATTCCGAGAATCACCCCCGCCTAGGCAGAGGGCGATTTCGAGAATCGCCCTCCGCTCAGCCGGGGGCGATTCTCAGAATTGCCCTCTGCCCAGCCGGGGGCCAGAGGCATGCCGGGCGGTATCGTCGAGGGATGCCCAACCTGCCTTCGGCCCGCGGCTGGGCGGAGGGCGGTTCTCGAAATTGCCATCTGCCTAGCTGGGGGTTATTCTCAGAATCGCCCTCTGCCTATCCAGGGGTGATTCTCGGAATCACCCTCCGCTGAGCCGGGGGTGATTCTCGAAATCGCCCTCTGCCCATCCGAGTGTGATTCTCAGAATTTCCCTCCACCCAGCTGGGGGTGATTCTCGGAATCGCCCTCTGCTCAACTGGGGGTGATTCTTGGAATCGCCCTCCGCCCAGCCGGGGGTGATTCTCGGAATCGCCCTTCGCCCAGCCGGGGGCCGGAGGCAGGCCGAGTGGCATAGTCGTGGGCTGCCCAGCTAGCCTTTGCCTAGCCGAGGGTGATTCCAAAAATCACCCTCTACTCAGCCGGGGGTGATTATCGGAATCACTCTTAGCCTAGCCGGGGGTGATTTCGAGAATCACCCTTTGCCCAGCCAGGGGTGATTCCGAGAATTTCCCTCCACTCAGCTGAGGGCCAAAGGCAGGCCAGACAACCCTCAACCGCGCCACCCGGCTTGCCTCCGACCCTCGACTGGGCGGAGGGCAATTATGAGAATCACCCTCGGCTGGGCAGAGGGCGATTCCGAGAATCGCCCCCAGCTAGGCAGAGGCCGGCTGGGTGGTGCCGTCGAGGGGTGCCCAGCCGGGGGCCGGAGGCAGGCTTGGCGGCGCCATCAAATGAAGGAGATTGGGTTTTGGATGTATTTTCAAGTAAGTTTTATTATACAAATTTAAATTTAAATATTTTATTTTTTACCTTTTATGTCTTTATACTAATTTTCTTACTTATTTCTTTTGTACTTGATGATTTGGTACAACACTAGCATGTTGCTTACCAAAAGGAAGAAATTTTATTGCCATTGAAAAAGACCCACTACAATGCAAATTTATTCAACAAAGAATTAACGCTCTTGAATTCCTTCCAGATGCGAAGCAAGAAGTTGGTTTGAGGAAAGGGGATTTTAATGAATCACATGTGGCAAAAAAAGCAAAGGAACCTCAACCACCATTATATGGAATGATTGGAAAGGGACACTTTGAAGGATTTGCAGACATGAAAGATCTATTAGAAGATGACAATGACCAAAATGAAGTAGAAAATATTGCGGAAGATGCCATCAATGATGTTCTAGATGATGTTGAACATGTATTAGTTGATATTGTTGATGATCTTTAAGTTATGCTTGCAAACAAAGCTCATTTTTTAGATCTATTAATTAATTTTACTTGTAATGTTTAGACTTCGATATTTTATGAGAATAATCCTTATTTTTTGCAAAAAACATGTGATTACTATTATTTTTTGACATAAAATTCAATAAAAATGCTATTTTCTTAAGTTTTTTTGTTAAGATTTTCCAAAAAATTAGTTTATTTAACATGTTTTTTGTAACAAAAGTCTCTAAAAGTGTATTTTTTGCATTCTATTTGTATTGAAAATTTGTATTTTTTTGTCATATCATTCAAAATATTGGTTTTTTAGCGACAATTATTTGATGTGCATTGAAAAATTAATTAGCAATACATAAATATGTAGAAAAATTAAACTTTATAATATTGACCCTTTTTTCATTTTTTATCTATGTGAAAAAGTGAAGATATCATTACAAATTTTTATTTAAAAAAAAATATATTTTTCTTTTTAAAACACAAGTACATAAATGCACTTAAAAATAAACATCTCATCGAAGAAGAAAACATTAGAAAATGTATAGTGTAAAAATCAATCCTCTAAAAAAACGTTGGTGATGATACGCCACCAGTATTCAAAATCGACATAAAAAGCATCACAGACAAAAAAAAAAAAAAAAAAAAAATTAAAGTGCCAAAAACATGGTAAAAAAAATTGATTCTGCATCACCACTTTTCAAAATCGGGTGTTTTTCTTGCTATGTCAAAAAGTAGGTACCAATGCAGTTACCTATTTCATTGGTAATAGTATTTATGTCCCATTGATGTGGCCATACCATTTGCAACCACTGAGGTAGATTCAACTCATGTCCAGTTTGAAGCTGACAAGGCAAACAAATTCATTGAGCACATTCAACACATCTGCCAGTAGGTCCATGAAATATTGGAAAGAGCCAATGTGAATTAAAAGCATCATCATAATCAACATCGGGTGCCACACAAGTTCCATTCAAGCGACAAACTTTGGCTACATTTGCAGAAGGAGCGCCTCACAGGGCCCCACCATTACTGGACATATCTGACATTGCAGAACAAATCACACCAATAAAGTTAAACCTAGATTGCATGGAATATGCCACAAATGATCGAATCATGGCCGCGCATATCAATAAAACTCACCAACAGAGGATCCAAATGTATCTAGTTGTCAAATCATGCCAATGCCTTCACCAAGGCAAGTGGTTCACCAGGGACCAAGTTCAACATAAATTTCCTCACCTCATGGAGACTCTCCATGCAATTGACCATTGCTTCCTAAGGATGGATACTGATCAAGGTGGATATTGGTGGCTACCCGACTATTCCACTTGGACCCCCACCATTATTTCTTTCAGTTTTTTAGTGTCCTTAATTGTAGCACAATTTACTATTTTTGGCATTTTTTCGGGTCCTTAACTTCCAGATTTGTTTTAAGGCCCTAAATGACATTTTTTTGAAAAATGAAGAAACACAAGTTAGTAGTTGAAAGTTTAATTCCTCAGATATATCTTTCTAACAATGTATTATGCAGAAAAGAAAAGTTTTTCTCTGCGTGCTGCTGCCTCCAGCTGCGATTCTCTGCGCGGCCTGTGGCTGGGCTCTGCCCTCTCAGTTTCATGAATGAAGTTTAAGAGAAAACTTGTGGTGTTGCTATGGGGCTCCTCAATCCCCCCATTATAGCCAATATCTTCATGGAATATTTCAAAGCAAAAGCCCTAAATACATCACCCTTAAAACCAAAATTACGGAAAATATTTGTTGATGACACTTTCATCATATGGCTTCATGGAAGAGAAACTTTAGAAACTTTTAAGAAACGCCTCAATAGTTTATTTTCTACCTTTAAATTCACCATGGAAGTTGAGGTCAATAATAGCCTCCCTTTTCTTAACATTCTTGTCACTATAAATCTAGATGGCTCCATATCCCACCAAGTTTATCGAAATAATACTCGTACTAAACAATACTTGCATGCCACTTCCCACCATAACCACACCCATAATCTACGAGTCTTTAATACTTTGGCTACGAGAGTTGTGAGAATCTCAGACAAGGAACACTTAGAACAGGAAAAGGAACATCTTATAATTAAAAATAAATAAAATAGGTACAACAAACATCAACCCATTAAATTTATAAGTAATGTTAACAAAAGACTTTAAACTATTAAGGATATGGAAAATATTGTTTCCAAAGTAAACCTCCCTTACATTCTAGGAGCCATGGACAAAATTGCCCGCATCTTAAAAAAAAATTACATTCTAACCACCTCCAAACCTCTTAACACCATAAAAATTCGCATCAACTCTATAAAATATCCCATTGACCTTAAGTGTCATAAATCTTTCTATTTAATTCATTTTTCTTGTGGAAAAACCTATCTAGGTGAAACAGGTATATCTATCAACACAAGAATATGAGAGCATTTTGCTAACATTAAACATAATCATTCTAAAACTTATGCATTAGCAGATCATTCCGATAAAACTAAGAATAAAATTTGTATTGAAAATACCTGCACCATAGCTAAATTTGACCACTATTTCCATAGAAAATGCATGGAATCCATTGAAATAAATAAACACCATAATACCATTAATAGAGATGAAGGATGGAGTATAAGTGAGAACTGAATTCCCACTTTATCATCCAAATCAATCTCTTCCAAATCATTCCACCTCACCCCTCAAGACTCATAAATACTTCCCTAACACTAATCATACAATAAGACACATAAACAAACTTCCCATATTAAGACACATAATATAATAAATAAATAATATTTATGAGTATATTAACTATAATTAATTATTGAATTTTCGCTTGTGTGATCCATAATATTTATAGAGAGATCTTTCAGTGAAAATCACATAGGAAAATATTTCATTGATGCATTTCGAACCAACTATTGTGGCTCATCTTCAGGATCAATGATGGATCATATCATGTCATCCAAATGAAATATATGAAGATAAGGACTTAACTGGTCATTGGACAACAGCTAGTTTGACTTAAAAGGAAAAATATTAGTTTTTTATTATTTTAATTTCATTTAATTTCTTTATATTATATTTTATTATGACTCCCATGAGCCAACCCAACCACTCATTCATACAGACCCTAGGTCCCACTAAGTTTTTGGGCCTTCAAACCCCCGAACTCTCCCACAATTATAGGCATGGGTGCGTCGCGGAGGCTCTAGACGCTCCAACATAATATGCAAGCATGTGTCCAAGGACTGAATTTCCCAGATCAGTGTCAACATCCCTAGGTTTTGAGCCACTTTTTCAGGCCCTGAGCCCAGGTCATTGCCCTAAATTCAATGACAATATCAAACATGAAATATAATATTGAAACAAGGGTAAACAAATACTTGGATAAGGACATGACTAGACCCCTACTATCAATGACAATTATTTCATAAAACATGTCAGAAATATTAAATCTACATGTTTAAATAAAAGATTTGAACATAGGGATCTCAAACTTATCTGAGAATCTATAAGAAGCATTGGTCCCTTACATCATTAGTTGCATTATCATCTATTAGGTCATATATAAATTTTTTATTCATTTACAAATAATAACATGAGGAGAGCCAGGCATCATCACTATCAAAACACATGCTCATAACCAACATATTAACAATAGAAATATCATGAATACATTAGCCATAGTATCCACATATAAACCAATAAATTTACACATAAAATTCCAAGGAAATGAACTTCTCATTAATGAATGTAAATACCAACCAGAGATGGGACTACCATGTTCCACCCAACCATTTATTGGTTGATCCAAATATCTCTTTATCCAATCACCCCCATGGCATATTTCAAATATGAATGTGGGCCTCATAACAAATAAAGCATGGATTCTACCAGAGTTCTCCACCTACACTGTGAGTAATTTTACTACCTGCCAGTCTCTCAATATTTATCGTAATATATAGTTTGATCCAGGGATCACTAGGCCCTACATAGAGACCCACTCTTCAAACTTTACCATACATCCCATCCTGGGAATACTAGATCCAATGGAGAGAAATCCACCTCTTGGCTTTACCATATATCTTGTCATTCACTAGGAAGGATTCCTAGGCCCACAGAGGCACACAATCATTAGGGGAATTTTGAGGTATAATATGGGCCTCCTAAGGAAATTATAAAATAATATTGGAATTGATAAAATAATATTTGATTACATCATCAAATTTTAGAGGGAAAAAAGGGAAAACTATTTTTTCACCTTGTATTTTCAACTTATCTTCCTATGGGTTTACTCAAACTTCAAGAGGAAACACCCATTGGATGTAGAATTTGATTTCACATCCAATGAGTGCCCATGTTGCCAACTTTGGATGGACACTGCTACATGAAAATTGAGAAATACATGAAATATGTGATTGTAAACACGCTTTTTTCATGCATTTCTCATTTTTCGTGTAGAAGGGTGCATCGAAAGTATGAAACATGGGTACTCCTTGGATGAGGAATTAAATTTTTCATCCAACAAGTACTCCCGCTTGAAATTTCAGTAAAAAATTAGAGAGAAAAGTTGAAAAAGTAGTTTTATTTTTTTATTATTTTTACTTTTTTACTCCAAAAATGGTGAATCATCCCCCATGGTTGACATAATCATCTTGAATCCTATTGGTTCTCATAAATTTTATTTTTGTTGTACATTTTTATTAGGAGGCCCATTTTAGATCTCAAAATTCCCCTAATGCCTAGATTTACCGCAACCCACAATTTGGTTCAGGTGTTACTTGGCTAGTAGCTTTACCGTGCTCCACAGTCCAGTTGAAGGATCACTAGGCCATGTGTTTTTTGTTTTGTAGATCCACCTCACTCAACTTCGAATCCATCTGGAAATCCATTCAACCAACGCATGAGGACCCATGTAATTAAAGCTATCTGGAAATGTCAAGGCTAGGCTGAAAACACTATCACACCTAGAAAAACCCATGCCATGACAGAAAGAACCACATTCAATACAATGCATGCCAAATCTAGCAAGGAAATCACACATGCAAATCAATACCTGGAAAGAATCCTATTGTAGCTTCTTGATCTAATCCTCCTTTCTTTCTCCTTCCTTCCTCTTACCTTATTTTCCTATTTTTGATCCAATGCCAAAGTTCTCCAAGAAACTCTAAGTGTCCAAGAGTGAGCAAGAGAGAGAGAGAATAATGCGAGAGCTCTAAAACTTAATTCAAAAAAGGATTGAGCCAAAAAAATTCCAACTGATCCTCGGAATCATTTTTATCAACGAGGCCTCTATTTTCTTCATTTTCCATTATTTTCCTTTATTTTCCTCCTCACATGAAACATGTGACATTTCACCTTCCATTTCTCCTATTTCCCTTTATTTTCATAGATAAATGCCACATAATTCCTCTTTCCTTTCCAAAGAATTTTCCATTTCCTTTAGCCATAATAACTGAAATAAACACCCACTAGGATGTTTTTCCCAACATTCAGCTTGGAATAAGTGTCCCATCAACCATGGTCATTATTTTTCCTTTATTGCATTCTACATGGAATTTTCACCAAGCTTGTTACAGAACCCTCCCCCTTTGCGGAACATCGTCCTCCGTGTTCAATGACAACTAGAAACAAACAAATTGTTGAAAATAAAACATATCACCTATGGAGATTTATAACAAAGCTCGTTGTAGTATTTACAATGACATCCATATATACAACCATACTATTTATGGAGCTTTATAAATCCATCTCGGTGCAGTATTTACAATAATACACACATATACACATACACATATTAACATTTTCTCAACTATAAAATAAAAGGATATGATTCCTGCATCTGTAACAAGGGAATCCAGAGGCTCACACCTCCACCCTCAAGCTAATACTAGGATTCACTTCCTTCCAAGGAATTCCAGAATCTAATGCCAAAGTTAAAGTATGTATCCAATGTCCAGCGCTACAATCCTGCACCATTGTAACCCCAGTGAACAATTAACAGCTCATTGTTCTAGGGAAAACTCCCAATGTGCATCTGACAACATCTGGAAATGTTAATGAAAAAAATAAATCCATCCCCAACCTTCCCTTCTCTGTTACACAGTCCCTCGGTAAATCCAGTCACCCATTCCATGTAGTCACTCACGTTCCAAGTTCCCCGACATCCCCTATCCCGGGTGATCCATCCCTTGCCAAGCCTTCCTCACTTCAGAAGATACAAAAACCAAGGCATATACTTATCTTGAAACCATTATACCAGTCATAGCATGCTCATGGAAATGAAAGGACACTATTGGGTAGAAATGTCCCAGAATGGCCCTTCTCATGAAGTGATTTACCAGCATACTGCTGCCTATTTCAAAAAAAATTTGTCACTTCTAATGCTTGCAATCTATTTCAACCACCTAACTGGGCATTTCCTTGCTTCATGTACCAAGCACATAACCACCATTAGATTTAAAATAAATTGAAATAAATTCACATCATACCACATTGGTAGCTCGTCAATAAGGTACACTTGCAATCCTATTCACTTCTTGTCACAACAAGTCAAAATAGTTGTTTGATAAAATCATCATGTACAAACATATAACATCTGGTTAGCTCAAAACACAACCATCATAGGTAAAAATCATGAATCAAATGAAATCATCATAAATCACATGTAACAATCATAAGTAATAATCGTAGATAACATGCATAATAGAACTAAAATAAATTATCGATACTTATTTTTCATTGGTCCTTACTTATGCCTTTGTTATTTTTGTACACACACAAGATTGGTTTCCACACCCAGCAATCACCCAGTTCCTTTGCTTCTCTTCAATCATGTACACATACACATAATGTACATCACAACACAAACATCCACAAACAATGTACAACACCACACAATACGTACACCCACACTAGCATATGATACATACACCTACACTCGATGTACAATACAACACAATACATATGCCTACATCTAGTGTACACCAACACACAATACATATGCATATACAAAGTACAACACAACGAATACATAGGTCATGATACCACCACTACACCATGCACATACGTAGTACCACATGCCTACAACACAACATGTATGACATGCACACAATACCACATGTTTACCAGTACCATATGCTCAACATGTACACAGTACCACCTGTACACAACAATACCTGCACAACATCACATGTACACGGCACCACCTGCGCAATGTGTACACAATGCCAAATGTACAACGCATCACAACACCACATGCACGACATATACATGACACCACATGTATACAACACCACATGCACGACATGTACATGGTACCACTTGCACACAACACCACATGTACAACATGTACACAGAACCACATGCACGCAACACCACATGTAAAATCATGCACACAACACCACATGTACAACGTGCACACAACATCATATGTTCATAGCACTGCACACACAACATGTACATAGCACCATACATACACATCACCACATATCCAACATGCGCACAACACCATATGCACACAACATCGCATATCCAACACATGCACGGTACAATATGTACACATCGCCACATATCCAACATGTACATAGCACCATCTATAACTATCACTTCATATGTAATATACACACAACACCATATAAACAATAGACACACAACATTTTATGTACACAATGCTACATAAGTTACATGTACACATCTCCATAGGTATAATCACTAAGTATACAACATAGCAACATATACACAACAGTAGTACTGCACATACATAAACTACACATTGACCCCAAAAACAACCTTACTTCAAGTGTATTTCCACTATCCATGCTTATCCTAGCATGCCGCGGATCGCACTTCTTTCACTTCTCTGATGTACCCCTCAACATTACCTATCCATAACATAAACATAGGAATAGTACAAGCATATAACCTTAAATCATATCCACATGATATTGACCTCATAGATATGTCAAGGCTACTCTTCCACTTGATTCCTCATAGCCAGGAACCCCTTCATGTCATTCACTTGCATAAGCAACCATTTCTCCATAAGAATGATCCCTAAAAACTTTGTAAGATAGCGACATACATACATACATATAAACATATAAACATTTAGCATCAAACAACCATGATCCATGATGACCCTATCAAAAATGGTATACATACATAAATACATGTATACATATATAAACATCACCATAATCATGATCACAACACCATTTTTAGATATCATAATTTTTAAGTTAAGAGAACTTCCTTTATTTGTGTACAACATGCACAATGTTGAGAACAAAAATTTCCAGCATAGCCAACGCATATAAAACCTCATATCCACTTTATTTAACTTTTATATTTCCTTTCTCATGTATGTACTTCCATCGTCCTTTTACCACAAGGGACACAACTAGTCAGACTGGTTGTCATATTCTTACCTCGAATTGCTCTTACTCATGCATTGATCTTCATCGAGGTCTTACATTACCTATTAGGTTGCATTCATCTCTTCCTAAGCTTCATCAAATTTCTTTTTTCCCAAGAAATTCCCAAGACCCTAAAAACATAAAAGGCAACAACAAGAAAAAACAATACAAACACCATGAGAAACAAAAATCAATATGACACCGCAACAAAGTGGTAATTCCTTGCACCAAAAATAGACAAAGCCGCAAATCAAGTGCAATAAATCACAAAGGACCAAAAGGACAAGACTAGCAACAAATACCATGATTCAATCCCCATGGTTTCCCAATAATTCCAAAGGAAAGCTCACTTGAGCCTTCTCCAAGATTTCATGGAAGTCTCTTTTGCCATACAATTTCCTGCATCATACTACCATAACTACACAAATTTCAGTGCATAAATAAATATAACAACATACCAGTTATCTTACCTTGCTATGCCAAGCATGTTTCCTTGTAACTAAATACACAGGTCAGCAACATGTTCCAAATATCAAGACAACATATCTATCAATTTTGAATAAAAAATTACCATGTCTAAAAACCATGTCATAATCAACAATCAACTCAAATTCATGAGTCATAATACAAAATTCTACAATTATGACCTACTTACACTCAAGTACATATCAGTTGTCTCAACACATGTGTTAGTTATTACAATCATCTGAAAACAAGATCATATTTTGATGCAATCTTATAGACACATACTCATATCATGCGATTAATCAAACATTCAAACAAACTATAAGCATACCATGTTATATAAATGGACTAGACAATGTAACAAACACCAAATAGATGACATAATCTGACAGTTAAGAATGAACTATATGACATAATCAAAATCATACCTTAATGTATCTCAATGGAGGTTATGTTTTCGGCATAATCAATCTAGATTAACATGTTATAACTTCAAAAAACATCAACTAAAGCATAAATAAGGTGATGGTATCCATAACAATAACTAGGTAACATGTTCACATCATAAACTCATAAACAATTTCCAAACAATCACATATGCATAGTCAGCCTAGATTAATACAACATAATATCACAAATGTATCGAATCATACATGAATGTAATAACTCTAACTATCTGCATAAGCCAATCCAAATTAACATGATACACATAACATCAAGATTTTAAATGCAATAACCCTAATCGTCAAGTCACTAGCATATAAAAACAACAAGTTAATGATATAACATAATAATCAACAACATATAACATAGTCATCAAGTTAATACCATGCATGGATAACCAACCCATGTACATATGATCACACTATTTGACAAACATCTATCATGAATGTGACCATAATATCATTAGAGTGAAAGGCATACACATAACCATAATGCATATAACTAAACTGATCAACTAGCATTTTTCATACATATAACTGCAACAAAATTAAGATTAAAAACATGTATATGACCCTAAATCTTATAACAATCATTAACCAACATACCTACATGCCTAACATACAATACTTGTGTGACAACATGGTCTCACCCTGAAGTCTAGTGCTGCAACTTCACTTTGATGATTTGCATCTTCTGCTCTATCTCAATCAACACATCAACAACATAACATATCGGCAACATCATGATGACCTAAAATCCCTACAATGACCTCATGGAAAAAAAATATATCCATGACAATGGATGGATAACAACATATAGACACCTACATGCATAAAAAATACATAACTAACAAGAACTCATGATGATCACATCTAATCGAAAACGCCATCAACTTTCACATGGTGACACCACTGCAACTAGGACCAACGTCATGCATACAAAACAAGCACACAGTCTAGCAACATACAGAACGCATATGCAACTAACATGTATGCATTAAAAAAACATTGCAGTGAATAAGCAATCATACACTCATGATGACACACATCACAACAACAACATCCTCTTTCACATAGTGACATCACTACAACCATGACTGAAAACATGCATATGAAACAATCATATAGACCACAAGGATTATTAAAACACATGAAACCGACATGAATGCATGACCAACACACACCTTCCATCCATTCCAAGGGGTGAACCATGCTCTAATACCACTTTGTGGTATGAGATATGACTCAAAGAGAGCACAGCCTGCTCTGATACCACTCTATAACACCTTCATCCCACATCTACCCAAGTAACCATCCAACCGGGGCAAATATATGACGAAATGATACTATGATAATATTCAACCTCCTCAGTGACCTTAAGGAAGTGGAATCGACGTAAACACATCACTGATACCTTCCACATCAGCATTAGGACTCCAAAGAGCTAACCCAACCACTCAAGCATCCATACCTTGGCTCCCACTAATATTTTAGGCCTTCAAACTCCCAAATGCTCCCACAATATAGGCATGGGTGCATCTGGAGGCTCTGGACGCTCCCACATAGTATGCAATTATACGTCCAAGGACTTAATTACCCATACCTGCACTAGCATCCCTAGTTTTTGAGTCACTTTTTCAAGCCTAGATCCCAATTCACAACCCAGAATTCAATGAGAATATCCGACATGAAACATAACAGTGAAAAAATGGTGCAAAAATAAATACTGGGATAAGGATTTGACTAGACCCCTAATATCCATGACAGGAATTTCATCAAACATGTCACAAATATGTAATCTAGAGATTCAAATAACAAATATGAACATAAGGGTCTCATACTTATCTGAGAATTGCTAAGAAGAATTGTTCCCTTACATAAATAGTTGCATTATCAGATATTAGATCATAGATACATTGTTTATTCATTACAAATAAAAACATGAGGAGATCCATACATCATCACTGTCAGAATACATGCTCGTAACTAGCATATTAACAACAAAAACATCATGAATACATCAGCCATAGGATCTATATATAAACCAATAAATTTACACATCAAATTCCAAGGAAATGAACTTCTCATTAATGAATGTAAAAACCGAACAGGGAAGGGACTACCATGTTCCACCTGAACATATATTATCTTAGCCAAATCTCTCTTCATCCAATCACCCCAATGCCATATTCCAAGCATGAATTTAGGACTCATAACGAACCAAAAAAACATCGATGCTTCTATATTTCTCCACCTAGGCCCAGTGAAGAGAAATCCACCTCTTGGCTTTACTGTATATCCCTCCATTCACCGGAAAGGATTCCTAGGCCCACCGAGGCACATAATCCTAGCTTTAATGGAACCCACATTCTGGTTCGGTAGTTACTAGGCTATTGGCCTCACCACGATCCACAGTATGGTCTAGGGATCACTAGGCCATGTGTTTTTCATTTTGGAGATCCACCTCACTTAGCTTCGAATCCATCCAGTAATCTAGCTCAACCAAAAAATGAGGACACATCTCATCAAGGCTATCCAAAAATGGCAAGGCTAGGATGAAAACACTCTTACACCTTGAAAAAACTATTCCATGACAAAAACTAACCACATGAAATACCATTCTTTCCAAATCTATCAAGGAAATCACACATGCAAATAAATACCTGTAAAGAGTCCTATTGTAGTTTCTTGATCCTTCTCTTCCTTTGTTTCTCCTTCCTTCCTCTTGTCTTATTTTCCTTTCTTTTTCCAATTCCAATGTGCTCCAAGAAAACTCTAAGTATCCAAGAGTGAGAAAGAGAGAGAGAGAGAGAATAATGAGAGAGCTCCAAAACTAAATTGACAAAAAGTTAGCAAAAAAGCCTTCCAACTGATCCTTAGAATCCTTTTTATCAATGAGACCTCTATTTTATTCATTTCCCATTATTTTCCATCATTTTCCTCCTCACATGCAACTTGTGACCTTTGAAATTCCTTTTCTCCTATTTTCTTTTACTTTCATAAATAAATGCCAAATAATGCATCTTGCCTTTCCAAATCCTTTTCCATTTCCTTTTCTGATTTCCTTTAGCCATAATACCTCAAATAAACAATCTCTTGGATGATTTTCGCAACATTTAGCTTAGAATAAGTGTCCCATCAATTGTGGTAATTATTTTCCTTTTTTACATTTTACATGGAATTTTCACAAGGGTTGTTATAACCTACTAGTGAAAACGATGATTATGACTAGAACTAAAGCTAGAAAAACATTTTGTGGGAAAATTAGAAGAAACCCATTATGATTATCCTCCAGTGTGGGGTTAATAATGTTAGTGTTCAATAGAATGGTTTTTACCCTCTCTATCTGGATAAGCATCTTTCTCCTGGATGTTGAGTGTTGTTGCTTCAACTGTTGGGCCAATGCTATCTCCTTGGACCTATGTTGTGAAAATGCTTTGGCAATAGTGATTTTATTTTTCTCATCATTACATTCTCCCTCTGCTGGTGTTTGTGAGAAAAAAACCAAGTTGGTGTGCCACTAGTAGCAAGGCAGAAAAATGTCTCTCAAACTTCCCATAAAAGCACAAGCCCAGAACTATAATACCTATTATAAGAAAAATACATCTTAAACTATATCTGAAATAGTAAAATTTTAAGAAGTAATTATATTGTTTTAAACTGGACTAGGAATTCATGGCAGCATTCTTCTTGACTTTTTTTTTTCCTGGCTTCACCCATATAGCTTAACCCAGCTAACTCCACATTTCAAGTAAAATAGGTAACATTTTGTAGACCAGACTACACAGTAGTATACAAAGGAAGTGTTTCTCCTTCTCTTTAAGTTATCTCTTGCAAAAAAAATTGTATACCCTTGTCTCATCTTATTTAAGCCACATATGATGATCATCAAAGGAAATAAATCATCCATAAAATAAGTTTCAAAACACCACTGAAACAAAAACCGTACCAGGATTCTTGTAGAAAGAGCTCGGGAAGGGCTTCTATGGGAAAGAGTATTAAATGTCACCTCTGCAAAAACATGTTCAACCTGTCTCAATATGTTGCAGTATTTTGGGCTTTCAAAGACTTCTCCATTGAAATTAAAAGTAGATTTGAATTTGGGCGCATGATCAGGCACCTCTCGGATGCTGGAGTATGACAATAAATTGAGAAATGGGGAATAATTAAATTTCATGAGTAAGAGGCCATATTCTGACTGTATCACTCCACCCACTATGAAGAATCACATACTTATTTCTTATACAGGAGAATCAAAATGAAAACCTCTCAATTCAACCTTGCCTTAACCCTTAACCAATGCCATTCCTGGAAATCAGAGGCAATTGGAAGAAAACCTCAGCTATATTCCTAGAAATTGGGGTGATTGAAAGCAAAGCCCACCTGCATTCCTAGAATCAGGGGCTATTGGAAGCAAACTCCACCTAAAAACAAGGAGAATCAATGGTTTGAATGTTTATCTAGATTATTTTTCATGGCTAAAATATAGTAATTATTTATTTTTAAAATCATTTTTGGGAAAACTATAAAAAAGGGGTGAAATATAAAAAATTCACCCCTGCAAAATAGAAAACCCCTTAAATTTCTTCCATGGGCTAAGATTCACCCCTAAAATTTTATATTCTTCCAAGCTTCTTCCTTATTTTTCTCCTCAGATCGAAGCCCCTATCCTCTTCTAGATGTATTGAACTTCTTAGGTGGTGCAACATTCTCTTTGTTCTTGTATCCTGAGGTCTTACTTGCTTCTTTTCCCATTTTCCTTTATTCTTATCATTACCCTTCCAATCCTACTTTGTCTTAGATTTGCGCTTTGATTTATAGTAAAAATGCTTTAGTTTCAAGATGGCCTTCTTCTTAGGGCCCTTGTTTTGAAAATGAAACATTTTTTGAGTTGCGGAGAATAGGTCGTGGAGCACAACCATGGTAGATAGGGAGTTTTCATGGTTGTGGAGAGCTAGAGAACAGGTGGTGCGACAGTTGTGGAAAACCAGCACATATGGCAGGAATGAGTGACAAGGATAGGCTGTAGAACTCCCAATGATCAGGAAGAGGTGGCAAACAGAAAAGCAGGAAAAGAGGTAAATATGGCAATCACGTTGGAAAAGGAACAAATAGGCAATTAGCCAGCATAGACAAGAGGTTAGTTTGGTAGAGGGATGAGGAAGAGAACCACAAGAGAGCCTTGTTCTATTTTTTTCTATTTTGTTCTGTAAATGTTGTAATTTGTCCCTCTGTAATCACCTCTGAGGAGTAATGTAACTGTTGGGTATTGATAATGAAATATACTTCTAAATGTGTTTGAGGTTCTGAGTTCCGTGTTAAGTATTTGGTTATGGTGAATGTATTTCCCACTTTTAAATTTTAATTTTTCATCCTAAATATGCTTCATGATTGGTATCTTGTGCAAAGTAGTTGGATCTGTTTGTGGTTCCCAATTCTTTCTGTTTTTCTCTATAACTGTGATCGGTCGATATATGATCTATTCCTAACCTTACTAAGGTCACGGACTGCCTCGGGTGAGACTCTCTGCTCTTCAGAGTAGGGTGGAAATGTTTGCATTGTGCTAGACTACTGTGGAAACCTTGTTGGCCTCTCTCTTGAACCTGGGTCTTGCCCAGAGGCCTTCTTTCTCTCCAACAAATGGTTCCGTCACTGGGATGAGAAATTTCATTTAGGAGCTAGATCATGGTATCAAGGATCTTTGAGAGATAAATGCGAAGCTGGTGGGATAACCACTTAGATCAGATCATATCGCAACAAGCTGAGTTGAGACAACAGAGGAAGAAAAATGTTAAGGATAGAGTTCTATTCTCTGAATCTATGAGTGATCTCTACGAAATGTTCTAGGAAAATTTTCCGGAGGAACTCTATAATTGGTTGCGAAGACTACAAGTCAAGACATTCCAAGGAAGGTCACGTAAGGTCTATCGCAAGTGGTCGCACGTGGATCTAGTAGCACTCCATCAATTAGATACTGATTTTACTCGAGCTATAGATTTCTAGGTAAAATATACCTTGGAAGGATATATAGTGGAATTCACGGCTCAGTGTTACCAGTCCTTCTCAAAAGTAGAGGACGTATTCAGATCTAGATTGCGGGGAGAGTTGCTGAAGGAAATTCCCTTGTGGATCAAAGCTTTAATGGTAGATGAGGGATTGATGGAATTTCAAAAATCTGAGATGGAGACATAAACCTCTAGTATTGGGGAAGGAGCTGAGGAAGAGATGCTACAAGTAAGTTGGAAGGGGGAATAGGGATATGGATGTCGAGACCTCTAGTAGGTTGAGAGAGTGACGAGTACATTGGAGGGCACATATTGCTAAGAAGTGGCGAGAAAGGGTGATGAAGGAGTTAGAGAAGCAGGAAAGTATTCAACGGGACAAGGAGAAGGTGTCGCAGATGACAAAGGAGATGGAAGGTCAGACGGGATCCCAAGGAATAGGAGGGACCATCAAGGAATTCAGGCAAGTGTATAGAAGCCCAGCTCAAAGATAAAAGGGAGAAAAGTCCAACGTGGAGGACGCGTGCCCTGAGGAGATGTCTGATGTGGAGTTGCATGTTGCGATGGAGCAACTATTCTGAGAGGGCCAGCACCCGTAACTCAAGGTGACTCTATTCCCCAAAATTCAAGTAGTTGTAGTCCTGACCTTCCCCTGGTACTCTATCAGCCACTAGGTGAAAGGAATAAAAGGAATAAAAGGAGACATGGTGGAAATGCGTACAATATTGAAGCCCGATGCAAGACTAGTAAAGCACAGAACCTACTATCTAAATCCAAGAGTAAAAGTGAAAGTCAAGACATAGATTGATAAAATGTTGAAAGAAGGGTTGATTTTTCCAGTGGAAGAAGCAGAGTGGGTAAGTCCTATAGTCATACAATGTAAAAGGGAAAATTCTAAGATTCAAGTATGTGTTGACTACAGGAGCCTCAACAATGCATGCATACATGATCCATTCCCCACTCCATTTAGTTATGAGGTGCTCGAAAATGTAGCAGGGAATGAAGCTTATTCATTTACGGATGGATTTTCAGGATACCATCAAGTGAAGATAGCTGGATAAGATAAGAAGAAAACAATGTTCACAACTAAATGGGGCTTGTTTTCATATCATGTAATGCCCTTTGGGTTGGAAAATGCACCGACAGTATTTTCACGGATCATGATAGCAATATTTTGGGAATATATCCATAAATTCCTTGAGGTTTATATGGATGACTAGACAATTTACATCCTGTTGAAGAATCATGCAACTTTATTAAGGATAATTTTTGACAGATGCAGACAACTCCAAATTTCACTCAATATTAAGAAGTGCATCTTCGTAGTACCTTTTGGGATGCTGCTAGTACATGTTGTTTGTAAACAAGGTGTTTGCATGGATCTAGAAAAAGTGGCAGTTATAATCAACATAGAGGCACCATAAACCATGAAAAAGTTGAGATCACTGCTAGTCCATACCAGGTACTACAAAAGATTCATCCCAAATGATGCAAAGATAACAGCCCCATTGGAAAGGTTGTTGCGGAAATCGAAGCAATTCGTTTGGACAAACGAGTGTACTACTGCCCTCAATACGTTGAAATAAAAAATGGCAAGTGCGCCCATAATAGTTCATCCTAATTGGGACAAACAATTCCATGTCCATATTGATGCCTCCAGCATTGCATTAGGAGCGATTCTGGCTCAACTAGGAGAAACTTCATTTGATCACCCAGTTTACTTTGCAAGCAAGAATTTATCGACAACTGAAAGGAACTACACAACAACAGAATGGGAAGCTTTAGCAATGGTTTATTCCCTTCAGAAGTTTCACCATTACCTATTAGGAGGTACGTTCAAATTCTTTACGGACCATTCAACATTAAATTACCTAGTTAACAAATCGATCCTTGAAGGAAGGACTTGTAGCTGGCTCCTACTCTTCCAAGAGTTCACCTTTGAAGTCATAGTGAAACCAGGAAGACTGAATGTGGGTCCTGACCATTTATCAAGGTTGGAAAATGGAGAAAATGGAGGGTCCCTAGATGATCAACTGTCAGACACTGATCTCTTTAGAGTAGAAGCCATCCCTGACTATTTAGATCAGATAGCAGTCTATCTGCCAATAGGACAGTGCCCGGCTGAATATACTGCGACTTAGAGAAGACATATTGTCGTAAAGGCAGCTGAATATCAGTTAATAGTAGGACAACTGTATAAGATGTGACTAGACCAAGTCTTGCAGTGATGTGTAATGGACCATGAAAGGGAGGATATATTGTGGGCATGGCATTGCAAAGTTGCGGGAGGGCACGTCGGCGCAAAACCCACCACAAGAAAGATATTACAAACAAGGCTATGGTGGCCGACAGTACACAAGGACAGTAAAACATTTATATATAAATGTGATGTCTGCCAAAGAACGGGATGTCCATCACACAGAGATGAGCTGCCACTTCAATCGGTACGAGCACTGCAGCCATTTGAGAAATGGGTCGTTGATTTTATAAGACCAATCGCACATGTTGCAAGACATTCACAGGCAACGTACATAACCGCAACAGATTATCTTACCAGATGGGTAGAAGAAGTACCAATGAAGGATTGCAGAGCAGAAACAACAACCAAGTTCATTTTTGAAAATATCAATAGCAGATTTGGCTACCCCAAAATTCTAACCAGTGATCAAGGTACACACCTCATCAATTCAACAATCAAATCTCTGTTAGAAAAATTTATGGTACAACATCATAAGAGTAGTCTGTACCATCCTCAGGCAAATGGAACAGTTGAAGCATTTAATGAGATTCTAGAAAAGGGGCTAAAAAATATTTACAATGCTAACTTAGATGACTGGGATGAGCACATACCAACAACGTTATGGGCGTTCAAGACAACTATGAAAAGACTACATAACCAGACCCCTTTCCAGTTGGTGTATAGGAGGGAAGAAGTGGCACCTGCTAAATTTATCATACCGAGCCTGCTAATCGCTTCAACACTACATTTAATAGAATAAGGCTCATTGAAGGAGCGCCTACATGAGCTACATGAACTTTAAGAGGACATGTTTTTGGCGGAATTCCATCAGACAGTCCAAAAAGAAAAACAGAAAGCTTGGCATGATCGTCATATCAAACATAAAATGTTTACTGTCAAAGGAAAATTTTTACTATATGATAGAAGGTTCAAAAAGTTCACAGGTAAGATTAGAAAGCATTGGCTGGGACCGTACCATGTGATTGAAATATGAGATTCATGAGCAGTTTGGTTAGCACAACTGAATGGCCAAGTGTTACCAGAATGGGTGAATGGCGCATGCCTGAAGCCTTATCACGAGTAAGTTCTATTATTTCCTTTTCAAATAACTCTTGCAACCGAGAGGAGTTAGTAGGGTAGACTAGAGATAGATTGACTCAATAACTGTCTCGCACCCGAGAAGAGAATAGATAGGAATCCCAATAAAGTGCAAGCTGCAATAACAAGAGGGAATTCACTGTTGCGATGCAGAGACCGCATTGCAACAAATTGTGGTTAGGGGGAGGGTAGTGTCCAGTGTGTCATCCATGTCAGAAAGCCAAACATGTCAAACATCATTCCATCATCATGACCCATCATACCCATGTCAGTCCGTACGATTACCCAGATTTGAGAATTAATTTCCATAATTAGTAACATCCATACCGTAGTAAATTTTCCATATTAAGCCATAATCATTACCGATCAGGTCTGCCCAAATCCAGAAACCACAGTCATCCATGTCAGAACACACCTCATCACGGTAACTAATCACACGATTATAGCCATGGGGGAGTAAAAAAAAATAATCAGTTATGGGGTCTTATCAACCTCATTCGTGCACGAGAATTTTGGAGAATTTTGACTTAGAACAAGAAGCAGCAGCAGCATTATGCGAAATCTCATCAGAATAAGTCCAAAGAGAGAATCCAGCAGCAGTAATTTACAAAGAAAGGGAAGGGGTAGCACTGCAAGTGTACAAAAGAAGATCAAAGATGACCAAGGTAGCACCAGTAGTCGTCAAGCCTGGGCTCAACGAGAGAATTCAAAGAATGGAATCGCTAGTGGGAAAGTATGACAATGTGTCATCGATCGACACATATTTCATAGATTCATACCAGTTCCCAGCGATGAAGAGGCATGCTTACATAGAAAATTACGCTACGGAAGGAGGTGAGGAAGTAGCAAAGATTGAATCCAGAGTTCAGAGGTATCTAGCAGTCGAAAATACTGAACCTCGGTAACCTCTCAGTGTTCGGAACCACAGGAGAAGCAATGCAGTATACGAAATTACTACTGAGCAGACTCCAGAACGAGTCACTATGGCTAGGGAGGGAAATATCGATACATGCAAAAGATATTCACAGGCTGACGGGATTATTAGCAGAATGAAGGGATGTCTCCACGATGTTCTAGACGGTATCCAAGAAAGCAAAGAAGGTGGGAGATTGTGACTATTATAAGAAATACGACACTAAAAGAGGAGGGAAGGGGGCGAAGATAGACCTCATAAACAACCCATCAGCTAAATTTGTCTATTACCTGATTGCAAGAAAGACCATGAGGCACTATACAAAGGTTGAATGTGCCCTCAACACCATTTCAGTTGTGGAACACTGCTTCCAGGGAACCCAGTTGAATTGGTGTACATTTCTACTAAACGAACTATTCAAAGCCTATGAAGATAAGTACGAAAGAGCCATTGGATTCATTTATGGCTACCTCACCATGGCATTTGCAATGTAGAAATGGACTCACTCAGGGGTGAGATAGCTCACAGAAATCACAAGTGATTAGCCAATGGTGATGAAGTTTACGCCTTGGAAGATCTCGGGAGACCCCAGCACCAAGGAGGTAAACGAAGAAGCGTTCACATTCTAGTATAGGAAGATGGTGAATATAGTGGTGCAGCAGCAAAGGGTTCTGAAGAGTCTACTGGAAAGATATTCCTCTGAGATATGGTTCGGGGTCAACCACAAGCAGACATACATTAGGCCCACTTGCGTGGATGAAACAACGTTTAAAATGAGACTGTTCAAGTTTGAAGTGGACGAAAACACATTCCACACTGAATTCTATTCCTGGCCGGGGGTGGGAATGGAGATGAGAAGAGGAATCCATCACTACTCGTTCGAGGGCATGCTACCAAGACCACTACTAGGGGAGACATCGGATGAGACACTGAGCAGAGTGTCTCGGCTGCAGCTAACACCCATACTAGAAGATCTGGATGCAAGGGTAAAAGGCTTCAATCGGTTAATGCAAACTCTCTTCAGTGCTTCTCCTATGTTTCCTACTTTTTTAGAGTTTTAGGCCTCAAGTTCTGAATCACCTTCCATAGTTGCACCCATAATCACTTCCCTACCATCCAACATATTTAATTCACCCCCAACAACCACAGTAGTTCCAATCCAAAAGAGTAAGGCACCTAAACCACCTGTAGCTACCCCTAAGGCCAAGAAAACAAGAGTCATGGTGCCTAGGCAAATAGTTGATCTCACTGAGGAAGATCACATGCAACCTATGGATATAGGAGCACCAATTCAAGAGGAGCCAGAGGTGGCCACCCAGGTCATCTCCGATATCCATGTGTTCAATCCCTTCTTAGTTTTGAATGTTAAAACTTCATCTCCACCTCACACCCATACCTCTTCACCTCGCACTCACCATTCATCGCCTCACACGTCATTCACTTCCAAAGATTGTTCCACCCACACTCCATCCACATCAGCAACAATTTCAGACCCAGTCAAGATAAGAAGCAAGATAAATGGAGACAATGAGGCAGAGGTTAACTCGAGTACGGCATTGGTACCCAAGGTTAACGAACCTTTGGTGGGACAGAGCACTTTTCTTGACTTATTATTTTGCGGGGGATATTTTAATGTAGACACGACGCCCTCGTCCAAGGAGCTGAACCCTTTTCAGCAAGAAAATTTGATACTACAATAGGTTCAACCAACCACAAGCATGAACAACCTGGGGAGTCAATTTTTGCAATAGAACCAACCGACATCTTCACCTAAGCACTCAGCCATATCAATATCTAGTGGCCAACCCCTCAGAGAAAGGCTGCCAAACAACAATATGTCTGGAGCTGAGAGTATGTAGACTTGGGGAACAAAACAACTGTACAACTTCATCCAGCATGCGGCACAATAGGTAGAAGGTCTACACAATGACCTCCAATAGAGGTTCAAACATCAACAACTACAAATCAATGTGCTTACTAAAGAGCACAACTAGTTAAAATGAGAGAAGGACAGTCTGTAGGAAAAACTGGAGAAGGTGACGGATATTTTCAAGGATCTCTAGCCAACAGTAATGGATCAAGATGACAAGAAATCGAGAGACATATCAGCTTGCACTATAGTCGAATGGTTTGTTCACGTGAAGCTAGCTTATGCATATCTCAGCAAGGAAAATCAAGAGTTAAAGGAAGCACTCGCGACCAGACCGAAGTTACCAAATCCTACTGTCATATATGCCGAGAAGGTCGCAGAAAAGAAGAAACAAGCAATCAGAATGCAGGAAACCCTGGGGACCACTATGAAATAGGCTTACAACCTTATGAAACATTTGCACAAGTGTTCAACCTCGTTAAATATGAAGGCCCAACCAATATCGGCACAACTGCAGTAGGTTTCACGAGAAATAAAGGAGGCCACAGATCCTGTCAGCATAACCTAGTTATATAATCAAGCGGAGGCACTGGAGACCACAATACAGAAGATCGAAGAGAATTCTGGTGCCACAAAGTAGGTCCTCAGGGAACTAAGTAAACCTGTCAAGAATACTATAGAACAAATACAGAAAATGTCCGCTGAGGTCGAAATCAATATTAAAGAAGTATTCAGCAAACTGCCTGCCATTACAGGAGAAACAGAAGCTGAACGATTTGCCGCAGAATTTGACCAGCTCATGAAGGAATGGCAACATGCCATTAACGAATTTGTCGAACTTAAATCTTCAGCGTTGGAAAAGGTTCCCGAGTAGGGGCCCTTTTTTGGACAAGGAGAGGAAACAGAGAATACAAGGCCGGCCACAGAGGCAGAGAGACCAATGGAGACCAAGGCAGTAGAAAAATATTGACTCGGGACGAGTTAATAGCATGTGTTATCGGCTTGTTGGAGACCTTGTTTTGAAAATGAAATAGTTTTTGAATTGCGAAGAACACGTGGCAGAGCACAAGCATGGTAGATAGGGATCTGTCATGGTTGCTGAGAGATGGAGAACAAGTGGCACGACAGTTGCATAAAACCAGCATAGATGGCAGGAATGAGCGACAAGGACAGGCAACAGAACTCCCAGTGATCAGGAAGAGGCGACAAACAACAAAGCAGGAAAAGAGGGAAAACTGACAGTCACGTTGGCAAAAGAACAAATAGGAAATTAGCCAACGTAGATAGGAGGTTATTCCAGTAGAGGGATGAGGAAGAGAGCCACAAGAGAGCTCTGTTTTGTTCTGTTCTATTCTGTTATGTAACTGTTGTAATTTGTCCCTTTGTAATCACCTCTAAGGAGTAATGTAACTTTCGGGTATTGATAATGAAATATACTTCTACCTATGTTTGATGTTCTGAGTTCCATGTTAAGTATTTGGTTATGGTGAATGTATTTACTGCTTTTAAATTTTAATTTTTCATCTTGAATATGCTTCATGAGTGGTATCTTGTGCAAAGTAGTTAGATCTATTTGCGGTTCCCAGTTCTTCCTGTTTTTCTCTATAGCTGTGATCAGTCGATATCTGATCTGTTCCTAACCTTACTAAGGTCACGACACGCCTCGGGTGAGACTATCTTCTCTTTGGATTAGGGTGAAAATGTTGACGTTGTGCTAGACTATTGCGAAAGCCTTGTTGGCCTCTCTCCTGAACCTGGGTCTTGCTTAGAGATCTTCTTTCTCGCCAACACTCCTCCAATGATATAAGCTCATCAAACTCAATATTTTCATTAAATGCTATCGGAAACCCACTGATGAACATCTGAATCTTTACCTTCTCCTCCTTGAGGTAAGGAACATATTGCAACAACTCCAAGAACCGTCTAGTGTACTCCTCATCAATCATAGATCCCATCTTTAGCTCATAAAATTCCTTTTACTTGTCATCATTGTATCCTATACGGTAGATACTTCTTCAAGAATAACCTCTCAAACTCACTCCAAGTTAGTTCCTCCTCATAAATATTCCTAACCTTCTTCACATCTTCCCACCAAATATCTGCTTTACCTTTGAGGCTCAATGTAGCTATTCGGGCTTTCATTTTTTCTAAGTAATCATGCAACCTGAAGTAATTCCTCATACCAAGAAACCATGCTTCTGCATATTTTTATTTCTTCGTATCTCCATCGAATTTAGGTGGCTTTTATTTCTTAAACTCATCCAAAAAATATCCCTTGTCACTCCTCCTGTAAGGATGATAATGATGACGATCATAATGCTTGTCAAAACCAGAACTAGAATAGTACCTGTGTCTCTCACCTCTCCTATCTGAATTGTAACCACCATGAGACCTACTTCCATATGCCACATTAGTCCCATCCTCCTGTCCATAGCTGATCTAAAGTGGTCCTTGTGTTAGTAGCTCTCACAAAATATGAAGGATTAGTGCATTGACTTTTTCTTGCTTTTCCCGTGCATGTATGATTCAGTCATTATATTCTTTACACCTCCTTATTTATTCATTCAAACTTCTCAGTGTGTCTACTAATTCAAAATAGTTCCCAACACCACACTGCTCAGTTGATTTATAGGGATAATCTTTGTATTCTACCATCTTGCTAGTCATCTTGGATTTCTTCCTGTAACGCATCTCATGTCAGCTAAACCAAATCATAATAAAACAACATACATTAGCATAATTCGTAGAGGATATCTCATCTAAAAGATCATCCAATCAACATAATGCATGTATAGACATAATCATAACATCATATATACATGTAACATATATGTATTTCAACTCATAAACATCAGTCTAGCTAGAGTCCAGTCATCAGTGCATGACCATTTCAACTACACATGCCATGACCTCATGCATGAAAAAAAAAACCATACCAATGTACACTGACAATACGTAAGAATTTGGAATGTATAAAAAACACATAACTAGTCATGTGCACATGACAACACATTTCGAAACAACACCATCGAATCTCCCATGGATACATCACTACCACCATGACTAGCACCATGTTGATGAAAAAATTACATAGACCACAAGTATTAGAAACGCATGCGGAAATCAACATAAAGGCATGACCAACACACCGCCCATCCAATCTGAAGGGTGAACCATGCTCTGATACCACTCTGTAACAAAATCCTCCCACATATACCCAATTAACTAGCCAACCAGGGTAAAAATGTGACGAAGAGTTACTATGATATAATTCAACCTCCCTGATGACCTTAACGAAGTGGAACCGACACCACACAAGAACACAAACCTTCTGCACTTACTACATGACACCAAGGAGCCATGACAACCTTATGGAAGGCTAGCCCCTAGATCAAATTGAAATTTTCATGCATCAATCCTTTGGTCACACACTTGACATGGGAAAGAGTGCTACTAGAGACCTCTAGTCGCACACACAACATGGAATGCATGCAACTGGGGACTTTTCCCAATAGTTATGAGCTTGTAACACCGATTTTTTGTGCCAATTTTTCAGGCACAGATCCCATATCACTTCCCATAACACCATGGAACTTTAAGAAATGAACAATAATAGCATAATATTGATGTAAAAGAAAGTTATTTAACAAGGACTTGACTAGACCCCTACTAGCCATGATAATCATTTCTTCAAGCATGTCACAAATATGTAATCTATAGGTTTAAATAATAGATCTTAGCACATGGGTCTTATACTTATCTGAGAATCGATAAGAAGCATTGTTGCCTCATCTTATTAAATACATTATCATCTATTGTTCATAGATACATTGTTCATTCATTCACAACACAAAACATGATGAGAACCATACATCATCTTCACCATAAAACACATCCGTAAGCAGCATATAAACAACAGAAATGACAATCAGATAACAAACATACATTAGGGGATTTTTGAGGTCTAAAATGGGCCTCCTAAGGAAATTATAAAATAATAGTGGAAATAATAAAATAATATTAGATTACATCATTAAATTTTATAGGGAAAAAAAAAAGAACTATTTTTTCAACTCGTATTTTCAACGTATCTCCCTATGGGTTTACTCAAATTTCAAGCGACAAAACTCAGTGGATGCATAATTTGATTCATCATCCAAGGATTACCCTTATTGCATACTTTTGATGGACCTTGCTACATGAAAAATCATAAATACATGAAAAACGTGATTGCAATCACATTTTTCATGTATTTCTGATTTTTTGTGTAGCAGGGTTGATTGAAAGTATGCAACATGGGTGCTCCTTGGATGAAGAAATAAATTTTGCATCCAATGAGTACTCCCGCTCGAAATTTGAGTAAAACCGTAGAGAGATAAGTTGAAAATACGAGTTGAAAAAGTGGTTTTATTATTTTATTATTTATTAACATTTTTACTTTTTTACTCCAAAAACAGTGAATCATCCCCCATGGTTGACATCATCATCTTGAATCCTATTGGTTCTTATACATTTTATTTTGGTTGTACATTTTTCTTAAGAGACCCATTTTAGACCTCAAAATTCCCCTAATGTAAGCCACATAATAACAAGCATATTTACCCATCAATATAAGAGGAAAATAGCTATTATTGCCATAGGCAAAATGAAACCAAGTTTGGGACTTCCACGTTTCACCTTACCATAGACATGGTTGAGTCAAATATCTCTTCATTTAGTCATCCCCATGCCATATTCCAAGAATGAATGTGGGATCTCATAAAACTGATTAATACAAACCAAAACAGGGCTTCTAGAGGCCAAAACACCTCAACCCTCAAACAATGATTCCACCTCACGGTATGACATCACAGCCATCACCATATTGTTATCTACTCAACCTGTCCAATGATTTAGAGCATTTGTTCCAACTAGGGCTTCCAGGACTAGTAACTCAACCCATAACTTTCATCGGGATTCCAGAGCATTTTTCCAACCATGGCCTCTAGGACAAGTAACTCAACCCACCAAGGGCATCCAGAGCATTTCTCCAATGAAGGCTTCGAGGACTGGTAAGTCAACCCAAGATCTTATAGGGCTTCTAGAGAGTTTTCCAACCAAGGCTTCCAGTAACTAATAACTCAACCCATAGCCAGAGGAACATGAGAACCAACCAGAAAAACAAAAAATGAAATAAATCCACAACACCATTGCCATCGACGAAATGGAAAGGCTAGGAAAATACACTACCAATCTAGGAAATCCTCCATGCCAATCACAAATCATGACCATGGAACCACATGCAACTCGGTACATGTAATCAAACCCATTGTAGATGTTGATCCCAATGTCCTCTTGCACTTTCCTACTCTTCCATTTCCTTCTTGGTCCAAATCTCCAAGTATGCCACAATCTCCAAGAACGCTCCAAGAAAACTCTAAGTGTCCAAGAGTATGAAAGAGAGAGAGTAGAATGAGAGCTCCAAAACTGATCTGAACAAAAGCCATGAACTGATCCTTGGAAGCCTTTTTATTAATGAGTTCTCTTTTTTCTTCATTTTCCATTATTTTCCTTCATTTTCCTTCATTTTCCTCCTCACATGCAACATGTGACCTTTCACCTCCCTTCTCTCCTATTTTCCATTATTTTCATAAATAAATGCCCATAAATTAGAGTATGCCTTTCCAAAGCCTTAGCCATTGCCTTTGCCAAATTCCATAGCCATAATAAACCATATGAACACCCCCACTAGGATGTTTTTCCCAACATTCAGCTTGGAATACGTGTCCCATGACCTTGGTTATTATTTTTCCTTTGTTAACTTTTATTACATGAATTTTTCACCAGCGTTGTTACAAAAACCATACATTTAGACCCTTAGAGAGAACAACTTCATTAATTCTGAAAGATTTACACTAGTGTGAACGACTCATAAATGGATAACCCATAGTCTATGTGAATTAGGTCACAAATATTTTGCAAATGATGGCTGAGAATTGGCTAAGAAGGATGTCTAAACTTGCCCAAACTATACTAGTGCATAACATAGATAATCTTGTTGATATTGACGAATGGAAACACAAAAGTCTGTGCTTGGGAAATGAATTAAGGCCTGAGGGATATCCCTGAAAGGTGCTTAGAATTGTGTGAATATGCCATATAATATGGTAATAGATGCCTCAGCCCAGAAATTGGTTATGTTAAAAAGGGATTTGAATTAATATAAAATCGAATCATATTTCAAGGAAGGAATGGAACACTTGTAAAAGCCTATTCCAATATTAATCAGACTTCAAGTATATGGAATGCCTCGAACTTGCTCGAAATAGGGATCACAAAGGGGCTACTCAAATGATTTCAAATCATTCATAAACATGCCACAAAGTTGATCTTAAACCAATGAAAGAATACCACCAGAAATACTTCTGAGAATTAATGCAATTTGGAGCCAAAAAAAATGCTTTGAAAATATTAAATAGACTTCCTCGAATATGAGCAATGTAGTCAATAATTTATGCAAATAGTAGCCTCAATTAAGTATATATATATATATATATATATCAGCAAGAGTTTCCTTGAAACCTAGTCAGATTAGCCCTAGACTTCGAAAAAAAAAATCATGAATATTAGAACCATCCACAAAGATGCTTCCCAAAGAGAGCCAATACTAAGCATGAAATCAAGATGTGTGAATAGATGCAAAAAATGATCAAATCAGTCTTGGAAATGATACAAAATGACATAGACAAACACAGATTAGGGCAAACATATTCCTTCATAGATGGTGTGTTTAGTCATAGAGGAAACCTAGAGCAATATGCATTTATAAGCCTCTAATCGGGACCAGTTTCTCCACTGAAATCATACTCTGAATAGGTTATAGGAGGGCCAAATCTGGCACAGAAGGAGAGCCTCATGAATAAAAAAAAAATCATAGTGAAGGTGCATACTTTGGAGACTAAAAAAATCCCCCATATCAAGCCCAGGGATATCTACGAGAGAAAACTCCAAATAAAAAAAAATGATCCAAAAACATAGTCCTGAAAGAGGCCAAAATGCCTCAGAGAAGGCCCAAAAACCCTCAACAAAAATTCATAACCATAAACCATAAAAATTAAACCTTGTAAACTTCCTCCAAACACAAACTTCTTCTTCATATTTTCGTGACTGTTCTAGGCCACAGAACTGTAGAGATACCCCATATGTTTTATTGAGATCAATTGGTCAAATGAGGTAAAATGATCCATATTTATATGGGTCGAATTGTCTTCTAGATGAGGTCAAGCCAACCTGATGGTTGGAGGGATTCGACTTCCAAAATTTGAATTTAAAATTCAATTTGAAATTTCCTTCGAAACCAAAATTCAATTTTCCTAGGAGGCTGACTTGATTCCAAATTTAAATAATTGCATGCTCTTGACACTGGCTTATTTAGTAAGAGAAAAATTCTTAAACCATTTTTCTTTTGCAAGCAAACTTACTTAAGATATGCCCATCATTAATTTTAGATTATAAATTGCCACCAATTCATAGGTTGCTTGTAGAATCTTTTTGGGGCTTTTGACCACACTTTTGGGGCTCAAACTTTAATGAAGCATATACCCTCAATCGTGAGGAGTTATGAGGCATGCCACATACCATTGTAGTCATCAAGATGAGGTGCATCAAGTGATGATGCTCTTATGATCAAAAGCATTGTCATCTACATCCATATTCCTCAACAAGTGCTTCTAAGGTTTCCCCTTCCTCACTTCAAGGCTTCTTGTCATTTAAAGCTTTCAATCAATACAAATTAGACGAATATTAAAAACTTTAAGACCCAACATTAATATCAATGACAACACAATTCAGCAAAACTTTTAAGACAATTTTGCAGAGAATATAAGTGATTTCAATATAATAACATAGTTGAGAAAACTCATAGAAAAATGAAGCATTTAATGGCTCTATCCATGAATCCAAATATTTTAATTAAAAAAGTACTCATTATGTTTAAAAAAAAAAACAATCACCTAATTTATATTTCTGCATTACTTTCCTATAATATTAGATACCTACTACTTATTAATATTAATAAAATTTTAAAATTGCTTTAATAAATTAATAAATAAAATCAATATAGCGAAAAATAAGTAATCCTTTCAAGACGATTCTTGGCTATCCCCATTCACACAATAAATAAACTATTTTTTTTTAAATTAACATTTTAGGCTCAAGATATAAAATTCGACCATCAACGTTCTCGAGGTTTACGGCCGTGATAACAGATGCCATCTCTCCCAATGGTCGGTCTCGCACAAAGTGCCTCTGAGCATCTACTATAAGTTTCACTGTTCTATTCCTACTATTCATCCACTCTTCCCCCGAGTGGAGATTTCAGTCCAATATTTCAGAAACACGAGAGATTTCAGTCCAATATTTCATAACCTCGGGTTTCTGCGAAGTCTAAGGGTTTAATGACCATGAATACCAGGACAGACAAAGGAGACAATGGACCCAGCAGCAATGTTAGAGAATATCAAGACTCTGAAAGGAGGGAACCCAGAAGCAATATGGCCAGAAATGCGCGCAGGGAATGGGTTCCCCAAAGTTCTTCGCGTCCAACGGGAAATTTCAATCGGAATTTTAACCCCGGTCCCCAACCCGAGAGCGATAGAAATCCCGATCAGTTTTCCAATGCCAATCCCAACAGCAGGGGCAGAACAGATGTGCCTGAGCTGGTGCAGGAAATTAAAGAAAAGCTTAAAAATGGAAAGGTAGAATGTTTGATATGCTATGAAAGGGTTGGACCACCGGCACCAGTGTGGTCCTGTGGCATATGCTATGCCATTTTTCATCTGCACTGTACAAGGAAGTGGGCAGATTCGTCTGCTGTTGAGAAAAGCCAGGGGGTTTCGTCCTGGAGATGCCCAGGTTGTCAATCTGTGCAGAATTTGTCCCGGGAGGAAATTCAGTATTATTGCTTTTGTGGAAAGGTGCGAGACCCAGAAGTAGAATTTTATATCACTGCACATTCATGTGGAGGACCATGCGGGAAGCCACTTGACAAAGGGAACAAGACAGCAGAGGTTCCTTGCCCACATAAATGTACTCTTCAATGCCATCCAGGTCCATGCCCAACTTGCACAGCAATTACCCTCCCTCGGCCCTGCCCATGCGGTAAAACATTGATGACAAGAAGATGCAACGATCAGAATTCTACTGAATCATCATGTGGAAAGCAATGCGAGAAGCCTCTCGAATGTGGACGCCATCACTGTGAGAATATCTGCCATGAAGGTCCTTGTGATCCTTGCAAGCTTTTGATAAATGATGCTTCATGCTTTTGTGGGAAAAAACAGGAGAAGATAATCTGTGGAGATGTGGAGATCCAGGGCAAAATAGATTGGAAAAAGGGTGTGTTTCAGTGTGGGAATGTGTGTATGAAGATGCTTTCATGTCAGAATCACAAGTGGTAGCCAGAGATGTCATTCTGGAGAGTGTGGGGAATGTGAAATGTTACCTGAGAAGATTAAGTCTTGCCCCTGTGGTAAAGCAAGGCTGGAAAATAACCAGAGGAAGAGCTGCGCGGATCCTGTGCCAATCTGCTCAGAGATATGTGAAAGGGATCTTCCTTGTGGGAAACATTTGTGTAAAAAATACTTGTCACCATGGGGAATGTGCTCCTTGTTCTGTTTTTGTTAATCAGAAATGCCGATGTGGGTCATCATCTTGGACAGTCCATTGCTGGATAACCACAGAGGAGAATGACAGTGCAGAATTCAGATGTGAAAAGATATGTGGGCAAAAGAAAAACTGTAATAAACACAGATGCAATGAAAAATGCTGCCCTCGGGTAAATCGAGAGCCAGGGGGTAACTCTCGTGCAGCTGATTCGAATCCACATTCATGTATTGAGACCTGTGGGAAAAAAGTTGCAATGTGGGCAGCACTTATGCAAGGAGATTTGCCACACTGGGCGTTGCCCACCCTGCCCTCTCGCCATTTTCGATGATCTTTCTTGTGCATGTGGGAGGACAACAATTTTTCCTCCACAACCTTGTGGAACACCCATTCCTCACTGCCCGTATCCCTGCTCAGTTCCTCAGCCATGTGGTCATCCTGCTACCCACAATTGCCATCCAGGAGACTGCCCTCCTTGCAGTGTGCATGTTTCCAAATGGTGTGTGGGCAGTCATGTCGTGAAGAATTCCCCATGTGGTTCTCAGGATATTTTGTGCAACAGGCCATGTGGTAAAACAAGGCAATGTGGAATGCATGCCTGTACTAGGACCTGCCATTTACCTCCCTGTGACCCAATCTCATCATCATCTGTTACAATATCATGTTCGCAAATTTGTGGAGCTCCTAGGAGAGATTGCCAGCACACTTGCACAGCTCTATGTCACCCATCTACCCCATGCCCTGATACAAGATGCAAATCTCCAGTACAAATAACATGTTCTTGTGGTAGATTAGCAGCACAGGTCCCATGTGATGCTGGAGGCAGCAATATGAAAGCTGATCCAGTTTTTTGAAGCCTTTCTCTACAAACTTCCTGCTCCTCTTCAACCACTGCAATCAAATTCTAGCAGAGTGCCTATTGGGCAGAGACAGCTTGTCTGCAATGATGAGTGTGCCAAGTTGAAGAAGAAGTATGTTTTTGGCCTTTGCACAGGGGTGAATTCACAGATTTCAGATTTGATTACCAGAGAGCCAGAATGGGTCTCAGATGTTGAAGGAAGGTTTAGATTCTTGGTTTTCGTCTAAAACAAAAGGTATTCGTTTGCATGTTTTCTGTGCAATACCGAAGGAGAAAAAGGGATACATTGAAGCTTCTTGCAGAAAGATGTAACTCTCTCTGTATATTCTGCAGGAAGGGATCCAAGATTTGTTTTGATTGTACAAGCTACACAAAAGTCAAAAGCCCCTCTGCGTCCTGGCATAGATCACAAGGTCTCAATTCCTGCAACAGGGCAGGTGCGACCTCTACCTTTCAAATCATCTGTAGATATGGATCCGAGGCTTGTCATTTGCCTATTCGATTTACCATGCGATGCAAACGTGAATTCACTAATATTGAGGTATGGGGGTGAGTGTGAGTTAGTGTGGCTGAATGACAATAATGCATTAGTTTTATTCAAGGACCACACAAGAGCTGCAACAGCTCTTAAGGTTGTGAATCATGCATCTGCATACCAGGGGGCCATTGAAGCACCTGCAACAAGCGTAATGCCCAGCCATAGTGTATGGAATACAACAAAATGATGATGGGGTAGATGAACAAACTCATGCATGGACAAAAAAAAATGAGGATATATTTAGATATATTGAATTTTCATTAAAATACTTCTTGTTATTTTTATATTTAGTGTCTTTTTAAATACCTTATGCGGAACTTTTTCTATAGGATTTTTTCGGACTCATCTGAATAGTATGAGAGTTGGGATCATCTGCCTGGTGTAGTTGGTGGTCTGATGCAATGTAAAAAGATGTTTGTAAAATGCGGAAACTATGTTATTACAATTTTTTGTTTTGACTTTTAAACATATCAGAATTTTGTAAGCAATTTTTTTATAAATAAAAAATTTGTTAGTTGTAGACTCCATAAAATAAAATTATTTGATTTGTTATTTTTGAGATATTCTTAAATGTGTATCTTCAGACATAGGTTCAGCCAGAAATATCTCCTTGAGCACAGAGGGTAATTTTCAGGTAAATACGATAGATGTGTATGAATTTTGGTTTTTCTCGCGCTTTCTTTAAAAAATAAAAATAAAAATAATGTTCTAAATAGAAAAGTAATGTACGCTATAATTAAGAAAACTAATAGAAGTAGAAAAATGTATGAGTAAGATGTTTAAATCTGATACTTTTCAAGAATATTTTAACAAGAGATTTAAATAAACTATTTGAAGGTCTATGCTAACTAATTTATTTCAATATCAACTTCATATATATCTCTACAAAGAAATTTATTGTTAAAATAAAACATTTTAATGTTGTAAAATATTGTATAAAAAATATATTGAATATGGGTTATCAATAAAATATTTTAATAAGAATTAATATTGATATATACTTAATTATACTAATAATATTAAACCATTTTAATTTGTATGATAAAGTGTCTCTGCATGTGATGTAATGTAAATTAAGTATATATTGTACATTTAACCAGATATATACTATAATATATTATATAGATATATGCATATATGTACAATGTTTCATGCATATTGATCTCATGCATATTCTATTTAGCATTCATCTTTAAACAATGTAAATACAAATTGTACTGACTTAAATTATTTAAATACAATGTAGACTTTGTAAATGTGCTTATCACTGTCATTTGGGACATGCTGAGTCACGACACAAAGTAGTGAAATTAGGGCATGAATTCAAAAGCAGGATGTATATATATATGCATACAAATAAATCTAAAAGATGATTATTATATGTCTACATAAGTAAAAGTTATTATGTGAAATATTTGAAACTAAATTTATTATCCATGTAAATTAAATTTATGTAGAGATAATAATAATCATTTTTCTCAACGACCAAAAATATTTTGATTAATAAATGCAATATTATTCTAATTAGTACAAAAAAATTCCAATTACACACACATATATATTTATTTTTGAATTAATATTAGAGATATGATAAACCCAAATGAGAAATATAATGTTATAGTATTAAAAGATTTTTTATATTCAATGTTCTAGTATTAAGAAGTAGCTTTTTGTACTAATAACATAAAGTGGAAGTGGAAGGGGATGTGATTCATTTGTTTATGATATAAAACTAGATTTGTTTTAAATCCATATCTGTGAACCTTACAAGATATACTATTTTTTGATATTTAAATTTTTTTCATTTGCTTTTATGTCATTTATTAATTCCATATTTAATGATATAAATAATAAAATTATTGTACTTTAAACATTTGGATTTCTCTCCCTACTTATAACTTTAGAACCAAAATGAATTTAAGTTAGTTTTTTTTTAAATATTGTTATGTACATATGTAAATACATACTTATTTTTCTTATTACTAATTAAGTAGACATCAATGTTCTAACTCATAATAGATACAGTCTCTGAAATTTACTATAAAATTTATTTGTATACTTTTTATTTCAATGGATTTATTATTATTATTTTTAATATAATAATTTTAAAATGGAAAAATAATATTTTATTAATCTCTTTCATATACATATACATATACATGAAGGAAGGTCATGAGGTCATTTCTCCTCAATGGGTGGATCTATTTGAATATTTTATGTGGATGTAGTTGTCACTAGTCATCGTTGTATGTGAAGCAAAAATTTAAAAAAAAATGTTGAGTCGGTTTTGTATTTACATGACATGGGGAGGATTTCTACTAGTACTATCATAAGTTCTAAGTACCTGTGTATGCCCTTTCCACATACATGGGTAAGTCAATAAGTCAAGGGATTTGAAATTTGAATCTCTTGATACATGAAATTTCATTTTCACTACCCTTACCCAAGTCAATTAGTCGAGGGATTTGAAATTCGAATCTCTTGATACATGAAATTCCATTTTCACTACCCTTACCAAGTGAATTGCACTCTAGGCACTATAACTTTTAGCCAAATTATAAAATGCTAAAATCAATTAATAAATTAATTAAATATTAATATTTTTAAGCATTTATAATATAAGATGAGATTACAATTTTCACATATTTAAGGGATACACAAAATTTTTAAAATTATGAAGAGGTGAAAGTAATGTTGAAAATCAATATTAATATCATGTATAATTTGAAGTTTTTAGGTCAATTTTCGTGTCTTAAGGCTTAAGTATTAATCACACGCTATCTCTCCCTTCTCTTTATCCTGGTGATCAATGCTCTTAGTAGAAGAATAAAAGCTAAAAATGAGGTTAGGAAAATTATGGGCTGCAAAATTACAAGGAATTTACTCACCAACACACCTCTTGTTCATGGATGATGTCTTTATGCAGGGGAAGCAAAAAGAGTAGAATGAGAAACTTATTTCCAGGTCTTCTCACTTAAGTTTGGCGAGCTTTTGGCCTCATAATTAACAAATACAAATCATAGATTATTTCCGATGTTGGGGTCTTCGTGAGGCCATCATTCAAATCGTTGACACGTTTGGGATCAAAATTTGCATATCTTTTGATGGCTTTAAATATCTAGCATTTAAATGTCTTGGAGGTAGGGTCACGTTGGTGAATGTTGTATATGAAATTCCTCTGGTTTGGGGCTTGAAACAACAAAATATTTCATCTCATCAAACTTGTGTTGATCTCCAGGGACTTTTCATATGGGTGGGTGGGGAATTCGAGATGCTAGAAGATTCAACTTAGCTCTCTTGGCCTCAAATATTTGGTAGGTCTTCAATGTTAAGGGACTATGTGCAAGAAATTAATTTTGCTAAATATATCCAAACAAATGATTTGGAAGATTCGGTTGTTGTAGGGGTTCCTTCTCATACAAGGCCATGTTACATTTGGCATAGATTAATGGCTACATGTTCGTGGTTTTGTTCCAATCTTCACTAGCAGGTGGGCGACGACACTAAGTTTCTCATTGATGTGGATACGATGAGATTTTTCATTGGAAACCATATTCTCCCTATTCCATTAATTCAAAGTCTTATGATCCCTCGACTAAAATTCACTAGACAATGATTAGTTGCGCACAATTTTTCTTTTTTTTATTCAACTTCTTGGCCCCACGCATAGGAGATTTTCCTGTTGGGGATTTCCTCACCGAATTGGAACATTATCATTGTGAATTGGGTGAAGTTGGTATCTCCCCGTCCCAAAACAGAGAATCTTGTCCGAGATGGACTGGAAAAGGATGCATTTCTTTCGTCAATGAACTCGTTGACTGGGCAAAGATTGTACCTGTCGACAACAAGGGGGGGGCTCTCCCCGTGAAAGGTCCCAATCGTACCTCACATCGTTTGGGGTCGAGCCCCATCCGTGATGTGGGCCGGCTAACGCCATAGTTGTTTCCACTCTTGGTTGTCGATGGGGAGATGATGGAGCAGAGGGCAAGAGATGAAATGACCAATCGGTGAAGCAAAAATAAGCCCAAGATTAATGAACCATGAACAAAGATACAAGCATGTCTAAGCGGCAAAAAATATAAGGGGAGTATGCCGTGACTAGGGATCGGTGAGCCGAAAACCAGTCAAACATACATGAAAGAAAACACGCCGAGTTAACCGCAAAGTAGTTCACAATAGATTACCACTCGTGGCAAAGACAAATAAACACTAATCCAAAAGCAGAACATACATACAATCACCGAGAAATAGTTCATAGCCGATGGCATGCATGAAAGCATATGTACAACATAATGAAGCACTAGACGAAAACCTAGTACTATCACCACAAACAAGCACATGAATCGGTGTCGTAAATGAGAATATATTGTTAATGTTACCGTAAACGTCAAATACATGTTTACAACTCGTCAAAACCCAATAGTGGAACATGAGCTATTCATCTCAATGCATGATACAAAACCCTAGCCTCGCTACCTCTCTCTCTAATTGATCCCAAGAGCCAGAGTGCCTTTAGCTCTCTCGCCACAATTCCTATACCATACTAGCTTTCATTGTCGATTTAGAAAGTCCCTTGAATCCTTTCTCGAAAGTTGTACATATAGGTCGAGATGACCCTTGAGTTGCTTGACTCTTGGTCTTCCCAACAGATTGGGATGGTTTGCAAACTTGGGCCATTTGCGACCCGCGACCCCGGGAAATCCGCGACCTACGACCTCGGGCAATCCACGACCCTACGACCTCGGTCAATCGCGACACTCGCAACCTTGAACAAATCTGCGACCTGCGACCCTAAGAAATCCACGACCTGCGACCTGCGACCCTGAGCAAATTTGTGACCTTCTTTCGATGATCTCTGGGTTTCATAGAAATATTTATTTTCCTTCATCTTTGTCTCATGAAAGTGACTAAGTACCTTTGCGGTTCTTTCGAGCTTTGAAAGGATCCACCTTTCCCCGCCGCGAAGAAGACCTCAGCTTTGGCTCGCGTGTCGACCACCTCTGCATGTAGATTCCCACCTGCAATCACCGGTTCCTGCAAGCAGTCTCCATCCGCTCCTATGGAGGCTCACCTAATGAACGAAAAACCCCGAGCTAGATCTACATATTTCTCTCGCCTCTAACCATTTCTTGATATGATCCTCATTTATCTCAAAATATATGACACCAAGTGTGTCCTTACAATAAATATTAGTCGATTTTTTATTCTAATGCATGGGCTCGCGATGAATTTCTTTTTGTGCCCAACCCTAAAGCAAGATCCCATAGCCTTATTGTACCATCCCGCGTAAACTCGTCATCAAAGAGACCCTTTGCCGGTGCCATTCCCCATACAATGTAATGAGTTTCTCGGTTTCTAGCTTTTGATTTGGTAAAAGTTTAGAAATATCCCATATACGAGATTTGTGTGAAAAGTATGCATAGATCCTAGAGATATCTTTGATAAATTATGTACATTCCACACATACAGTCAGCGATCTCCATATATAACAAGAAGTTTTTTGGGAAGACGAAAGGCTACAAACAATGGCATCTAGAAAGTTAAATCCCCTCGCTAAGTTATGTGCCACATGGAAACCTAAACAAGCTTTCTCAACGTAGTTTACCCCATGGTACCCATGTGGTGCTAGCTTGGGAAATGTTCCGGCGATAGAAAAGAGTTTCTTGTTGTATCTTCAAATCAACCCACTTTGTAATTGCAACACCAACACGCGAGAGGGCAAAGGATCCCAGCCGTGTTAAGGCATAAAAGGCCGAGGTGTTCCTATTGGCGTGTGCCTACAAAGTGCATGCATTTTAAATGTACGATGCGAAGATATTGACACAAATGCGCTTTCCCTTTGACTACTAAGACTTTCGGGCATTTCCTTCACATCGCCTTGTATACTCTTCGCATAGCTAAAACGTGGCACGCCACTACGTTCTTCGACGAAGCTAATATATGTGCACGCGCACATTTCCTTGGCACATTCTTGGTGTTCTCGTTAACGAACGTGATTATAGGGTCTCCTACACAATACTTGATCATTTTCTATCATGCACAGACTCGATACCTTTCTGCGTCACATATCCATGCTTTCGTGCGTAGCTCACACAGGTTATTTCGCTCCCCTTTTAAAGCACCTACCACCTCTCGTAATCTAAATGCACGTTCACCCTATTTTAAAGAGTGCGACTTTTTGCTTTTTGGAGAGGCATGTGTGTTGCCTTTGAGGGAGGTCTCACTTTGAAGCGGAGGTCGCACTTTGGAACAGGGGTCGCACGGTCGGAGAATTTCCTCGGTCGCGTCTTTCTCTCTGGACACACCCTTCGCGACCTTGCGACCTTGGAGAGGTCACATGGTACGCATTAGATTCGGGTCGCATCTCCCGTCGGAGAAAACATTGCAACTCTACGACCTAAGGCTCTGTGAAGTGCCCTTTTGTGACCACGGATATGCTTGCATTTTTTTTGTGTGAGGTCCACCTTCTCGTGCCATTTCTGGCACATGCATTGCACCATTCAGATATATGGCAACAAGTAATGGGCTCGACAAAATTTAATTTCATGCTACGTCTCTAGAGAGGTTGTTGGGTGTCCAATGTGGTAATATGTCATATGTTGCGTGAGTGTCCAAACGTATGCATGCTCATTATGTGCCACATTCTCGAGGCCTCGTTACATATGGCTCCTCAGCAGCTAGGCTCCGCAATAAATGACAACGGCTTTGTCCTACTTCCAATCTCTTTCCTATGATCGATGAGGGAAGTTTCTCAAAAAACTTTGAATCAGCGAAGGGACATTGATGATATTTGAAGTGTGTTTTCGGGCTTGATCTGTCTTACCATGTCCTCCATAAGGCAACGTTTTTATGTGGCCGGGTCGTATGCCACGTTCCATAATGCGCAAAGTCTAGAATGAGATTTTTATTGATAATTGTGAAAAGTGCCCAAGATCTATGAACATTGCCTCTAAACCTGTGATACATAATGGAATGCCACCCAAATACTTCCATCCTTCGCACCAGGTCTTCCTCATAAACCTATACACATGACATGGAGAGAGTGCAAGATAAATTTTTCGGGTTCCGATGAATAATGTTATATAAACCGAGCGCACCGATATATAGAAGCCAAATCATAACAATTGCGGCAAAAGATGAAACCTATCCGATGTGTCCCATACGTTGTAGTGCGAAAAGGAAAAACACTATACAACATGAAATAGGAACCAATACATATTCATGTAGGTGTTCCGTCACAACAAATTCAAAACCCGAGACTTCGTAATACACATAAATGGTTGGTGTTAGCCCACCATCTCCAATAACCATACAAGTGCCCAGCAAAAGCGTACAACCAATAGCGCAAATTGAAGGCTTTTATGCTTTTGAAAAAATCTTTCTTATTCTTGACCCCTTCCTTGTGTCAGGGAGGAAGTTCCATTTTATATGTTAGAAAGTTCCTCATCGACAGTTATGGCGTTTTGGCGTAGGCTTTAGCTGCGTTCCCTGCATAACGTAGAATACAATGCAAAAAGCCCCACCTTCTCCATTGTCACTTGACTTTCAATAATATAAATACATACATGAATAAAGGCACCAAAGTTAATGTCCGGAAGACAAAGGACAATGCTCCAAAAATCTCTTCATTTTTTTCGGAGTGTTGAACGTCTTCGAAAGAAAAGTACTTACGAAGACATAGAGTGGAGAGATACTTAAATTTCCATGGACAACACTAAGACTCCGATATGCCAAGGTCAGAACACTCTTCCAGGGATTCTTATATTTCCCAACGAAATGAGTCTAAGTATCCGATGTGAATCAATGAAGAATTTTGCTTGCATCAACAATCATGAACAATTCTTCCCTTGATCCCTTATTTGAATAAAAATACACCACACCAACCTCCATTTGAAAATAATGTTCACTTGCTCCTCCTTCTCACTTGTTGGCGTATCCTCGGTCCTCCGCCTTGCCGAGGTCTCCAATTGTAGACTTAGTTCTCATGCCCCATATGGATAGGGTATTAAAGTGTCATGTTCCACCACTGTGCCCTTGTTGTTTTAGTTTTAGTTTCTTTCCCTCGATGTGGTGATGACATTTTTGGGTATACCATCCACGGGATTAACCCGCATGAAAAATTATAATATCAATTATCTCGCAATTAGCTTTTAGATAATTGTGCCCCAAATAAATTATATGAGCTTGGTGAAGTACCCAAACAGCATGCCTAAATGATCCACGGTGAAAGGGCTTCTAATGGATATACCTATTACCCAGAAAAGTTTCCATTCGAGTTCATGCATGATGACCCCCCTTGCACATGGCGTGGGCGCGGGAAAAAGTATCTCGTCATGATGGTGAGAAGGTTTACGAGGGGTTGGGAACAGGGTCACGGGGATGTCCGCGACTACAGGGAGGGGTCAAAAACCCTAATAGCTAAGCGAGTAGAGGGGGACCCGAAATTTTGAATACACCCCAAAATTTTTGGGTGGTGTTGTAGCGACTACAACAATTGGCGAACCAACTGGTAGAATCCAACACCTCTGTCAATGTCTCAATAATAGTCTATGTCCAGGATAGTGATGCCCTTTGTATTACTTTGACCTTTTTCATATATGCCCAATCATTGTGCCTCAACTAGGTCTCATTGATCGGAACACGTCAATGCGGAAGTTCACGGATGCCAACGAGTTTGATGATGGTGTAGAGAGCAAGGCAATGGGCTTATTATATTCGGAATTTTAAAATAAGTTTTTCGGTGTTGCTCCCCTACCGGCAAGCCCGGACAAGTACCCGACGAGTCACTTTAAGAAATCACAAACGTTTCTCCGCTACCAGCGAGCACTGTCGCACCCCAACGAAGTCATTGCATTACCTCTCGTGCAGGAAGCCTTTCTCAATCCTTTACCCTTATTTGTTTCATGTGCTTGTAGAACTTATTTTCATGTGCTCGTGGCACTTATTTTTGCATGGGCAGATGAGGGATCCCAACTTATTTTACGGGCAAGAGAGGTTGTTTCTTGTTTGACATAAACTGAAAGGTATTCTGATTTTGGTTTGCCCTCATGCCAAGCATTCACATCCCATCTACCACCCATAGGCGAAACATGCAAAAAAAATCATTAAGATGTTTGAGACTATGTTGGGCACAAGGCTCAGGTGATGGGTATAGGCCATTCAAACTTGTTAGGGTTCCCCACAAGCAACCGGCTCGTATCTCCCTAGCTAATGAAATTAAACTCATAGGAATTATGTTGAGAACGTGACTTTGATGACCTGTTTTGAGAGAAGTTGTCTCTTGAGGTAACCACCGCAACCTCACGTAAACAATGGAGTTAGGGTTTCAGAAATCAGGGCAAAACAAGTAAGAAATATCATCGGGATTTCGATGCGTGCAAAGAGGTAAAAGAAATCCATCCGACTTTAAACCCATGAAAGGGGGAGTAAGAAAGCTAGTCCAGGCACCGAGGGTTTCAAGGCCCTAGGTTCAATGAGGGCTCATGCAGTGGTATGCAATGTACGTAAAATTTCATAGCTATCTCAACAACTAGTGAAAATTATGTGAGGAAGAAAGCACACAACGCAATGCAACATACGAGACTTATGACGCAATGTAATGCCATGTGCAAGAAAGATCAACTAGTTGCAGGTGGAAAAAATTAGGCGAAGCACATGCATTGATTATCAGAACATTACGCAACAATAAGCAAACTGAAAGAGAAATGAGTGCAAAATAAATGGAAAATTATAATGCATAAAGCTACGACCATTAGAGAAGGGCAACGAACATAATTTTAAACCATAAAGTAAAACTTTCGCATGTAAGCCTAATTAACAACTTGAACTAACAAACTTTTATTAACGGATCCTAGCTAGCCTAAACCTAAAACCCTTGTTTTAACCAAAGAGGCGGTCGAGTTATGTGAAATCGACTTTCCAAGTGTAGCCACCACATTAGTTCCCATCACTGTAAGAACAACAATGTTCGCAATCGGAGCCAACATACAAAAATTGTGCACTAACAACAAGACTTACCCGAAGAGCATGTGCAATAGCAAGAAGGTCATGGCTACTTACCACGTAACGTGCCGTGAATGGATTGTGCTAGCTGAATTTCACTTTCATCCTAATACATAGAAATATGTATTTGAAACATAAAATCATTTATAAATGACACACAGCCATCCACACACAACCTTAGGTCCGACGGAAGCGAGGAAAGACATTGCCTATTTGCAGGTATATTCATTGCATAGGATTCATCAAACCCAACTCGAAAATCTCATCATGATTTTGAGGATGATCACTTTGATAGAATGGGAAAAAATAGGTGTCCGCCGAGCAGAAATTTGAGATGCTTGCGAATCGACTTGCAGAAACCCTAATTTTGAAAACCCTAGTTCGAAGTTGTTCCCAGGTTTCGCTGAGGATGTGAGAATCCGAAGTAACCTTTAGTGGAGGATGAAATTCCTCACCGTCCTAAACAAACTCCGGACCTTCGAGCGGGGGGATTCCCAACTTTGAAGGTTTGGCGAGATCAATTTTCGAATGGATGTGATCACCAATCTTGGTGATTGGACAAACATCAGTGGGCTTATCATTAATTTGGCCAAATGTTTGCGCACTGAAAAATTGACAATCCAATGTATCAGATTCTTTAGATTTCCCATGATGGGGTGAATTCGACCTGAATATTTTCGGGTAGTAGAGAGGTTTTCCAAACATCACATGCTTGTGTCCGAGTGCAAACCCGGTGCCGGCTGAGAAAAAACTTGAAAGATTAGGGACAATGGCTGGTGTTTCCCTTCCAGTGAATAAATTAGGGTATATCGGTTGTTGCATATCGGTTGTTAGGAGATAGAAAGATGTGCTCGGAGAAGCATCACTTGAATGGTAGGCTTTCCCAAATGAGCCGACATCCGGCGCGATTATTCGAAAGGAGTGTGATGCATAGGAACCATCGGTTCGTAAACCCTACTTTGAGAAATCCTAGTTCGACTTGTTTCGAGGGTCTCATCAAAGTTCGTGAGAACTTGAGATAACGAGACGACGAAGATTTGAATCGCTTCGATTTCCCTGATGGGTCCTTGAATCTTCACCAAGCGGATCATCAAATTTCGGAGGCTTCATATGGTCGAAAAATAGATACGAATGACAGATCCCTCGAAGGCATGAGTGAATATGTTTTCGGATAAGTAGTGATCGCTGGATCCATCAGAGTTGATCGAAGTTGGGGACCCCGACACGTTAGGCTTCCCGAGAGTTAACGGTTGGGATGAATCGATAAAAGGAAACATCTTGAAGTTGCCAGTACATGTATTCACTCCTTTGGTCTATTTAAAGATTTTGGATGAAAAAAGATCGGACATAAGGGATTCATCACTTTTCGTAATGTGATTGTGAAACACCACCCACGTGCTCATGATTTGCACCAATACCAGTATAAGAAAATTTTGAGTGACTTAAAGAAATTATTGGTGTGGCGAGACTCATGAAATAAATCAGCGAATAAAGGATGAAACGATTTCAGATGTGGGGGTATCAACTCAGTACATGGACTTTCATCTTGCACATCGGTGTCATCTCGGAGATGTCAATGATTTCATATGCCCATCACGGTCCAATGATTTTGTAGGGAAATCAAACTTTTGCTCGGGGACAAGACTCAATTTATTATCGGTATGAGAATGAGATTTAGAATCCTACTCAGGAAAACATTCGAGTGGACTCGGGATCGGTTTCATTGTCGGGGGAGAGATGTTAGGCTAGTATTTTTTTCAAGCTGCGATTTGACAGAGTGTGTGAAAGATTTCGGGACAAAAATGCGAACAACTAGCAACTTGAAGATCATCATAACGAATCACTAGGATCGGGCTTGGTTGTCGATTGAACTTGATCTAGGAAATGAAAATCACGTGTCGAAACTATTCAATTAAATATGTCCAATCGACATCCCCTTTCGGGGAACTCAAGACAAAAAATTTAAAAACCTAATAGAAAAAAATCCTCTATAGATTCTTGAGGTTCCATTCCGATCTTATTTAACTTCATTAATACATTTTGGAAATCGTACTTGTGAAAAGCTTGTTGTAATTCACTAGCGAGTGCGCTCGAATGAATGAATGGAAGCTGCTAGAAATGTGTGGCACCATTTCTCGACGAACTTCGAGAGTGAGGGAGAAAAGCACGGAAGCTAGCTCCTCGTCGTCAATTTCGTAATACTCACAAAATCATCGTAAATCCGAAAGGTGCTCGGTTATGGAAACTCCGTTTTCACCATCGAATTTTAACCGGGACAAGTGATACATAGGTTCATCGGGGCATTGAGCATCGAGAACCGGATAAATCCGATAAACATCTTGGGAGAATGATTTAGAGACGATCCATTATAGATATGAGACTAACTATAGGCTCTAAGGGCTTAGCTTGTCATCCGGCCCTCCTTCTAGCGCCAATTTGTTGATGGGAAAAATTGTATTGCCAACAACAAGGGGGGTCTCCGGTGAAAGGTCCCAATCGGACCTCACACCGTTTGGGATAGGAGCCCCATCTAGTATGTGGGTCCGGCTACCGCCATAGTTGTTTCCACTCTTGGTTGTCGGATGGGGAGATGATGGAGCAGAGGCGGAGATGAAATGACCAATCGGTGAAGCAAAAATCAGCCCAAGATTAACGAACCATCGACAAAGATACAAGCACGTCTAAGAAGCAAAAAATATAAGGGGAGTATGCCATGATTGGGATCGGTGAGCCGAAAACCGATCAAACATACGTGAAAGAAAACACGCCAGAAAGTTAACTACAAAGTAGTTCACGATAGATTACCACGTGGCAAAGACAAATAAACACTAATCTAAAAGCGAGACATACATACAACCATTGATAAATAGTTCATAACCGATGGCATGCATGAATGCAGACGTACAACGTAATGAAGCACTAGACAACTAGTAATATCACCACAAACAAGCATGTGAATCAGTGCCATAAATGAGAATATATTATTAATATTTTTGCAACGTCAAATACATGTTTACAACTTGTCAAAACCCAATAGTGGAACATGGGTTATTCATCTCAATGCATGATAAAAAACCATAGCCTCGCTACCTCTCTCGCTAATTGATCCCAAGAGCTGAGTGACTTTAGCTCTCTCGCCACAATTCCTCTACCATACTGGATTTCATTGTCAAGCTAAAAGTCCCTTGAATCCTTTCTCGAAGTTGTACATATAAGGCCGAGATGACCCTTGAGCCGCCCCCCTTGACTCTTGGTCTTCCCGATCGTTGGGTTGGTTTGAAACTTGGGCCATTTGTGACCCACGACCCTAGGGAAATCCGCGACTCGCGACCTCGGGAAAATCCACAACCTACGACCTCGGTCAATCCGCGACCCGCAACCTTGAGCAAATATGCGACCCGCAACCCACGGGAAATCAACGACCTGCGACCTCGGCAAATCCGCGACCCCGCGACCTCGGGCCAATCGCGACCTACGACCTTGAGCAAATTTGCGACCTTCTTTCGTTGATCTGCGGGTTTCGTAGCAGAGATTTATTTTCCTTCATCTCTTGTCTCGTGAAAGTGACTAAGCACCTTTGTCGGTTCTTTGGAGCTTTGAAAGGATCCACCTTTCACCGCCGAGAGAATACCCTAGCTTCGGCTCTGTGCATCGACCACCTCTACATGTAGATTCCCACCGCAATCACCGAGCTACCAGCAGTCTCCATCTACTCCTATGGAGGCTCAGCTAATGAACGAAAACCCTGAGCTAGATCAACAGATTTCTCTGCCTCTAACCATTTCTTGGTAGGATCCTCATTTATCTCATAATATATGACACCAATTGTGTCCTTACAATAAATATTAGTCGGTTTTGAATCTAATGCAGGAGCTTTGTGATGAATTTCTTTTGTGCTCAACCCTAAAGCAAGATCCCATAGCCTTATTGTACCATCTGCAGAACCTATCACAAAGAGACCTTCTGCTGGTGCCATTCCCCATACAATGTAATGGGTTTCTGGTTTCCAGCTTTTGATTTGGTAGAAGTTTAGAAATATCCCATATACAGGCATTGTATGAAAATTATGCACAGATCCTGGAGATCTTTGATAAATTATGTACATTCCGCACATATAGGTCGTGATCTCCATATATAACAGAAAGTTTTTTTTGAGAAGCTCGAAAAGGCAAACAAAACGATGGCATCTAGAAAGTTAAATCTTGCCGAGTTATGTGCCACATGGAAAACCTGAACGGGCTTTCTCAACGGTTACCCCATGGTACCCATGTGGTGCGGCTTGCGAAATGTTCCGGCATAGAAAATAGTTTCTTGTTGTATCTTCAAATCAACCCACTTTGTAATTTCAACACCAACACGCAGAAGGCAAAGGATACCGACCATTGTTAAGGCATAAAAGGCTAAGGTGTTCCTATTGGCAAGCCTGCAGGAGTGCATGCATTTTAAATGTACGATACAGAAGATATTGACACAAATGCGCTTTCCCTTTGACTACCAAGACTTGCAGGAATTTCCTTCACTGCCTTGTATACTCTTCGCATAGCTAAAACGCAGTGTGCCTTTATGTTCTTTATGAAGCTAATATATGTGCACGCGCACATTTCCTTGGCACATTCTTGTTGTTTTGTTGACAGTGTGATTATAGGGTGTCCTAACAATACTTGATCATTTGCTGTCATGCAAGCTCGATACCTTTCGCGTCACATATCCATGCTTTCGTGTGTAGCTCACAAGGTTCTTTTCGCTCCCGTTTTAAAGCATCTACCACCTCTTGTAATCTAAATGCATGTTAAACCTATTTTAAGAGTGCGACTTTTCTTTCGGAGAGGCATGGGCGTTGCCTTTGAGAGAGGTTGCACTTTGAAGCGAGAGGTTGCACTTTGGAATGGGGGTCGCACGGTCGAGGGAGAATTTCCTCGGTCACGACTTCTCTTGGACACACCCCTTCGCGACCTTACGACCTCGGAGAGGTCACATAGTTTCATTGGATTTGGGTCGCATCTCCTAGTGGGAGGAAAAATTGCGACTCTGCGAAATGAGGCCTGTGAAGTGCGCTTTTGCGACCATAGATATGCTTTCGTTTTGTTGTGTGAGGTCTGCCTTCTCGTGCCATTTATGGCGCACACATTGCACCATTCAGATAGATGGCAACAAGTAATGGGCTCAACGAAATTTAATTTCGTGCTACGACTCTAGAGAGGCTGTTGGGTGTCCAATGCGGTAATATTCCGTATGTTGCGTGGGTGGAGATCTTGGCAACGCGACTTGACGGGGTCGCTGAGTCGTGAAACCTATTGAGTCGCAGCCCTGGTCAATTTCTTATATATGCGACTTTCGGCGACTAATCAACAACGCCATTTTTTATCCATTCGCTATGCGACCAATTTTGAATGCCGCAGATTTCTCACATAAGACCCTTCGGCATATGTTGTTGTGCGAATACCTTCGACCACACCTCTTTCCGGTTGATGAGGTTCCAAATGTATGTGGGCTCGTTATGTGCCACGTTCTCGCGGCCTCGCTACATCATGGCTCCTCGGGCAGCTAGGCTCGCGATAAATGACAACGGCTTTGTCCTACTTCTAGCTCTTTCCTATGTTGTTGAGGGAAGTTTCTCAAAAAACTTTGAATCAACGAAGGGACTTTTGCTGATATTTGAAGTACGTTTTCGAGGCTTGATCATCTTACCTGTGTCCTCCATAAGGCAGGTGTTTTATGGGGGTGGTCGTATGCCCAACGTTCCATAATGCGTAGCCCTAGAATGAGATCTTTATTGATAATTGTGAAAAGTGCCCAAGATCTATGAACATTGCCTCCGAACCTCGTGATACATAATAGAATGCCACCCAAAGACTTCCATCCTTCGGACCGGGTCTTCCTCATAAAACTTGGTCACAACATATGGAGAAAGTGCAAGATAAATTTTTTGGGTTCCCAGAGTGAATAATGTTATATAAACCGAGCGCATCGATATATAGAAGCCAAATCATAACAATTGCGGCCAAGATGAAACCTATCCGATGTGTCCTATAGCGTTGTAGTGACGAAAAGGCAAAACCACTATACAACATGAAATAGGAACCAATACATATTCATGTAGGTGTTCCGTCACAACAAATTCAAAAACCCCGAGACTGAGAATCACACGAAATGGTTGGTGTTAGCACACCATCTCCAATAACCATACAAGTGCCGAGAAAAGCCACAACCACATGCGCAAAGTCTGAAGGATTTTATGCTTTTGAAAAATATTTCTTATTCTTGACCCCTTCCTTGTGTCGGGAGGAAGTTCCATTTTATATGTTGAAAGTTCCTCATCAACGAGTTTGGCGTTTTTGGCGGCGAAGCTAGCTTTGGCATGCACGCATAATGGAGAATACAATGCAAAAGCCCCACCTTCTCCATTGTCATCAACTTTCAATAATATAAAGACATACATGAATAAAATGCACCAAAGTTAATGTCCGAAGACAAAGGACAATGCTCCAAGAATCTCTTCATTTTTTTTCGGAGTGTTGAATGTCTTCAACAAAAGTACTTCGAAGACATAGAGCTGAGAGATACTTCAAATCGCCATGGACAACACCAAGACTTTGATATGCCAAGGTCATAACACTCTTCCAGGATTCTTATATTTCCCAATGAAATGAGTCTAAATATCCGATGTGCATAAGCGAAGAATTTTGTTGCATCGTAAATCATGAACAGTTCTTCCCTTGATCCCTTATTTGAATAAAAATACACCACACCAACCTCCATTTGAAAATAATGTTCACTTTCTCCTCCCTCTCACTTGTTGGCATATCCCTGGTCCTCCACCTTGCCTAGGTCTCCAATTGTAGACTTAGTTCTCATCCCCATATGGACGATGGTATGAAAGTGTCATGTTCCACCACCGCGCCCTTGTTGTTTTAGTTTTAGTTTCTTTCCCTCGGTGTGGTGATGACATTGTTGGGTATATCATCCATGGGATTGACACTGCATGAAACATTATAATATCAATTAGCTCACGGTTAGCTTTTAGAGAATGGTGCCCCAGCTAAATTATATGAGCTTGGTGAAGTACCCAAATAGCATGCCTAAATGATCCATGGTGAAAGGGCTTCTAATGGATATACCTAATACCCGAAAAAGTTTCCATTCGAGTTCATGCATGATGACCACCCTTGCACATGGCATGGTTGTGGAAAAAGTGTCTCGTCATGATGGTGAGAAGGTTTACGAGGGGCTAGGAACGAGTCACGGGGGATGTCACCGACTACAGGAGGGGTCGAAAACCCTAATGGCTAAGCGAGCGAGAGGGGACCCGAAATTTTGAATACACCCCAAAATTTTGGGTGGTGTTGTAATGGCTACAACATAACCTTAGTCTTATATCTCCATGAACATATTAATATTGCCACCGACTCGAATACAAAAAATATGGAAATGGGAGAACTTGATGAAAACTAGCTTTCATGGGCAGGGCGGATGCTCACTTTTCTAGGGTGGCCTCTAAATATTTTTTGTCATCTCTTTCTTTTCTACCCCTTTGCGAGTCCATTTGGGAGGAGTTTTTAGGTCCCCGAATATTATTGTTTCGACGAATCACTCCCCTGTATCCTTTCATTCCTAAGCTCTTCGTTAACTCCGTCGGAGTTCTTATAGAGCTTTTCCTTTTTACATCATTTGGGGGATCTAGTGTTGGAAATATTGTCATTGATGGCACAAAGGAGCGAGCACCATAACACTTTGAGCAAAGCACCCGAGGGCGGCAGATACAACAAAGGCAACAATGGTAGCGAGAGAAGTAGCAAAAGTAGAGAAGCAAATGAATGTAGCTAAGAAGAAAGGCAGACAAGGAGTAGAGGCAACAAAGAAGCAAAGGGCAACGAGAGAAGCATAGATGGTAGAGAAGCAACAAAAGCGAGAGAGGCAATGAATGTAGAGAGGCAACGAATGTAGCGAGGGCAGGAAATGCGACTAAGAAGGCACCAAAGGGAGCAAGGTGGCGAGAGGTAGAAAAGAAGTAGAGATAATAGAGGCAACATATGAAGTAGAGAGGCAATGAATTGCTTCAACGCATAGCAAAAGGAAATCATATTTTCAAGACACAGCGAAGACCATAGATCTTATACATAGAAGAAGTAGGAAGAGGTGAGAGCCGAGAGGAAGAGGCCAATTAAACAAAGATGATTAAGCCAAGAGAGAGAGCTGAGAGACAAGAGACAGAGAGGGCTTTAATTAGTATGAAAAGGGTAGATTTCGAATGTGATAACTCGGGATGACATTCATCAACAAAGATAGCTTAGGAACAAGCACAAGAGGAACATCGTGGAGAAACCGGAGTTACAGAGCAGGACAATGTAGATAAATGAAAAATCAACTAAGGCATAGAATTATTTGAAGAATTCCAAGGGAGGCAAACGAAAAATCAGGATTAGATCGCAAAAGTGAAGGCAAGAGATGGATGGCGGAGATCAAATCGCTTCAGGAGTGATTTCGTAAATCGAAAAGGTTAGCGGTTAAGTGTTAAGGTCGTCACAGGGTAAGTTATTATGTGTGTGATGCGAAGTGGAGAAGGGACATGTGTTGGCACGACGCAATATCGCATATCGCATGAAATAGAGGTTAACCACCAAGTTAAATGATTATATGTTGTGAACTTCGAAGTACGGGCAATGACGTAAAGATGACGTGGCAGTGACGTAAATATGACGTGGCAGTGATGTGGCGATGATGTGGAAAATGACGTGGCCCCCCCACGAAATCGTAGGTAATCTATGATGATGTGGCGACGACATGGTAGGGTGACGTGGGATGATGACATGGACCTCGCCCACATACCGCACATCGTAGCACTTAAGGGATAACAAGGAAGGAGACCATAGTTAAGTTAAAGTTTTGCGATGTGAAATGGAGGGACACATGTCGACCTTGCGAAACATCGCATCCTGCAATAAATAGGGTTTAACTCCAAAGACGTCACAAGGTATGTTATTTTTGTTGCGTTTTGATAAGGATCAAGTGACACAATGCGATGAAGGGAGTCCACGTGGCAGCACCGTGCACGAGTACAGATCAGAGATCGCATGGTTTATGGTTTATCGCTATTGGTAGAGTGGTAAACCTACGAGCAATTGTTTGCAATGAATTATGATTGGTTCAAGGTACTGTGGGACTCGATAGCCCTGTTGCGTGTATGTTATATATGTGATGTTTGATTGCTAAGTATGTATGTTAATACATTGTTTTAATCGCAAAACGTATGTATCTTGATAAAGATCGGATTTGTAATCCGCTGCGTGTATAAAGGGAGTTATGTGGGTCATACCCCACAGGTTACAAGGAAAGACATGAACGTAGAACAAAGGACCAGGAGCTCGTGCAGAATAGTGGTGCGGTAGTAAGGCAAACGAAAAGGCTCAGGCTAAAAGGGGTAGTTATTCAACAAAGTTGGAATATAACGACGACAACATAAAAAGACAAAAAGGACGACAAGAAGAAGAGGACAAACGCATAGAAAATCTAAGAAACTAAAAGGGTTGAGTAAAATAATTCATTGTAATTGTAAATATATTATTTATTTTACATTGTTTGTGATGCAAAGGCAAGTCTCCGTAGGTAAAGAAAAACTCTAATTAAATACTGAAATGAGTATATAGAGTTGTAACATCCTGAAATGCTGAGCGAGTAAATGAGAAGGTGGAAGGTAAAGATTCATACTTGTTCATTTCATATTCCCATATGGAATGCAAACATCTATGAAGTGATCTCTATAAATGATGTTATTGTGATCTCTATCTTCTCCTTCTCTCCCTCTCCCCCATTAATATCTCTTTTTCCTCCTTTTGTCCTCTCTCCCTCTCTCTCCATCTTCCTTATCGCTCTCTCTCTCTCTTTCTCTAGAAACCAACATCTACACTGAAATCAATGCATTTACTCAAATAAATCAAATAGGATTAGAAATCGCCATCTACACTAAAATCAATGAATTTAGTGCAAACAATCAAATAGGATTAGAAATCATCTACATTGAAACCAATTCATCTAGTGCAAGTAATCAAATATAATTATAAATCAACATCTAAATTGAAATCAACACATTCGGTGCAAGCAATCAAATTGTATTAGAAATCACCACCTACACTGAAATCAATGCATCTAGTGCAAGTAATCAAATATCATTAGAAATAAATATCTACACTAAAATCGATGCATCTAGTGCAAATAATCAAATAGGATTAGAAATAACCATCTCCACTTGTATCAATCCATCTAGTGCGAGAAATATTCCTCCCTCTCTCCACCCTCCATCCATATCTATATCCCCCCTCCATATATTCTTTTTTGTCTCTCTCTCTCTCACCCCCCTAAACACACACGCTCTCGTACTCCCTATATATATCAATCTCTTTTTTCAATCACCCCCTCTCCCCATCTCTCTCTTCTTCCCTCTCTTCACCTTCCATCTATATCTCTATCTTCCCCTTCTCTCCCCCTCTACCCCATTAATATCTCTCTTTCCTCCCTTTTTTTCCTCTCTCCCTCTCTCTCCATCTTCCTTATCACTCTCTCTCTCTCTCTCTAGAAAACCAACATCTGCTACCGAAATCAATGCATTTAGTGCAAACAATCAAATAGGATTATAAATCATCTACATTGAAACCAATTCATCTAGTGAAAGTAATCAAATATAATTATAAATCAACATCTAAATTGAAATCAAAAAATTCAGTGCAAGTAATCAAATTGTATTAGAAATCACCACCTACACTGAAATCAATGCATCTAGTGCAAGTAATCAAATATCATTAGAAATAAATATCTACACTAAAATCGATGCATCAAGTGCAAATAATAAAATAGGATTAGAAATCACCATCTCCACTTGTATCAATCCATCTAGTGCGAGAAATATTCCTCCCTCTCTCCACCCTCCATCCATATAAAGCATATTTGAAGGCTAGAGGGACAACAATGAAGAAGGAGTAAAACATAGATGATTTATAGGTAAATCAACATATGATTTTATACCAGCGTGAGGAAGTTGGTGCTTCCATATCAAGTTGTAGCTTGATAGATGTCCATTTGTAGCTGGTTGAGGTAGGAGCCTCCTGTGGGTTGTAGCCTACAGAAAATACATGGGAGTTGGTGCTGGTTGAGGTAGGAGCATCCTGTGGGTTGTAGCCTGCAGAAAGTAGATGGGAGTTGGAGCTTCCTTGCAAGTTGTAGCTTGCAAAATTTGAGGTAGTATCCTCCTGTAGGTTGGAGCCTACAGAAAATCAATGGTGAGAGGGATTTGGAGCTTGCCTTTGCATCACAACAATAATAATATGTGGTTTTATCCATTATGGGTTTCCATATATATTGTCTATGTGCATGATGATTATGTGTTGATATTCTGTATTTAATCTGCTTAATACCTACTACTCACATATTAAGATTGCTGGTTCATTATACATGAAATGAAGGTGTAAATAAGTTTTAAAAGACCATGGATGTATTAAACTGATTCACCCCCCCCCCCCTCTCAGTTTAACTAAGGGTTCAACATTTGGGGTATTCGCAATGATTTCATGTTTGAGGACAGGCGACCATACACTAAATCCTCCTATCTTTGGGTTGTTTCATATTTCTTGGAGATTAGTCCTTAGTCTCCCAAGACTCATTCTCGATCAATTTCCTATCTAGATTTGGAGGACAAGTTCCCAGTAAGATTTTTTTATTGGGCCACTTCTAGGGGTTGTTGTGGATGCGGGGATCATATCTAGATGAACCCTTGAGAAACATATAGTTTTTCTGGTATGGAGTCAGCTCCAATTGCAGCGCATAATTGGTTGCCTTTTGGGGGGTACTTCAATGTGTCCTATGGCTAGCTATCGACAAGATTTTTGTTGTTGGAGATGCATTAACAATCATGCAATGGATTCAGGGGGGAAATAATCTCAAGGATCCCTCCTTGGTTAACAAGATGGAGACCACTGGGTCGCTTCTCCCCTCTTTTGTTGACATCTCCTTCCAGTAGGCTTTTAGAGAGCAAAATTGGATTGCAGATGCTCTTTCCAAGCATGGCCTCTCCATCTTTCCTAGGATAATATTTTCTGAACATGTAGTCCACAACTCTGTTCGTGGCGAAGATTTTTTTGAGGTGTAAGAAAGTTGGTCTACCAGTAGATCCACTCTTTTGGCGGCTTTGCGAAGGAGGTTCTGTTTTATTTTTGTTCTCTTCATTTCTGGTCTGTTACTTGGTATTTTTTTATTTAACTATTCTCTTTGATATTAATTTTTGTATTCTCAGTTAGATTTTCTATGTGGAAAGTGATGACCCTTTCATTGATTTTTTCTTTTTATGGCTATGTCGTTGAGCTAATTGAAACATGGTTTGCTCACTTTGCAGAATAGTCATCTAGAAATGAACTATGTAAATGTAAACGCCTTTATTTTTAATAAAAACACTGTAGTTTTTTCTTTTGAAAAATATTTACAAGTCTTCACATACTTTTTTGAAGAAATTTTAGTCATCACAAAGAAACCTAACTCATTCTTTACATAGTTATAATTTTTTTAATAAAATTAAAAAATAAATAAGTTATATTTATAGTTTTAATATCCGTTATGTAATTAAGAAAAAAAAAAAAAAAAAACATTTTGTGCTGTAAGAATAAAGAATAAAAGACATGACTAATAAATTAGACATGTCAAAATATTGATGATCTATAGTGAAAGAGTGCGAGCAAGGATATTTTTGGCAATTACTTTATATATCATCTGTTTTGAATAGTTTCTTTTTATAATAAAAAAATAATTCTAACCCGAAAAGTGATAAATTATTAATAATAATATGATTTAAAAATGGAAATTTTGAACACTTTATTTGGAGTGCATAGAAAGTTCATTGTGCTGAGTATTGACCGCATGAGAAGTTCATTGTGCTAAGCGTAGAGGACATCCATACTTAACACAATGAAAGTGCTGAGTGTGGAAAACCTCCACACTTCTTGCAATGAACTTTCTCTACACTCCAAATAGAGTGTTGAATTGATGCTTATCAAGGTTAACTAACAAAGATATTTAATTTATGTTTTTCTTTACTTTCTTCTTAATAGTGTGAAGACAATATATTATTATTCAAGAATGTTATTTTGCAGACTCTATCATATTTCAATAACACCATTTTATATATTTTATAAATCCATATTTCAGTAACACCATTTTATATATTTTATAAATATTGGGGATTTAAATCAGGAACAAAGGGTTTAAGGCTTTGTTGGATGATTTATCTCAACTGCCCATGAATAAAATGACTAATGAAAAGAAGAGTTACAATATTAGTGTGTTTTTTAAAGTGAGTGATCATGGATGATTACTTGATCAAAGCAATTAAACAAGTTCACACTTTTGCATCCAATTGCTCCATAATCAACGTAAGTAAAGCTTAAATGACTGATATGCCTGTTTCGACGAACTTTATTTGGGTGTACTGTATATGGCTTAAATTTAACTGTGAAAAGAGTTTTAAACATTAGGGTTAGTTAAAAATTCATATACCTTATCCAATTCATGAAATGCGAGAAGCCATTTTGGAAACCACAAACACGCATAAGTTGATATTTGAAATATTTGAAATGGAAGTTGTATGTTGAACGGAAGCTACATCACGACAAGTAAATTGATGGAAGGCTCGATGGATCCATTAAGAGACTGATGATTTCGGTGAACAATTATAAATTTAATCATCTTTAAAATTTTCTAGACGTACTCTGCAACGCCTTTTTGAGGTTTTTTTCCTATGTTTATAATTGATAAAAAAACAGGGTGTTAGAAATTATAGGGATAGATTTATTAAAACTGTCATTTAAATGTGAATATTTATATCAAATTCGTTATAGATATTGTTCGATTAAGACTTTAGTAGTAGCTTCGTTGAAATTTATGTTGCATTAGTTAATGCAGTAATATTACTCTCCCAGTTGATGTATTTTTTTGCAAATAGGGGATACAAACAACATTTGAATTATAGAGTTATAAATGCTAGCGATGCAAAGTCTTATGGAGTGCGAAGCTAGATAGTTGTCATTTATTCAATCATGGTTTACTTGAGAATTGGGAGGATGTTTAATGATGTGCACAAGATTAAAAGGGTGCTTCTGAAAATTTAGTATGTGTAGAAATCTAGTTGGGCATTTTGTAATGTTTTGTAGAACATTGCTTTTTTTACTTGTTTTGATTTGGTTGAAAAGTGTATCCAAGTAAGAATATAGAGCCTCTAGACATCTTGGATTGCATTGAACTAGGAAGGTATAAATTTACCTTTGCCTCTCTAGAAATTCATTTGACATAAATTCAAAAAGATTCCCTACTTACAGCTGGAGCATGTTAGAGTCTAGAAGAAATTAGAGGCTTCATTAATAAAAAGGCTTCTGAGAATCAGTACAAAATTTTTTGTTAGTTCTGTTTTGATTTCTTTCTATTCTCTCTACTCTCTCATACTCTTGCACACTTAGAGTTTTCTTGGAGCACTTTAGCATTGAATCAAGGAAGGAAAAAGAAAGCAAAGGGAAGCACAGATCAAGCAAGGAAGAGTAGGATCAAGCAACTACAATGAGATTACTTACATGTATCAAGTTGCATGTATGATTTCCTTGCTAGTTTTGGCATGCATGGTACATGCATTTGTATATTTGGTTCTCTTATTGTGATTTGCATGCGATTTTCCACGTGTGAAAGTGGTTTTTAGCCTTGCCTTTCCATTTCCAGAAAGCCATGGTGTGATGGGATTCTACTTTACTTGGTTGAGCTGGATTATTAGGGGGTTCAAAACTGAGTTGGGTTGTATCTGGAGAAGAACACAAGGCCTAGGAATCCTTGAACCGGTGAAGGTGGGATTGTGGTAAAGTCAAATTGTGTGTGTACCTCGGTGGGCCTAAGAATACTCGACCGATGAATCATGAGATATATGGTAAATCATAGAGGTGTATGCCCTCAATTAGGCATAGGAATCATCAAATAGTGAATGGAAGGATATATGGGAAAGCCTAGAGGATGCAGTATCGATTATGCCTAGGAATCCTCAACCGGTGAATGTTGGGATATACAGTAAATCCTAAAGACTAGAGACATAAAAATTCCCCATGGTGTAGGTAGAGATATCTAGAGGCATCCATGTTTTTTTAGGGCCTAGTAGTCCCTTGGTGGGATTTTCGTAGAGCCTAAGAAATCCTTGATTGGTTTTGTTGCGAGTCCCACATTCATGCTTGGAATATGGCATGTGGGTGATTGGATGAAAGAATGTTTTGGTTCATCACAATCTATTGTCAGGTGGTACGTGGAAGTCCCTGACCTGCTTGCATTTTGCATATATTAATAAAAGCTATTTTCCTCTTGTCTATTATGGGTAAATGTGCTTGCTATTATGTGTTCTTAATGGTTGTTCTATCATTGTTATTTGCTAGTTATATGTTGGTTATAAGCATGTTTTATGAAATATATTAGTCATGGCTCTCATCGTGTTTTGTTTGGTAATTGAATTAATAATAAATGTATGACCTAATAGATGATAATGCACTTATTATGAGAGGGAATTAGTCCTTCTTAATGATGCTCAGATAAATTTGAAGTCTTTATGTTCATATGTGTTTATATGACCTATATATTACATGTTCATGATGTGTTCGACAGAATGTATGTCATGGTTAGGCCTTGTCAGATCAGGTATTTGTCTAAGTTTTTCATTAAAGGCATTTTCATCATGTTATTTATCATTTCTGGAAGTTTCATGAAGTTTTGGGTAGTGGACTGAGTCTTGCCCTTGAAAACGTGGCTCAGAATATGGGGTTGTTGGCACAAAACTGCCTGACAAAGGATACAGTCGCATGGATGCCTTGTTGTGCATACAACTGAAGGGTTTCGCTGCATGGAGGGTTTGTCATCAATGCGACTGTGTAACAACCCTAATGAACATTCCATGTAATAAAGTTAAAAATAATAACCACGGATGATGGGACACTTATTCCAAGCTGAATGTTGGGGAAAACATCCTAGTGGGTGTTAATTTAGTTTATTATGGCTAAAGGAAATTGGAAAAGGCAATGGAAAAGGATTTGGAAAGGAAAATGACATTTTTGACACATTTATTTATGAAAATAATGGAAATTAGGAGAAAATGGAGATGAAAGGTCAAAGGTTGCATATGAGGAGGAAAATGGAGGAAAATAGTGGAAAATGAAGAAAATAGAAGCCTCTTCTATAAAAAGGCTTTTGACGATCAGTTGGTACCTTTTGTCAATGCATTTTTTGGAGCTCTCTCATTATTCTCCCTCTCTCTCTCTCTCTCTCTCTCTTGGACACTTGGAGTTTCTTAGAACATTTTTGCATTGGACCAAGAAAGGCAAGAAAGAAGGAGGAAGGAGGATGTAAGAAAGGAGTAAGAATCAAGCAACTACAACAGGATTCTTGGCAAGTATCAATTTCCATGTGTGTTTTCCTTGCTAGATCTGGTATGCATGGTATTCCATGTGATTATTTTCTATCTTGGCATGGGTTTTTTCCAAGTGTGACAATTTTTTTATCCTAGACATTCCATTTCCGGATAGACATGGTGTTTTTGAGTTCTCATGTTTTGGTTTAGCTCGATTACCAAATGAATTTGAAGATGAGTGGGGTGGATCTCTGAATTGATATAGCACATGGCCTAGTAATCCCTAAACTAGATTGTGGGTTATGGTAAAGCCGAATAGTGTGTGCCTCGATAGGGTGCAGAATCCTCGATCAATGAATGACGTGATATACGTTAAATCCTAGAGGTGGCTCTCTCTCCATCAAGCATAGTAATCCGAGTTTAGGATATACTGTAAATCCTGGAGATTATTAATTGGTTTAGGGCCTAGTGACCCTTTATTCAAAATGTGGGTTGTGGTAAAGCCTGAGAAACTAGGAGACAAGAAAATTCCTCACGGTTTAGGGGAAGAGAATTCGGTGATATCCATGTTTGTGTTGGCCTAGTGATTGGGTGCATATCATGGTAAAGATGGTTATTACATGTTTATTATGTTTTCCTAGTGATTCGGGATGGATCACCATCAAGCATGATTTCTATTGATGACGGTGAGGTGGTTTAGCCTCAGGGTGACCTAGTTGGATATTTCAGTTTCAGTCCCATATTCATGCTTGGAATATGACATGAGGGTGATTGGACGAAGAGATATTTGGCTCAACCAATCTATGGTAGGGTGGAACGTGGAAGTCCCATCTCCGATTGGTTTTTACATTCAGTAATGAAGAGCTCATTCCTTTGGTATTTGGTATGAAAATGTACTGGTTATTATGTGGATTCTATTGTTGTTGTATGCATTGTACTTTATTATTATTAATTTTTGTGACCAGTGTGACTGCATCTGCAATTTGTTCGAGATCTCCCTCAATCAAAGTCACCATCTCATCTCGTTCCTTCTGTTGGACGCGTTGCTTCTTCTGGGGCCCCTTGACAGGCTCGCCTGTTTTCTTTGTACCTCCGGTATTTACTGCCTCCATGCCCAGATTTGGTTGTGAATCGACCTGGGTTTCAGCCTCAATTTCCTTCATGGTGGTCTTCTTTGGCTGCATGTCCTTTTTCACAACTGCACCTGAGTCCTTCCCTGTACTCTTGCTTGTGCCTCCAGTCTCCTTGATGATAACAGGTGGGAGCACCTATGTTTTGCTAGTACCTGCGGTGCCCCTTGTGATGGATTTGAAGCCTATCTTCCAGGCAGGAGGCCATAGCGCAATCACATTGTCAATTTACTCGTCTGCTACCATATAAGGAAGTCACGTTCATGTTTTATCCTTGTGGCCATGGATCTGAATGTTGTGCATGGTAACCTGGAATGCTGCAATACTTTGTATTTGTCATATATTGTGGGGGACAGCTGAGGTCAAGAATTGATGGTTGCGGCCACGCTACTCTGTAAGAGGACCCAAAAGACTTGGTTATCCTCTATGCGTTGCGCATTCTTGGAATCCCACAAATGGGCATATCGAGGCCCTTCGCGCATATCTGGGGTGAGCTCGTGGAGGACTAACTCTGCAGCGGTCTCCTAGGAAACTAGGGCTATAAGGAATAGTATCTAGGCATAGAAAAAGGATTTCCCTTCCTCCTAAGATTCGCAAAATTTTGTCAAGAAATCATCGCATAAGTATTGGGCCCAATTGAAGCAGACCCCCTTCGCACACTGACCTGCTAGCCGAATGAAATAAGTAGGGACGGTTGCGACTTGGCACTTTTGCATTAGCTTGCATGCTAATAATATGGTACCCATCTACGTAGCAGGGTCGCTGATAGATTTGATGACGAAGCCCCACATGTTCCGTTCCACATGGTAGGTTTGCCACACATATTTAGCAATTTACCCCTCATATTTCTTGCCCACATGCTCCATAGGATGCGGCCCATTCATGGGAAGGCCCGTAATTCTGTTAACCAACGTAGCTTCAATGGGGACTCTGTCCCGAATCCACAGGAAGCCATCATGAATTAAGGAGAGGAACTGTCGGGCGAGCCGATCCGTGATGTTGTAGTGGCCAAAGTGGGGCATTTGCAGTAGGTTCAAGAGCCCAGATCTGGCCAATCCACTTACCCATCACTGAGGAATGATTGTGACCCCATCATTCGCATAAATCGTGTTGAGGTACAATGCAGGGGCCAGCTTAGGGAAGGCTTCATAATTCACTAAGTTGTGATCGTCGAATTTGACCTCATGGAGATTTTCACAAGGGTCACTAAGGACAGGGACCTCTCCTGAGGTTAGAGGTGCCTGCAGATAGGTAATCAGACTTTCGAGGTTCTTTGGTGTGTGCGTCAGGGGCCTGTGTGGTCGGATGAAGGGAGGTAACTAGTTGATCGGATTGGCGAGCAGGGCTTCCTCCTGTGCAGCCTAAGTCTGAGGTGTTGCTTGCGGGGACTTGGCATGCCTTGGGGAAGTCCTAGGCTTCCCCACAGCCCATTTTGCAGCTTTTTGGGGCTTACCTAAGCCCTGTGCCTACTCTTTTCCCTTCCTTGTGACTGGCATCGAGAGCACTTCTTCATCCTCAGATCCAATCTCCATTACTTCCTCAATTTTTGGGGCAGTAGGTGCCAAGGGCTCAGCAGGGTTAGTGTTTGTCATCCTAGCATAGAAAATGAATCTCGACTCTAGGTGGCCATTGTCAAAAGGGGGAGGTTGATCAGACATCAAAGGGATGGTGTAGACCCGAAATATCTTATAGCTCAAGTTCGTTCGAGAGAAATATGATAAGTACAAGCTATGCAAGTGAGTAAAAACCCTTACTAGAGCTATCCTGCCCTTTTTATAGTGCTTATGGGCATCCAACAGTAGGGTAAACTTGACCTGGAACTTACCGTCAGATAAACAATAAAAAATCCCCAAAATCCACCCCATTAGATGCCAGTGGCCTGCTCATTTTAATGGTAAATTTTGTGTTTTACCAGATGTTATTGTGCCAACGGCTATTTTTCGCACATCCTATGTGCTTGGCATACCTTCTATGCTTGGGCTAAACACTTGCACCTCCTGCGCATCCTCCCCCAACACAGGCTTGATCCCTAGGTACTTCAAAACCAAAGACATGTTTGCCCGACATATTTCATCCCAACGGAATCGGGCCTCCTTCGTAAGCAAGTATTTCAGAGGTGTCGTGATTAGTGCATACCTCTGAATGAACTTTCTGTAATAACCTAGGTGGCCGAGAAGTGAACACATTTTTCCCCTTGTTTTATGAGTTGCCAGATATATGATAACTCTGCCTCCTATATCCACACCCCCACTCTTAGCCAATGCAGGGTGCGTCCCAATGCTACCCGTCTGTAGCTTGAGCGGTCCAGTACCTGTGCACATCTCGTCCAATTATGAGTCAGAAACAACATGTGGATCATCCTTACCTTCTTTTGGGGCTAGGCTACAGTAGTTGACCATTCTTCGTACCTGCGGTTCCCAAGTGGGTACTTCAGGTGTGACATACATGTGCGATTCACCCCATGCTACAGTGTCAATGTCCTGTAGAGTTGCATCAAGCGCCTCTGTCCCGCCTACTAACCCAAATGTTCCCAAAAATTCACCCTTCGAAGTCTCCCAGTGGTGGTTACGCTGATGGAGCTCCGCATCTAAGTACCATGTAGTGGGAACTAGTCCCAGGGCATGAATAAGCAGATGAACCCACTCTTGGGCAGTCCTGTCGCACCACTGTTCTATCCAAGTGAACAGATATTCGCGTGGGTTTTCTATTCCAAGGAACGTTTTGATTCATACATCAGTTGGGGCCTCAAATCGTAGGATCATCATATCCCGACACTCCTCCCAACTCTGGAACACCTCCTCATGCGTCTCCCACTATTGCACAGGTATTCCACGCATGGCCAGCTTACAGACCCATAACCTTCATTCTTTGGGAACCTCAGCTTCAAATGCTCGCAAAAATTCCCTAACGTTACCAGAACCATCAAAGTAAGGTAGATCTCTTACCTCTGAGGAAATGCAGTAGAATTTCTTTGTGATCCGGAGACATTGCAGTGCAGAGACATCGTGTAACCGGTTTTGCCAATTATCTATCTCCCCATCGGAGTCAAAGAAGCATTTACTATCCTTTTCCTAGCAGAGTACTCCATCTGCCGTGGAGTTGATCCAATCTTCATCTCATGCAGTCAACTTATAGATGTGATCCACGTCCTCTTCGTCGTGCACCGGTTCTGTGTATCGTTCACCTTCTGTGGGATCTAATGGTACTATTACCCTTATACCATTATTTTCGAATACCATGCTTCTCTTCTTTAGGTTAATGATGCCTCCCATATCGATGGCCCAATTCAAGCCTAGGAGCACAGGGTAGGGGTCTGCATCTTCTACAATCTGGATTACTTCAAAATAAGCCCAGACCTTGACCCCTACGATATCCACCACGATTTTCGATAGTCTCCCCAAGGGTATGATCTTCTGCTGATTGGCCATACGTAGCTAGATAGTGGACCATTCCAATTTAGGTTCACCCATCTGTTGCCAAGTCTATTTAGGTAATACATTCGCATCTAACCCTAGGTCCAAGATAACCTGATCCATCTCATAATCACCGATCTACGCAGTCAACCGCATCTCCCTACCAGTGCATTTCTTATATCTATAGAGTTTTTGTACGTCCTTGATTTCCAGAGGGAGGCTAGGTCATGCTGCACAGCTATCTATTAATGCCTGAATATTTTCCACAACATTTGGGTTACGCAGCAGCTTCATATATGCCTCTAAAAAGGGTTTGACCTCCTCATCTGCCTTTTGGTCTCTAGGCGGCTGTGAAGCAGATGCCTCTGCCTCAGCAAAGTCTTTGTGAGCTACAACAAATGTTTCTTTCTCCTTTTTCAGGTCCAAACCTTCCTTCTTGATAACTTCTTATCATATCAGAGTTTTAGTCACAATCTTCTCCCCAGGCCCCCCGGTGGCCATCCTACTATGTGTCATGACATTTACGCTTGGATCCTTGTCTTGCAGTTCAGCCTTAACCCTTTGCACATTCTACGTAGGTGTCGGCTGCTTCTCCTTCATTTTTGCTATTAATATTGGACAGTCTTCGATCGCATGGTCTAGCTGTCTGCAATATCGGTAGGACTGCCTTGTAGGGTTTGGAGAGTCCCTGGCAAAGTGTACTTCTCCAAAGTTATAACAGATTAGTTGCCCTCGTCCACGACCTATACTTCCACCTCTTCCGCCTCCCTTGCCCCTGGCTAGGGAGACTCATGAGAGGGATCTTGGCGAGGATGGGTCTCACTGTACCCTATATAGGTTCCCTCGATCAATCATCAAGTCATACATCCGGAAGTTCTGCTCATCGTTTCCTACCGACCTACAGAACCTGCACCATTGCTGCTTCACTTCTGGGACATACACAGTAAGGCAGGGATAGTGGTTTGTGTCGTGCAGCCCCGCAATGTGACAATCATCGGACCATAATGCCGACCCACTTGATCCTGCAACTTCCCTAGGGCGCAATGGACTAGGTCCCCCAGCCTACATATAGTCGGCTAACAGAGTGCAACTATCCTTGGTGTGACCATTTGTCGTGCATTGTATGCACCATCTTTCAGGGCTAGCCTTTTCTCCTTGCTCCTTTTGTAGATTATGGATATCCATGTGCATCGCCTCCAGTTGTCCTCGGATCTGCTGGATGCCCAGTTGAGTATCATCTCTTGGCGAAGCTTCTAACTTAATAGTGACTTCCAGGGCTTTTTCTTGTGATTTGAAAGTTTGGTGACCCATAGGTACATGCAGGTGAGGCAGCAGCATAGAAATTAACCATTTCATGTGTTTTCTATCATCATACTACAATCCTCCTTCTCTGATCACCATCTTCAGTCGATGTTCGGCCTCCCACACCGACTCAGAAGGCCCTTGCTTTAAATCCTTTAGATCAACCACTATTTGAGAGTAGGACTCAGGCTTCTTAGAATGTTGCTTCAAGGCATTCTTAATATCTTCAATGGTTTTATTCGCATGATGGCCGATGTATCCCATGTACCAGTCCAAATTTCTTCCTTCGAAGGGAAGGGATAGTTGTGCCCTCTTCACCGCATCACTAGCTACATTTTGCGTAATCCATACCGAATATGTGACAAACCAGAACTAATCCATTTATTCATCTCCCACACCCTTAAAGCTAGGCAACTTCATGTGCACAGCCATGTCATCTTCTGGTGGTGGTGGAGGTGTAGGTGAATTCTTACCCCTATGTTGGTTTGAAAGCGGTGTGGTCAGAGGACTCTACACAGCTACTGCTCTTACCAGACTGTAGATAGATCTATCTCCTTCTTGGTTGGTCTGATAGTATTTGCCACTTCGTGTCGTACTCCTGTCCAGATCAGAGGTCATTCATTCGGTGTGGCTACACAGAATACCCTTTTCGAACAGTAATATCTTAATCAGCAATCGTAATTTCTTCAGAAACTTACCCTGGAATCCCTTGAAGAATATTTTCTCTGCTTCAAAGTAGGAGACAAACTTATCGATGGAAAATTCTATCATGAACCCTCTTAGCACACTATCCACCCAGTGTTCCACCATGCGAGTGATGGTGTTATCAATATTTTCTACTTGTTGGATCAATTATGGGGTCCACCGTCGGACCCGCTCATCCTTCCAACACTTCTAAAATTCGACCAACCTTGCGAGCCACTCCTGGAGCTCGATCATAATGGTTACAAATAATATCTCATAGATATTCATGAAAATATACTTATTCTTCCACTCTTCGATGGCCAACCTCTTACTGCAGTTTTCTTTTACTGCAAATCCCTAAACTTGTTGTTTGAACCATTCATCAGTTTATTTTCTTTCAGGTTTCCAGTATGGCCTTGGCATTACCCAATCCCTCTCTCAAAATGCTCCCAATCCCAGCAATGGAACCATTTTTTGGCTCGAGGGGTCCTGACCCAAGTTCAGAGGTTAAGGTTTTCCAACAAACCCCTATACTACTAGCCCTTTCAAGAGTGACCTACTTGCGCAGGCCAAAGTCTCACCCGAAGCAGTATGGGAGGGTGCTGGAACTAGGTTTCCGCACCCTGGGAGATGGTAGGTAAGTCAAGAATAGCTGCATTCGACTTCACTATTACCATATCGTATATCATAGAACCCAAACCTATAGATCGCTTTGCATCCACATGCACAATACCAATTATAATCACAGTAAAAAACAAAGCATAAATTCACAGAATAAAAAATCAACTATCATAGATAGATATAAAGTATATCAGACAGATCCAAATCAGGTGTCAATGCAACATTAGCAGATAACACAGTTATTTTCGTAGCTTAACACAGAACCATGCATAGCATAACATATATCATAGATTCGCATTACAGATTTAGATATTCCAACAACCTTCCGCTTTCATTAATCATTCAGATCCTTTTACAATACCCAAAACCTAACCTCGTACACAGCAGTAGGGTCCGCACACAGCAAGACTGAGGATCTCCACACACACAGCTAGCATGAGTCCTTACCCAACCAATCGTAACAAATCTAACAATTAGGGATAATTTTAAGGATGGAAAATTATCTTGAAGTTTAAAAAATTGGCGAATCTCACTAGTTTGTAATATGAAAACTATAAAATATTTATTGATGTATTTGTAAAATTATTCAAATTTATAATGATATTATATATATTGCCTATATAATTTTGGCGATTTTTAATGTAAAATAATTTTGTATTGTAAAATTTGGGCGAATAATTTTTATAAAAAAATGGAAATTGGCGAATCTTTTTTTTGGAAAAACCATGGAAAATTAACCCACCTGCGAATATTAGCCCCTAAAGTTAGTAACAGTTCGCATGTAGCATCAATTCAATTCATCCCTGCCTTACAGCTCAAACAATGTTCAACTACTTATACTACTTTAGCCTATGCATCCAATGGTCCACAAACCATGGTTTGCAGACTCTTGGTCTACCCTTGACCCACTTACAATGCATTAGGGGCTTTGACCCACCCCAAAACCCCTACGTTAGACTAAATATAATAAAAAATATACGAAATGGACCAGATTCGCAGCTTTGTAGGAGACCCTATTCCGACAAAAACAAAATGGGAAAATAAACATTCGTTGAGTTTCTTATGTGATAGTAACTCTATGAAGTGTTTTAAAAGTGTTTGTAAAATGATGTTTCCAGAAATGAATGAGATGTGAAAAATACCTTTGATAGAGTTAATCTCTTACCCATTTTCATCCTTCCCCATATAGTTTTTCTAGAGTGACTCCCTTTTCAAAATGTTCAAAAATTTGTGTTCTCGTCTCGACATTCAAGCCAAATAACCATGCACATTAATCTCCATGATAGATTCCAATAAGGCTTTCACCACTGCCAAACAATCATTCCTCTTAGCCACCACTCAACCCCTATTTTCCTATCATTGCAAGTAGGATTTAAATATATTAAATCAATATCTACAACTTTTTTATCCTAGAGCTGGTGCAAGAAGAAACTTGTTAAGGGATCAATTCTTGTACATACTTTCCACAACTCTACATTCCCAAGTGGGAAATTTAAATAATTTCCACCTAATATACCACTCACACCCAACGTGATGAAATTTATCCACAAAGAAATCCTTCTAACACCTTCACAATATTTTCTCTTGCTCCAAAGGTCTCTCGAAGTAGGAGAATGTGAGGATTATTTAACTCCACAATCTTATAAAGGGAATTTATCTTTGAGGGGATTTCTAGTCACCTGTAATAAAAGGATTGTATTTTCATTAAGTTACCCTATCTAGGTTTCTTGCTTCTTTAAGGTTGCCATAAATGCTAATCTGACTACTAGTGTGGCAGCAGCTTACTCAAGGATTGTATTTTATTTGGGAATTCTGATTCTACATTCTCTCCCACTTCCCCTATCCTGAACTAATTAGTTTGATTTAATCTTAAAATGACCCACTCCAACCAAATTTTTAGCTATAATATCTCTCAAAATCAAACTATAAGTCACCTATGAATCTCCCATGCCAATGGAAAGTTATTTATCAGTTGAGAAAATATAAACTACTCACGTCAACATTTTCCTAGGTTTTCAAATTTTCCTCTTCATACATAGGGTTAGGGAAAAGCAGAAAAGCCTAGGGGATTGTTCAAAATCGAGTCCTAATTAGAATCCCTCTCTCCCAAACCTTCTAATGATTAGGAATATTGTGTAATATTCCCAATGAACCGCTGCTAGTTGGAATATTATATGTTGCTCTATTTTGCAGCTTAGAAGAATAAATGGGGTAGGGAGACCCTTAAATCTCTTTAGTAGGAATAAATCATTCCCAATGTGAAAGGGGATCAGTGTAAGTAGGAAAAATGAAGCCACCTTTGGTGTGAAAGGAGGCAATGCATAAGGATTGGGTCTATGTTGACCAAATCAACAGTGCTGCTAAAAGAGGAGCGAAACCAGTGGGGACAACGCAGTTTTGATGGAGGAATCTTTGCAAGGAAGTAACCTCATGAATGTGTAGGGTCAAGGGTGAGGAGGCTCAACAAGAATAAAAGGAAAGGGATGAAAACCATGAGAGGCATTCTAAATCTTGTCTATGTCTGGGTCTTATGACTTCTTGCATGCTTCAGCTGTTTAGCTAGGTTTACTGCACTATTTAGTGCAAGGGATTCTCATGCGGGAGTTCCATTCTCTTTCTTGGTTCAGCTTGTTGAAGGGATCCAAGAGGAGGATTCTAGGCTACATTTCCACCAAAAAACTTTGGTTCAAGTAGTCACCAACTTCTACAGCATAGTCTCTTGCAGAAAATACGTCATTTCTTAAAGTGATGCTATGGTAGGGTTAAATCCCTTGATTTGGTGTTAGTTCCCTAGGAGAGAGGGACTATTCCTCTCCTAGAAGGCTAGTAAGGAGGGTATTCACCTATTTGATGTATTATTCAGCCATATTGTGTATTTTTCAGCCATATATATACATATTTGTAGTAGACTGCATGATTTTTCTGCAGAATTACCATTTTATACGTAGGCACTCATGAAACCCTTGTCGAGTTGTCTCCATTTTGTATAAAAGGGGCTAGACCTCCATTTTCTTGGCTCTATGATTAATGAAATCTCCAGATCTGTTATGATTCAAATTTTTGTGTAGAAACCCTCATGGAATAACTTTTTCCCATGCTTCAGAATTTCTGTTTGGTAAAAATCATGGGGTTTGGGTGGTTTTGAGCTATATTGGGCTGGGGAGAGTTGTTTAACATAGCTAGAGTGATTTTTTTATGATCCCATTCTTTATGTAAGGGTTATTATACATAAACTAAAGTATCCAAGTCCTGTTTCTTCATTCTATAGCGTAATTTTCTGAAAACGATGTTTTTACTGTCCATATTGTTGAAATTCTTAAGAAGGAATATTACAGTGGTATCAAAGCTCTATTCTTGGTTCAGCTTGTAGGGAACATTATATCTATAGTTATGGAGGAAAAATATATTCCAAAGCTTCTCCTTCAAACCGTGCAGGGCATTGCCAAATATATCAAGGAGCTGAGGCATAAGGAAGCCCATAGAGGGTTTTGTCATGAAGCAAACCCCAGCACATCACATTCAGCCACACATCCTTCTTCACAACGTTCCACTATGCCCAGATTTCTATTTGAGGAAGGGGATGAGGAAAAATTTGGTGATTATTTTGTGGAGTATGAATCCTAATCCCAAAGATGCAAAGAAAACTTCAGCCTTCAAGAGTTCTGTCAGATCAAGGATGGAAGAGGGACTTGTTGTCACCAGAAGAAAGGAGGATTTATGCTGGGATCAGGCCTACATCATAGTATGGGAAGGTTATTCTTTCCTTCATATGATGGATCACCTAAGTGCACAGCCAAGGCTTCAGTGGAAAAGTTGGATACTTATTTCCAACTCAATGGAGTTTATGAAATAGAAGCTAGCAAAATAGTTGTGCTACACTTGGAAGGGGAGGCTGATGCATGGTGGTTCCATGGGTTGAATACACTTGGGCATGGTCATATCACTTCATACTCAGTTTTCACCAGAATACTGGTAGAGAGATTTTATCCAAGGGATCCGTAGGCTCAATTTGTTGAGCTAACCAAGCTCAAAAAAAGGGAGACCTAGAAGAATATATTGCTGAATATTTGAAGATTTTAGTAATGGTATCCAACCTCACTATGAGAAGGAGGATCTTCATGTTTATTGATGGGATAGATGAACCATTTCATGGGTTGGTGAAATCTACTCAGCCTACTACACTCCAAGAAGTTGTGGAGAAGGCTAGATATTTACAACATGCTTTGCGTAAGACAAAAGCATTATGTCAGCAGGAGATTTCTTCATAGCCAAGAGAGGGACAAGGGAGGACACCTCTCAAAAATGATCAGATGAAATTAAGGAAGGAAAAACTCTACCTCACTTGTCAGGAACAATGGGTGCCAAACCATCAATGTGTTGTTGGGAAGGCACATTGCATTGAGATATTTTCCGATGATGAGGAGAGGCCCAGCCCTGTACCACCTACAAAAGATGTAGTAAAAAATTTTGCTCCGAAGGGAGGAGCTCTTACAGCATTAAGAGGGGTCCCTAAATATCTGACCTTGAGGGTTAGAGGCACTATTATGGGACAAAGAGTATCAGTACTAGTAGACAGTGGAGCTACTCATAACTTCATTGACTCACAGCTAGTACAAAGAAGGGGTATCCACATGGAATAATTTGAAGGCTTCTCAGTTTTGGTTCCAGGAGCCAGAACTCCACAGTGTGCCAAGTATGTTCCAAAATTTTTTATCACCATAGGAGCTTACACTCTTATAGACCACTTCTTTGTGGTTGATATTCCTGACACCAATGTTATATTGGGTGTCTAGTGGTTAATCACTCTCAGGAGAGTTACCACTAATTGGGAGACTATAGAGATGGAATGGATAGACAAAGGGAATGGAAAGCAATAGAAAATCAAAGGCATGCACTCTTACCCACCTCAGGTTGTTTCAGCTCATAGGATGGAAGAAAATTTATGCAAAGGAGACATAGAGTGAACAATAGAACTAAATTTATCTGAATCTAGGGGTAAGGATTCACCAGTACATCCTGATGTACAAGCTCTCCTAGACTGGTACTCTACAGTGTTTGGAGATATCCCACTAGGGAGGCCTCCTGATCGAGAGTTTGAGCATACCATTAAGTTGGAGAAAGGGATTCAAGTAGTGATTACCACCCCTTATAGGCATCTCAAATCTTATAGGGATGAGATCAAAAGGGCCATCCAAAAGATATTGGCTATAGGACATATCCAGCCTAGTACTAGCCCTTTTGCATCTTCAGTGGTCTTGGTTAAAAATAAGGATGGCACATTGAGGATGTGCATTGACTATAGAGAATTTAATAAGAAGACAATGAAGAATAGGTACCCAATTCCTAGGATCAATGAGCTGATGGATGAGCTAAGAGGATCCAAATATTTCTCCAAGATTGATTTGAGATCCGGGTATCATCAAATCAAGGTCAGAGATTAGGACATCCCCAAGACAACGTTCAGGTGTCACTATGGGAATTTTGAGTTCTGTTTACCAATGCCCCTGCAACATTCCAATCTTGCATGAACCATGTCTTCCATGGTCATTTGAGAAATTTTGTGTTGTTATTCTTTGATAACATTCTCATTTACAGCCGTACATGGGAGGAACACTTGCAACACATGAAGACAATTTTGAATATTCTTAAAGAGCAGCAATTCTATGTTAATCTCTCTAAATCTGAGTTTGGACATACAGAGATGCTTTAATTAGGCCACATTATTGGAGTAGATGGAGTAGGAGTCCATGAAGAAAAGATCAAGTCTATCAGAGATTGGCCTGAGCCAATGAATGTTACAGAACTCTAGATTTTTTAGGCATATTCACATATTACTGGAAGTTTTTCAAAGGGTTCTCTCAACTAGCAGTTTCACTTACATATTTGAAAAATAAGGGAGCTTTCAGTCAGACACCTACAGTGCAGAGAGCTTTTGATAAGCTCAAAGAGGTAATGAGTAGCTACCCCGTGTTAGTTCTACCAGATTTTTCTCAACCTTTTGTGCTCAAGTGTGATGCATCAGGGGAAGGTATTGGAGCAGTCTTGATGCAAGGAGGGCATCCTATAGCCTTTGAGAGTACGAATTTTCTACCACATGAGAGGTTGTACCCCATCTATGATAAATAAATGTTGGCTATTATGCATTCTTTAGCCAAATTCCGACAATACTTGGTGGGGAATAAATTCAAGGTGAAGACTCATTGTAATAGTCTTAGATTTTTCCTTGAGTAGAAGCAGCTCCAAGAGAGACAACAGAAATGAGTAAGAAAAATCAAAGCATATGAATTTGACATAGAGTATGTCAAGGGGAAGAGAAATGTAGTGGTTGATGCTCTATCTAGGAGGCCAGCAGCACTGTCCCTAAGGGGAATGGACGTAGATTGTAAGGCTCAATTGTTGGTTGAGTATTCCAAGGATGATTTTTCATGTGAGATACTTGATGGGGTGATATCTGATGAGAGGTATAGAGTGATGGGTGAGATCATCTATTACTGGGACCAGGTCTTTCTGACTAATAATTCTAAGCTCAAAGAGAAGACCTTACAAGCATCACATTATTCCCCACCTGTAGGGCATCAAGGATTCACAAAGACATATTGGGCCGTATGGGAGAGATTCTCATGGAAGGGTCTCAAGGAAGATGTACTCCAACACATTAAGGAGTGCTTAGTTTTCCAATAGAACAAGGGAGAACACACCCATCCTGCAGGGTTATTGCAGCCACTTCACATTCCGGATGGAAAATGGGAGAGCATCTCCATGGACTTCATCACTGGTCTACCTACCATTTAGGGTAAGGATTGTATTTTGTAGTTGTTAATAGATTAAAAAAATATTCACACTTCTTTTCCATTTCTGCATGTTATACTACTTCACAAGTGGTTGATCTCTTCTTCAAAGTTGTGTTTAAGCTCCATGGTCTCCCAAAGATCATATTCAGTGACTGAGATAGACGCTTCATGGGTGGCTTTTGGCAATAACGTTTCCAGTTAGTGGGGACTGAATTGACACCCAGTACTAGCTATCACCCACAACCCAATGGGCAAACTAAAATAGTAAACAAGTGGCTGGAAGGTTACTTGAGAAACTATGTTTCAGGACAACATAAGGCATGGTTGCGTTGCCTCCATTTGTGGGAGTACTATTACAACACCACTTACCATATGTCCATTGGTATGACCCCATTCTGAGTTCTCTATGGGTATGATGCACTCTCATTTGTTGATTTCATGTTTGGAGAAAGAAAAGATCCCAGAGCAAAAGAATGGATACAAGAGAGCCAGGACATACTTCGGGCCCTCAAAGACAACATTACTACTGCACAAAACCACCAAAAGATATATGTTGATCGTGGTTGGATAGAGAGGCACTTTGAGGTGAATGATTTGGTCTATCTTCGTCTTCAGCCTTATGGACAATCTACACTCAAAGAGAAGGGGACTGAGAAGCTTAAACCACATTTCTATGGACCATACAGGGTGATCCTTTGTGTTGGGGAAGTAGCATATGAGTTGGAGCTTCCTAACGGGAGCAAGATCCATAACATCCTCCATGTTTCATGCCTCAAGGAGACCATTGGGAAAAATGTAGTTGCTAATCTGGACCTCCCACCTATTGATGATGAAGGCCATCTAGTTTTGCAACCAGAGGGAATCTTGGATACACGGGGGAGGAAGCTAAGGAACCAGGTGATCAAAGAATATCTGATTCGATGGAGGAATCTTCCTGATGAGGATGCCACTTGGAAAGGAGAGAAGATCTTGCATCATCCTTCTTTGTTATTGCTTGAGGACAAGAAACTTTTGCGAGGGGAGGACTGTAATATTTCCAATGAGTTGCTGCTAGTTGGAATATTATATGTTTCTCTATTTTGTAGCTTAGAAGAATAAATGGGGTAGGGAGACTCTTAAATCTCTTTAGTAGGAATAAATCATTCCCAATGTGAAAGGGGATCAGTGCAAGTAGGAAAATGAAGCCACCTTTGGTGTGAAAGGAGGCAATGCATGAGGATTGGGTCTATTTTGACCAAATCAACAGCGCTGCTAAAAGAGGAGGGAAACCAGTGGGGATAGCACAGTTTTGATGGAGGAATATTTGCAAGGAAGTAGCCTCATGAATGTGTGCGGTCAAGGGTGAGGAGGCTCACCAAGAATAAAAGGAAATGGATGGAAACCATGAGAGGCATTTTGAATCTTGTCTATTTTTGGATCTTATGAATTCTTGCATGCTTCAGCTGTTTAGCTGGGTTTACTGCATTGTTTAGTGCAAGGGATTCTCATGCAGGAGTTCCATTCTCTTTCTTGGTTCAACTTGTTGAAAAGATCCAAGAGGAGGATTCTAGGCTACATTTCCACCAACAGAATTTGGGTCAAGCAATCACCAACCTCTACAGTGTAGTCTCTTGCAGAAACTACATCATTTTTTAAGGTGATGATGTGGTAGGGTTAAATCCCTTGATTTGGTGCTAGTTCCCTAGGAGAGAGGGACTCTTCCTCTCCTGGAAGGATAGTAAGGAGGGCCTTCATCTATTTGATGTATTATTCTGCCATATTATGTATTTTTCACCCATATATATACATATTTTCAATAGACTGCATGATTTTTCTGTAGAATTATCATTTTATACTTATGGACTCATGAAACCCTTGCCAGGTTGTCTCCATTTTGTATAAAATGGGCTAGACCTCCATTTTCTTGGCTCTATGATTAATGAAATATCTAGATATATTATGATTCATATTTTGCTGTAGAAACCCTCATGGAATAACGCTATCACATGCTTCAGAATTTCTGTTTGGTAAAAGTCATGGGGCTTGGGTGTTTTTGAGCTATATTGGGTTGGGGAGATCTGTTTAACATAGCTAGAGTAATTTTTTTCTGATCCCATTCTATATGTAGGGTTATTATACATAAAATAAAGGATCCAAGTCCTGTTTCTTCATTCTATAGCATAATTTTTTGAAAACAATGTTTTTACTGTCCATATTGCTAAAATTCATAAGAAGGAATATTACAAATTCAAACCATCTCCTTAAACTTTGAAATCATCATTGAATATCTTATTTTTCCATTTATTTTCTTTATCCTCTACATGGACCATCATTTTTCTCACGAGCTCTATGATCTCTACTTCTCCATCCCCATCTGCACCGCCTATCCCCTGGGCATCCTTGAGAGAGTAGTCTTCATTTCACACTGAAAAATCAATCAAATCACCTAACCATGTAGTGGGATGAAGTGTTTCATATTAATTCTAATCTTAGGGTTATGCTTGTTTTTATCCATGGTCTTCTTTCAATTGTTGAAAGCGAGTTTGCAAATTTTTACTAAATGTAGATAGTTGTGATAATGAATCCTGCTAAATGGAACCCCTTCATGATATAGGTTGTGATTATAATTCAATATTAATTTCCCATAATTATTATTTTACTAAGCTTGTCTATATTCATGAAAATCTGCAAAATTGACATTATTTGGGTTTCTTCAAAAGAGAAATCACCTTCTAGAAACATTGAATATCATTTCCAACATAAGTAAAATTTTTCTTCATCCAAAATACCTTGGGGAGGCTTGGAATACAAATTTAAATTATAGAATATTACATTCTTTCTCTAGTTCCCTCAAATTATGAAGTCCATTTTTTAAGCACCTCTAGTAAGAATCAATTCTCTAATTTTTTTTCAATACACATTCTACATCAATGACTCTTTTTCATGTTCAACTTGACATGTAACTTGACCAAAGGTTTCAAATTGGTTGTTCTTCTTGACTTTTCCATGTCGCTATGACCATGCATAAATTAATCCTCCCCGGGAAGAATTCAATGGTGTTTATCTGCAAAAATACTTACCGAGGATAAAATCCAAAAGACTTTGACATAAACCAATACAAGTTGCATGTCGCGAATACTTGTAGAAATTCAGTACTAAACACATTTTTACATACAAAATATGTTGCCACTACTCATACGCAATTTTTCAAAAATTCTTTCCGAGATAATCAAAGTTAAATTCATTTTACAACATGGAGAAACTTGACACCCAAATTTTCCATTTCAATTTACTAACAACTAAGCCAAACTAGCACAAACATGCTAAATAAAACATTGTTACATGTAAGTGATTTATTCATGAATTATCACTTTTACAAATTACCCAGTATGGAGATATGCAACTAGTGCAAACAAAGACTTACAATCTTCAACTAGATAAATAGTTTGAACAGTTCTTACCCAACATGGTAACTGAACCTTGTATTTGAAATTTTCCTTCTTTTGAAGTTGCTTTATGGATGGTCACATCTTGCGCCACTTTTTCTTTTGTCACTTCCTCTTCCGGTGCTTGCATTACTTGCTTGCCCTTACCAGGATGAAGTCGTGGAAAAAATTTCCAACACTTCTCGACCCAATGCCCGCTGATATTACAATGGGTGCAAAAGTTCCTTTGAGCTCTTCTTAGCTCACCTGCCTTTTTCTTGGATTGATTTTTCCTCTTATCGTTCTTAATCTCAAGAGACATAAACATCTTCTTGATGATGGCTTTTATTTTTTTGCACTCATCTACATGATGGTTAGATGAAATGAAAAAAGTGCATGGAGACATTCTGCTCAACATGTCACTCAAATCAGTAGGCTTTTTTCCTTTAGGAGAATAATTTTAATGAACAAGACGAGTATACCTTTTCTTGGTGTCCTTTTTCTTATGCTTCCTAGATGATGAACTTGCAATAAAAAAATAACTTGCATCGGTTTCTTCTTTAACTCTTTCATCTCTCTCTGGAGATACCTTCATGTCAATCTGGTATTTGGAGAACCAAGAAGGTACTAGTTCTGGATGAAAATTCCAACACCTTTCCTTCTCATGTCCTCTTTTGTGACAAAAGGTACATGATACACAATATTTGTCATCAAAAGACCATTCTTCTTTTCCAGCATAACCGAAGCCTTCATACTTAGGTCTCTCTTTTACCTCTATTGGGTTCTTGATGCCTTGTTGATTCACACCAAGACCTAAGCCTTCGTTGTAAACCATCTTTTCCAAGAGCTTGGACCCAATGCCTATGTTGTGTCTTTCAAAGGCTGTAAAAAAAAATTACATTAACAAATGCACGTGAATAAGGGGCATATGCATGCTCACCATTTGTCTCATCTCTTGATTGGGACACAAATATGGTTTCATACTCCTTTCTGATTTTGAAGGTGTCATATTGGACTTTTTTTTATCTTCTTTCATCTCCTTAACATGAGGTGTTGATTGAACCTCATCCTCCACATCATGTGGACAAAAGGCACAAACATGTCCATATTCCATCTTGGAAGGACTTTGTACATTAACATTTTGCATCAAAGTTGTAGAAAAAAATAAAGTTTGTGGAGAAGATGGTGGTTTATCACCATTCCTTTTACCTTTGTTGGAGAACCGTATCCTCTTGAAGATCTAGAGCCTTCACCTCGCAGTTGTGAGTTCCTCTCTTCATGGAGGACCTTCAAAATCCTTTTTGAAGCTTTCATCTTTTGTCATGCTTGTAGCCTCTCGTCCTTGATCCATTCTTATTTAAGCCTCAGGAATCTCTGGAGGTGAAACTTGAGGCAGAGCTTGTGGAAAATTTGGCCTCCTTCTCCTTGTTCCAACTTGTGAATCTGCACCAACAAGTTTTCCTTCTCCTCTCTGGAGCTTTAACCTTGTAAACATTTTCACCCTGCAAATAGTCAAACCCTCTTTGCACAAGCAACGTAAGCTAAAAATAAACCTGTAGCTCTGATACCAAACTAATCTGAATAGGACAAACAAGTATTGTTGTGCTAGATTCTTCATCATTATAAAATAAAAGTGCATAGGGGTTGTGTCAAATAGAAATTTTCTAAGAGGTTTTATGTGTCAAATTTGTTTTTATTTTATGATAAATTCATGAAGCAAATTAACTTTAAAAACATATAAACAACAAGTAAATTGTAGAGAATATAATACACATCAAGCACGTTACACAGTATTGATGAAGGAGTTCACCCCTCCTGGGCTATGTATCCTTGGACCAGCTTCAATGGTTTGGACCTATTTGATTAACTGATCAAAATTTTTAATACAGTCATTTCCTGAGCTCTGATGGCTCTCAAACCTTCCCCAATGGCTCTAGGACAACCCCAATACCCCTCACAAGAACCCTTCAATTTCAGATAGAATAATATAATAAACAACTTCATTAATAAGGAATCCAAACCATATTTGAACCATGCTAGTCACAATTGCTGCAAAAAAAAATTTGGAGGTGGGAAAACCCCTACAAGGTCTCCTACATGCTCAACAGCTTCCAAAAATGATTCAAACATCTAATTGATCCATACACCTTAATTTTCAAATCTGAAATATGACCTTGAAGATGTGATAAAATTAGTAAACATAGGTTACCAATGGATTTAGAGCATCCAAAAACCCCTGAGTAGCCTCTTCTAGCTCTTCAATTGGTCTTTAAGTGAAGCAAATGTGGCCTCCTCTTTTGGTGGCCCTATGCATCTTTAATCTTCAACCTCTAAAAATCCCTTCGAGAATTGCTCCTCTTCCTCTGAAACTTTTACCAATGAGTTAGGAATGCTTGAAAATGGCTACATATCCTCTTGTTGTGCTTCATTTGATCAGAAGATGCCCAAGTTATGACTTCTTCTAGTTTCACCTGCGAAACCTCTGATAAATTTGCCAAATTGGAGTTAACTGCAGTCAAATTGGCACTTCCGCCGTTTTAGTCGAACTATGCCAATTAGTGTGCAATTAATTTTTAGTGGAGTTAACGTGATAATTAAATGCACTCAATGCATTAATCCCACACTTATATTAATCTGCATTTATAATCATATTAGCGCATTAAATTTTGATTAGTGTTAACAAATCATGGTTTAGAGTTTTTAAACTTCGCTTAATAATGGAGCTCCCACCGTGGTTCAAGCACATATTCATGTGGACAGGGGGCTGGCCCCCACTTACCCCCTTTGTATACTTTGATTTAATTTGAATATGTCGAGAGAAATACATGGTAAGAACCATTGTACAGTGGAGGTCATAAGTATTGTGCATTTTGTGGGGGAGGTCGTGGCGTCAAACCCCGACCTTTGCCCGGTCCTTTGAAAAAAATTTACCACACCATACAACTTGGGGGACATGTGGAAGCCTCCCATCTTGCCACGTGTCATCACCTAATTGGCCTTGAATTAAACCAACCAAACTTTGACACATAACCACACTTTCAAACCAATCATCGACGGATAAGTGGCATGCTGCCATTCGATGGAAGATATTGACGAAAAATTGACAAAATTGACCCTTAACAGTCAGTAGCCACGTGAGAAGTATGGACTACTTAATGGGAGCCTGTCTACCCTTTTTTTTTAAATTTTCCTATTTAGAAAAACGAACAGAATGCATTTCGGGAGCATACGAAGACCATTGTTCGTGAAACAAAATGCGGCTAAATCAGGATGACGAGCACTACGTGGTCGTTTACATTTCGAGCGATTCCAAGAAATTTTATTTTTGAGCTAAAATTTGAGCTCCTGGTCACTATCACATGGTCAAAATATATTATTTCAGTACCGGAAGAATTTTATGAAAATCAGTGAAATTCACTTCTTCATTTTGCAAGGCCTTTGGGCAGCTTCATAAACCTAAAAGATTGAATGAGAATTATGTTTTGAGGATAGAAAAAGGCTTCATGAATATAGGAAATAATTTGGAAGATGATTTCTCCAGGTAGTATTTCTCTTTGAACAACACAACTAGTTGTAGTGGATTGTCAATATTTATAGTTGTTTATCAAGCTTCAGCGAAAATCTTATCATTTTTTTATTGAGTATTAATTGATGGATTTTTTATTTATACTTGTTTCTCTTTCTTAAAGTTTTTGTGCTAACTATTTTGAACTAATTGAGGATGAAACATTGGTGTTATTGTTGTAATATATTAAATTCTTGTTTGAATTGAATTAGGTATTTGCTGTAAAATATCAATCAATGTGTTATATATTCGAAATTACAAGTATTGTAAATATGGGAAAACTATTGGGCCTTTGCATGTAAATCTACAAAAAATATCAAAACTACTCTTATTTTATCTTTTCATTATAATGATCACTGATATTTTGAGCTTGAGTGATTGAGGATGGCCACCAGTGTTCCCTCAAATTGGATTTTTGGTGTTGAAATTAAATGTGGATTTTCCATTCAATAATCATATAGCAACTGGAATCTGAAAGTTACATTCCAAAATAATCCTTTTTGGTGGATTACTAGTGGTGATTGCTAGATATTTTCGGTGTTGGAAATTTGATCCAACTAGAAAATAATATATTGTACCATAGGTGAGGAACACAATGGGAAGGAAATTTCCTTTGAAATCTATCCACTTATATTGTAGTGATCCATAAATATTACCAAAACATTAATAATTTGATATAGACTAGTTAGCTTATTAATATGTGATAATGGACCCAAATAGTAGTTCTTATCTAAATAAATGCTCATCATACTTGGGAATTCTTGGCATCATCGACCTCTAGCCCTAGAATTATTCACATAGCCTTCTACATTATCTATTTATATACATGTATACGAGGATATCCTATTATTGTATACTTTTTACTTCATTTATTTTTATTATAGACTTAGCTTTGGCATTTTCTAGGAGTTTTGTTTTCACTCCCACATTGTATAAGTAATCTACAACTTGATTTATTTAGCATGTAACTTAGTTGGAATTATTGTGCCTAAAATTTCCTTGAATTTTAAATACTAATTTTACAAAGGTATTATTTTTTATGGTGACATTTTATTTGGTTTGTTTATACAAGTCATATGGCCACATAGAAGCCATTATTGCCCAACTGAAGAAAACTTGTTCGATTTTCTTTCTTTTATGGGAGGAAATGACATTGAAAATATTGCTGATGTTGAGGTATATATCTTATAAATCCTTTGTAGTCCACTTTATTTTATATTCCAGTGTTCATCATCTTTCATGTCTTATACTCTGCATTGTATCTTCTTTATTTTTTCATAAAATGAACTTAGTATTGATGGTAAGAAGCAAAAATTGAAGAAAGAGGATAACAATAACACTATAGAGACAAAATGGAAATTAAAGAGAGAGAAAGAAGAGAATTGGTCTAGTGGTACGTGTAGAGGCAATATCTCGCATAAGACACATACATTGATATTAATGGTCAAGTATTCAGAGTTGGTGAATTCACCTACAATGCCTTGGCAACACAATGATAATATTTTGAAGTGATGAAATAATATTTCATGTGTAAATTGTACTCCAACCAATATAAAGATGGAAACTCATATTGTAATACTTGATATTTTATATAATATAATTTATGTGGTTGAAATGATTTATAGTTGCACTCGATATTATTTAGTATTGTGATTAGCATATTTAACTTTGTGTTTTCATATTAGATGAACATATAATTGTATGCCAATTTTTTTAAAATTTAGTTGAAAAATCATACTAATTAATTTATGTTGATTAATAATAAACACATAAAATCAATCTAAAACTACTAAATTGGTATTTTATGTTTATTAATGATGAACACAAATAAAATAAATATACAACTAAATTAGTTGCTTATAATGATTATTAATGAAAGTAAATGAAATGAATATAATATACTAAAGTAGTCATTTATATCATGAATATGAAACTACCAAAAAATAATGAATGACTGCTACAAATGATAAATTTGTGAATACAAATTACGACTAAATTTTGCATATATACAACAATTAGTAGTTAATTTACAGTATCTTATAACACGATCAAAATTTAGTCATATTTCTTTGGTCATTAATTGGTTTCAAACGATGACTAAAATTTTCATATATATGACTATTAGTAGCTAATTTACAATATCTTATAACACGACCAAATTTTATTCATATTTCTTTGGTCATATTTGGTTTCAAATGATTACTAAAATTTGCATATATATGACTATTAGTAGCTAATTTTCAATATCTTATAACACGACCAAAATTTAGTCATATTTCTTTGGTCATTACTTGGTTTCAAATGCTGACTACAATTTGCATATATATGGCTATTATTAGCTAATTTACAGTATCATAGAACACAACCAAAATTTTGGTCATATTTCTCCAGTTTTTAATTATTTTTCTCGGGTGATCATTTAGTAATATATTTTGTTGCATATTTGGTCATTAATTGTGATAATTAATGCCTAAATTAATGACCAAATTTATGATTAAATATAATACTGGACAATAAAGTTGAGACAACCAATTAATGACTAAACTAAAAATGACTAAAAGTCGGTCGCGTTATAAGATACTATAAATTAGCTACTTTTCGTCACTGACCAAAAAATAGTCGTTTATATGAAAATTTTAGTCATTTTTTTACTAACTAATTAGCCATTTTTTTATTAGTGATTATACTCTTGAGCGTACAAAGTTTTCATTTAATATGTGAGCCATTAATATTGGGATTTATGGAAGGAAATATGAGCTTCCCTAGTGTTGGCGAGAGCATACGTATGAGGAGATCAATATTACAGTGTGGATTGAACTTCAAGCATCGAATTTGTGATTGTAATAACTCATTTTTCTCATCTATTATATAATATGAATAGAGGATGGTTTTTTCCAAGTTGGGTTACCTAGTAAAAAAACTGTGTTCATTGTGATTGAATGATTGCATGTGTTTCTATCATATCTTTTTACCTTCCACATATTTATTAGACTAAATTTGTGTCTATTGTTTTTAGTCTAAATTAATTAACATCTACAAATTTTGATTTATTTACATGGTATCAGAGATATTAAAAACTACATAGAAACAAATTTTCTTATCATTTCTTAAAGAAATTTGGAACAACATAGTTTTTGGTGAAGGTACTTCTTCAATGCATGAAAAATGTCTTTCAATGGATTGAGGCTTGATTATACAATGGAGGGACCTTTGAATTTCATTACATGGAAATATAGAATGGAAGTTGTGTTGGATGGAAATAGAGTATTGGAGTACACACAAACCTATATTCCAAATCCAACAACATCAGATGCACAATAGTTGGCTCAGTGGAAGAAAGATACTACAAAATCCAGGAGGATTATCTTGAATACCAATTTATCACTTCTTACAATAATGGTTTTTTGAGTGCATGATATGGTCTATATCCACTTTGTGTATTCCAATGGATGAAATTTAACAATGATCCACTTTGCATCTTATTTTATGGTCACAATTTGATATTTTCTGGAATAGATCCACAATGTACTAAATTCATATTTATTGCTTATTTTCACACCGAGGCATGTATATGCCCACCTCAGGAAATATTTATATTAATCATTCCATCATTGTCTAGTTAATTTTTGGATTATTGGTCTATAATACTAGTCCTTATCCACTCATCAAAATATTCTTAAAGTATTTTTTCCATCACCTCCCATTATGACCTCCCTTATTACCTTATGCACTACACTTAAACTATTACACTAATATATGACCTAGACCAAATAAATATGAGTTTATCCAATATATTTCCTTATGTGAAAGTGTGACACTTTGGTATTTATTTTTCCCTAAAAATTTCACATACACCATGGTTGTTCCTAGTGATAGTCACAACTACCTATGGTTTTTTTTGTTATATATGTAGTTGGTTTCTAGATTCCAATGGAAATGTCATGATCACCTATTTACTATTTGAAAATAAAAATTATATGATGAATCCTAAATTTTGAATTTTATTAAAGAAAAAAAACTATGAGTTGGTATCATATATGGCTCACATGAATTCCATGCATCATTGATATTTTTACCTCCACATATTATCAAGATGAATAATTGAGTCAAAGACAAAGGGAGTTAAATGGAATAAAAAATATACTAGAGAAATCTTAGGCAAAATGTCTTTGGTGATGGATACATTCTTGCTAAGAGAGAGGTGCATATTATTTTATGTTATATACATTAGATCCCAAGTGAAATTCAATAAACCATTCAATAGGTCACTTCATTGTAGTAAGTTCTTGGATCATATAGACAAATGGAGAAATATTTATTCCTAATGATAGCGAAAAAAAAAGTACAAAATAGATAATTGAGTATCAAAGCTATTGTCACTTCATCATTGTAGAGAAATATTATGATCCCCCGATTGGGTGGAGGCAGGCTGGGTAGCCTTGGACGGTGCCGCCTGGCCAACCTTCAGCCCCCGGCTGGGCGGAGGGTGATTCCAAGAATTGCCCTCTGCCCAGCTGAGGGACGGATGCTGGCCGGGTGGCACCGTCGAGGGCCGCCCAGCCTACCTCTAGCCCCCTGCTCTAGAGACAGGCTGGGAAACCCTCGACGACGCTGCCCGACCGGCCTCTGGCCCTAGGCTGGGTGGAGGGAAATTCCGAGACCGCCTAGCTGAGGGCCGGAGGCCGATCGAGTGACACCGTCGAGGGCTTCCCAGCTTGCCTCGGGATCAAGGGGCCAGAAGCAAGATGGGCGGCCCTTGATGGCACCACCCGGACAACATATAGCCCTCAGCTAGGTGAAGGGCGATTTTCAGAAACACCCTCCGCCTAGCTGGGGGTCGGAGGCTAGCCGGGTGGCACCGTCAAGAGCTGCCCAGCTTATCTCTGCCCAGCCAGGGGCCGAAGTCAGCCCAGGTGGCACCGTTGAGGGCTGCCCTGCCTACCTTCGACCCCCGTCTGGGCGGAGGGTGATTTCGAGAATTTTCCTCCACCTAGCCACGGGTCTGAGGTAGGTTGGGTAGCGCTCAACAGTGCTGCCCGGCCAGCCTCCAGCCCCTATTTGGGTGGAGGGTTATTTTAAGAATCACCCTCCACCCATCCAGGGGCTGGGTGGCACCATTGAGGGCTTCCCAGCCTACCTCCGGCCCCCGGCTGGGTGGAGGGCGATTCCGAGAATCACCCTCCACCAACCCAGGGGTTGGAGGCAGGTTGGGTAGCCCTCGATGTCATCGCCTAGCCTGGATCTGACCCCTAGCTGGGTGGAGGGTGATTCTAAGAATAGTCCCTGGATGGGCGGAGAGAGATTCTTAGAATCACCCCCCGATGGGCAGAGGGTGATTCAGAGAATGATTCCAAGAATCACCCCTACCTGGGGGAGGGAAATTCCGAGAATCACCCCCGGCTAGGCGGAGAGTGATTCTGAGAATCACCCTCTACCCATTCGGGGGAGATTCTCAAAATCGTCGTCCGCCTAGCGAGGGGCCGGACATAGGCTAGGCAGCCATCGACGGCCCCACCCAGCTAGCCTTTGGCCCTCGGCTGGGTGGAGGGAAATCCTCATAATCACCCTCCGCCTAGCTGGGGGCTAGAGGACAGCTAAGCGACGCCATCAAGGGCTGCCCAGCCTACCTCCAGCCCTCGGCTGGGCGGAGGGCGATTCTCGAAATTTCCCTCTGCCCAGCCGGGGGTTGAAGGCAGGCTGGGCAGCCCTCGACGGCGTCCCCCAGCTTGCCTCTGGCCCCCGATAGGGCAGAGGGTGATTCCGAGAATCGCCCCCGGCTGGGCGGAGGGTGATTCCGAGAATCGCCCCCGGCTAGGAGTAGGGCGATTCCGAGAATTTCCCTCCGCCTAGCTTGGGGCAATTCTCAGAATCGCCCTTTGCCTAGCCGAGGGTTGGAGACAGGCCGGGCGACGTCATCAAGGGCTGCCCAGCCTCCCTTCGACCTGCAGCTCGGTGGAGGGCGATTCTTGGAATCACCCTACGCCTAGCTGCGGGCTCGAGAGAGGCTGGGCAACCCTCGACGATGCCACCCGGCTTGTCTCTAGCCCCCGGCTGGGCAAAAGGTGATTCCGATAATTTCCCCCAGCTGGGTGAAGGGTGATTCTCAGAATCACCCTCCACCCAGCTGAGGGTGATTCTCAGAATCACCCTCCGAACAACTGGGGGTGATTCTCGAAATCGCCCTCTACCTAGCCGGGGGTGATTCTCAGAATCACCCTCCGCCTAGCCGAGGGTGATTCTCGAAATCGCCCTCTGCCCAACTAGGGGTGATTCTCAAAATCGCCCTTCGCCCAGCCTAGGATGATTCTCGGAATCTCCCTCCACCTAGGCGGAGGACAGAGGGAAGCCGGGCGGTGTCGTCGAGGGTTGCCCAGCCTGCCTCTGACCTGTGGCTGGGTGGAGGGTGATTCTCGAAATCGCCCTGCGCCTAGCCAAGGGCTGGAAGCAAGCTAGGTAGCCCTCAACGATGCCACCCGGTTGGCCTCCAGCCCCTGGCCGGGCGGAGGGTGATTCCGAGAATCTCCCTCTGCCCAGCCGAGGGCTGGAGGCCTGCCAGGTTGCACCATCGAGGGCTGTCCAGTTAGGGGCTGGAGGCAGGCTGGGCAGCCCTTGACAGTGCCTCCCCTCAGCTAGGTAGCCTTCGAAATTTTAGCCTTCGAGATTCTGAGAATTACACCAGGGTGGGCGGAGGCCGATTCTGAGAATCGCTCATCACTGGGCAGAGGGCGATTCCAAGAATCTCCCTCCACCCAACTGGGGGCTGGAGGCCAACTAGGTGGCACCATCGAGGGCTAGATGCAGGTAGGGCAGCCCTCGACGATGCTTCTCGGCATGCCTCCGGCCCCTAGCAGGGTAGAGGGCAATTCTGAGAATCACCTCTGGCTGGGCGGAGGGCAATTCCAAGAATCACCCCTAGCTGGGCATAGGCCGGCCGGGTGGCACCATCAAGGGCTGCCCAGCCTGCCTCCAACCCCCGGCTGGGCGGAGGGCGATTTTCAGAATTGACCTCTGCCAAGCCGGGGGCCAGAGGCAGGCTGGGCGGCGCCGTCAAATGAATGAGATTGGGTTTTTGATCGATTTTCACGTTCAGGTAAGTTTTATTATACAAATTTAAATTTAAATATTTTATTTTTTACTTTTTATGTCTTTATACTATTTTTCTTACTTATTTCTTTTGTACTTGATGATTAGGTACAACACTAGCATGTTGCCTACCAAAAGGAAGAAATTGCATTTCCATTGAGAAAGACCCAGTGCAATGCAAATTTATTCAACAAAGAATTAACGCTCTTGAATTCCTTCCAGATGCGAAGCAAGAAGTTGGTTTGAAGAAAGGGGATTTTAATGAATCACGTGTGGCAAAAAAAGCAAAGGAACCTCAACCACCATTATATGGAATGATTGGAAAGGGACACTTTGAAATATTCTCAGACATGAAAGATCCATTAGAAGATAACAATGACCAAAATGAAGTAGAAAATGTTGCGGAAAAAGCCATCAATGATGTTCTAGATGATGTTGAACATGTATTAGTTGATATTGTTGATGATCTTTAAGTTATGTTTGCAAACAAATCTCATTTTTGAGATCTATTAATCAGTTTTACTTGTAATGTTTAGACTTTGATATTTTATGAGAAGAATCCTTATTTTTTGCAAAAAACATGTGATTACTATTATTTTTTGACATAAAATTCAATAAAAATGTTATTTTCTTAAGTTTTTTGTTAAGATTTTCCCAAAAAATATTATATTTAACATGTATTTTTTAACAAAAATTCTTTAAAAGTGTATTTTTTTCATTCTATTTGTATTGAAGATTTGTATTTTTTGTCATATCGTTCAAAACATTGGTTTTTTAGCAACAATTATTTGATGTGCATTGAAAAATTAATTAGCAATACATAAACTTGTAGAAAATATAAACTTTATAATATTGACCCTTTTTTCATTTTTATCTATGTGAAAAAGTGAAGATATCATTACAAATTTTTGTTTTTAAAAAAATTATTTTTTCTTTTTAAAACACAAGTACATAAATGCACTTAAAAATAAACATCTCATGGAAGAAGAAGACATTAGAAAATGTATAGTGTCAAAATCAATCTTCTAAAAAAACATTGGGGATGATACGCCACCACTATTCAAAATTGACATAAAAAGCATCATAGAAAAAAAAAAAATTGAAGTGCCAAAAACATGTTCAAAAAAAAAATTGATTCTGCATCACCACTTTTCAAAATTGGGTGTTTTTCTTGCTACAACAAAAAGTAGGTACTAGTGGAGTTACTTTTCGCCTAGTCGGGGGCGATTCTCAGAATTGCCCTCCGCCTATGTGGGGGTGATTCTTGAAATCACCCTTCGAATCGCCCTCTACCCATCTGGGGGCGATTCTCAGAATCACTCTCCACCCAGCCAGGGGTGATTCTCATAATTGCCCTCTATCCAGCCGAGGGTCAGATGCAGGCTGGGTGACGCCATTGAAAGCTACCCAGCCTGCCTCTGGCCCTCGGCTAGGCGGAGGACGATTCTTGGAATCATCCTCCACCCAGGCAGGGGCCAAAGGTAGTGTGGGTAGCCGTCGATGGCACCACCCTGCCCCCGGTTGGGCAGAGGCAGGCTTGGTATCCCTCGACAGTGTCGCTCGGCCGACCTCCAGCCCCGGGCTGGGTGGAGGGTGTTTCTTAGAATCACCCTCTGCCCAGTTGAGGGTCGGATGTTGGCCAGGTGACATCATCGAGTGCTTCCCAGCCTGCCTTTGGCCCCCTACTTCGAAGTTAGGCTAGGCAGCCCTCAACGGTGCAGCCCGATCGGCCTTCGGCCTCTAGCTAGGCGGTCTCAGAATTGCCCTCCGCCCAACCAGGGCTGGAGGTTGGCCGAGTGGCGCCATCGAGGGCTGTCCAGCCTACCTCCGACCCCTAAGGGGCGACAAATTATTTTTTATTTTATTTTATTTTTTTCAAACACAAACTATATAAAAAAAATTAATGTTTTTTAAACAAAAGCTATTATAATAAAAACAAATGTATTGTTTAATTAAAAAAAAAATAACAACTGTTCAATTAAAATTTTAAAATATAAAAAACCAATAAAAACAAATTAAAAAATATGTTTTAAAAAATAAACAAACAAATATAAAATATATATATATATATATGTTTTAAAATATATAAGAAGATTTTTAACTTTTATTTCTTATTTTTTCAAACTAAAACAATTATAATTTAAAATATAAAAAAGCAATAAAAAAATAAAAAATAATGTTTTTATATATAAACAAACAAATATATGAATAATAAAATTTTCATTTACTTGTTTATTTTTAAAATTTGTTAAAGTCATATAATTTATCCATAATTTCATGGTTTAAGTATCTTGAAAATTTAAAATTTAGAAACTTGAGATTTACAACTTGTCATTAAGGTTTTTATGTCTTACGAAATTTTATCTTTAATGTTGTGATTGAAAATAATTACAATTTTAGAGTTGTTTAGAGTTAAGATATTTTATGATTAACAACATCGATAAAAATTGTTCAAAATGATAAGCCCTTCACACATGATTTTGTTTCTATTTAACATCATCTATCAAAAAATTTAGAATTTTACGATTTTTCAATGTCTTAATATGTTGTCTTTAATTCCATTGTTACAATGTGTCAAAAGTGTGACACAATGCTTTTTTTTGTTATTCCAGCATCAACTCGTTTTGTTTTGAGGGTGTTTTTTCAATCATTTTTTCAAGAAACAATTTTGTTTTTAGAATAATTTTATAAGAAGGTGAAATTTGACCTTAAGAAAAGAACAAATGCGTTCTAGAATACACACTTTTTTGTTTTTGGAGCGTTTTTTCATGTTTTTTTGAGTCTTTTTGAGCTAGAGTTCCCGTTTGGAGGTAATAGTTTTCGTTTCATCAATAACATTGTTTACATGTATGAATATTCTCTACCCTCCAAAAAAAACATATTTGTATTTCAATAGTAATTCATGATGCTTGAATAAAGGTTTAATTGGACATTTTAATTTCATGAATATTAAACAATTACTATTGCTGACATGTCAAATCATCTCATTAATTAAGGTAAATAAACAATGAGAAAGGTTTTTTTTTGTTTTCTTATGTGCAAGTATATTATTGAAAATATAGAAAATGAATTTATTAATTTTATCTCAAACCAAAACTAAAGACTACCCATGTAATTGGTTTTTCTTCTCAATATTTTCCATTTATTTTTTATATTTATTAGCAATACGTACGATACTTTACATAAGCATCTAATTATTCTCTCCATCAAAGAACCTAACTCGTTGATCATGGAACCTAATTAGAAAATAGGTATTCAAATATCCCATAACATGTATAAAGCACCTTGGAATCTAAAGTTGATGGAATGGAAACAGCCTAGTGTTAGTTATGTTTTGCATTGTAAAATCTGGATGTTTTCGTTAAAAAACATACATTGTGATGTCATATTCAAATATATTCTCTACGCATATGTTTTAGTAGTGTATCATATTGAACAAATCATTGAATTGGTTCAATTTATTTTCTCACTACTTTTAGAGATATTCATGGATTATATTTTTCAAAACACTCTCATCCAATATAGTAGAGTCATAAGAAATGTCTTATTCCATTAATGTATAAAAAATACATTAAGGGTTGTAGGTTCCGTCCTACCCTTCCACATGTCCATATTAACATTCACATTTCCATGATCTATAATATATCCATATAGTCCACTAAAAAATATTTTGCATAGTCTCCCATAGATCAATCAACCAACGATGCTTGTGTGATCATGTCTTATTGGAATTTTCATTAGTACTAAAGTTTAGGCTATCAAAACATGGAATTAATTGCATTAATTCAATCAAAATAAATTGAGTATACTAAATTTTAATTCTCATTATTTATCCAATTATGATATTATTGACAATGGAGTCCATCCTATGTGAATTGTGAGCACAAACCAGCTTTGTAAATAACGCACTCCTTACTGTGGTGAGCAAATGTCATATTAATATCATATACATGGATCTATATTCCTTTTTTTCCAACACTTACCCATTTTGCATTTATCTGTTATTTTAACATATTTAATGATAAACTATGCATTATCATTTGTACTGCATTTAATTTTCATATTTTTTTTTGTGTTTGATATGATCGTGTTATGAGTTTCACTAATGGAATGGATTTGGTGCACTCTGTTCATGTCTTATTTACGTTATTAATTTGATTAAATGTATGTTCTCTGAAATTGGTTAGATGGCTAAGAACTCTAGATTTTTTGTTCACATGTGAAAAATGCTTTGGTAAATGAGTATTAGATTTGTGTCTCCTTGTTTTAAAAAATATGTCAACCATTAGTGTCTCTAGCTAAACCATGTGATCATCTCTCATATTTGTTTTCATTTCTTATATTATTCATATTGATGTTTTGCACTTAACCTACATCACTTTTATTGGTAAATTTATCTTTTCATGCTTTAGTCTTTTAGATAGAGAGCCTCGATTTGCAAAATTGAGGCATCAATAAAAATGGGTAAAAAAAAAATCAATAACCTAAAATTGTGAGAAAACCCTAACATCAAACTAAAAAGAAATATAATTAATTAAATAAATAAAATTCTAAAACAAAAAAATTTAATAAAATTTAATTATTATATAATAAATATTCATTTATTAATATATACACATAGTATATATTATTTAAATATCTATAATATCAATAATCCAAAATAAATGTATAAATTTTATATGTATATACAAATATATATACTCTAAACAAACCTACAATTATAAAATATAAATAAACTTATATATTATTAAAATAATTCATTAATATTAATATTTATTATAGAGAGTTTTAAGGATGGAAAATTATCTTGAAGTTTAAAAATATTGGTGAATCTCACTAATTTCTAATATGCAAACTATAAAAAATTTATTGATGTATTTTTTAAATTATTCAAATTTATAATGATGTTATATATACTATGTTGACGATTTTTAAGGTAAAATAATTTTATATTGTAAACTCTGAGCAAATAAGTTTTTAAAAAAAATGGAAATCTCAACGCACCTCTAACAAAACTTATTTTCTCACCTATATTAACCAACAACACTCTCCACATGGACATAACACAATTTGTCTCAATATCAAAACACATCCTCCAAACAGTGAAGGTGGAATTTTGGGTATTCAGCACAACTCCTCACGTGTTTCTCAGAACTCATGTAAATTTTTAGAACACATGTAAAAAAAATTAATATATGTGCATTCCCTATCCTCTCGTACGCAACTCCAGGAAGTCTCTCCTCTCACCCATATTAACCAACAAAACACTCCATATGGACATTACACGATTTATGTCTTGAATACCAAAACACATAACAGTGAAAACGACATCTTGAGTATTCACCAAAACTCCTCACGAGTTTATGAGAACTCCTCCAATAGTAATATGGATTGTCAAAACAAATTAATATATGTGAATTCCCTATCCTCTTGCACACACCTCCAAGAAGTCTATCCGTACACCCATATTAACCAACAATGCACTCCACATCCTCCAAACATTGAAATTTCATTTTGGGTACTCACCACAACTCTTCATGGGTATCTTATAACTCCTCTCACTATAATATCGATTGTCACTCCCTATCATCTCATATGCACCTCCAATAAATCTCTCCACTCACCCATATGAACCAACAACACACTCCACATGGACATAACATGATTTATGCCTCTAATACTGAAACAAAACCTCCAAACATTGAAAACACAATTTTGGATACTCACCCAAAAGCACTATATGTTAATTTAGAAGTTTACCATATTTTTGAGAATAAATTGACCTATGTTCCACCCCTACTAACATCAACTCGACAAACAATCTTGTGATCAATCTCTCAGACCTCCAATAAAATGATCACATTCTTAACCTCTTGAAAAAAGGATTAAATTTTATTATCACTCTGAGGAACAACCATATTTAAGACATCCTTTGCCAAATTGAATATGGAATTAAAGAACTACCTAGCATCATTAAAGAGAAAATGAGACAAGACTACTCAATCACTCTTACAAAATCAAAACCCCCCAGAAAAATATAAGCAAACATGAATATATTGCACTAAAATCCTTAAACTCTAATCCTAACATCGTAGTGTTAAAATAAAACAGGTAGGGGGACTATCGTCATGAACATAAGAGACTAAAATGAAAAAATGTTGAATCATCTTAAAAATAGTGTTTTCTACAGAAAGATCAATAAGAATTCTTTAAATATAGTAACTAAGGATACTTGCAGTTCAATCAAATCTATAAAGATATAGGACAACAAAAACCTAGTAATTAGCAACCCATATACCCCCAGAATTTATGGTGCTCCTAAAATTCACAAAGAAGGGATCCCCCTTAAATGCAATTGGGGGGCCTACATATCATATTGAAAAACACCTCACCAAAAAAATTAAACCCCTAGTTGGCAACATTGATTCCTTTGTCAAAGACTCTACCTAAATTCATTGAAGAAATTAAAAATATCAAGCTTGATTCAAATGACACTTCATAAGTTTCGATGTAACTTCACTATATACCAACATCCCTATTGATGAAGCTAAGGAGGTTTTCCAAAGGATAAAAAATCCTGACACATCAACGTTAATTAAAATTTTCCTAAGATCCACATTCTTCAGTTTCATGAATGAAGTTTAAGAGAAAACTTGTGGTGTTGCTATGGGGTCTCCTCAATCCCCCCATTATAGCCAATATCTTCATGGAATATTTCAAAGCAAAAGCCCTAAATACATCACCCTTAAAACCATAATTATGGAAAATATTTGTTGATGACACTTTCATCATATGGCTTCATGGAAGAGAAACTTTAGAAACTTTTAAGAAACGCCTCAATAGTTTATTTTCTTCCTTTAAATTCACCATGGAAGTTGAGGTCAATAATAGCCTCCCTTTTCTTAACATTCTTGTCACTATAAATCTAGATGGCTCTATATCCCACCAAGTTTATCGAAATAATACTCGTACTAAACAATACTTGCATGCCACTTCCCACCATAACCACACCCATAATATACGAGTGTTTAATAATTTGGCTACGAGAGTTGTGAGAATCTCAGACAAGGAACACTTAGAACAGGAAAAGGAACGTCTTATAATTAAAAATAAATAAAATAGGTACAACAAACATCAACCCATTAAATTTATAAGTAATGTTAACAAAATACTTTAAACTATTAAGGATATGGATAATATTGTTTCCAAAGTCAACCTCCCTTACATTCTAAGAGCCATGGACAAAATTGCCTGCATCTTAAAAAAAAAAAACATTCTAACCACCTCCAAACCTCTGAACACCATAAAAATTCGCATCAACTCTATAAAATATCCCATTGACCTTAAGTGTCATAAATCTTTCTATTTAATTCATTTTTCTTGTGGAAAAACCTATCTAGGTGAAACAAGTATATCTATCAACACAAGAATATGAGAGCATTTTGCTAACATTAAACATAATCATTCTAAAACTTATTCATTAGCAGATCATTCCAATAAAACTAAAAATAAAATTTGTATTGAAAATACCTGCACCATAGCTAAATTTGACCACTATTTCCATAGAAAATGCATGGAATCCATTGAAATAAATAAACACCATAATACCATTAATATAGATGAAGGATGGAGTATAAGTGAGAACTGAATTCCCACTTTATCATCCAAATCAATCTCGTCCAAATCGTTCCACCTCACCCCTCAAGACTCATAAATACTTCCCTAACACTAATCATACAATAAGACACATAAACAAACTTCCCATATTAAGACACATAATATAATAAATAAATAATATTTATGAATATATTAACTATAATTAATTATTGAATTTTCGCTTGTGTGATCCATAATATTTATAGAGATATCTTTCAGTGAAAATCACATAGGAAAATATTTCATTGATGTGTTTCGAACCAACTATTGTGGCTCATCTTCAGGATCAATGATGGATCATATCATGTCATCCAAATTAAATATATGAAGATAAGGACTTAACTGGTCGTTGGATAACAGCTAGTTTGACTTAAAAGGAAAAATATTAGTTTTTTATTATTTTAATTTCATTTAATTTCTTTATATTATATTTTATTATGACTCCCATGAGCCAACCCAACCACTCATTCATACAGACCCTGGGTCCCACTAAGTTTTTGGGCCTTCAAACCCCCGAACTCTCCCACAATTATAGGCATGGGTGTGTCGCGGAGGCTCTAGACGCTCCAAAATAATATGCAAGCATGTGTCCAAGGACTCAATTTCCCAGATCAGTGTCAACATCCCTAGGTTTTGAGCCACTTTTTCAGGCCCTGATCCCAGGTCGTTGCCCTAAATTCAATGACAATATCAGACATGAAATATAATAGTGAAACAAGGGTAAACAAATACTTGGATAAGGACATGACTAGACCCCTACTATCAATGAAAATTATTTCATAAAACATGTCAGAAATATTAAATCTACATATTTAAATAAAATATTTGAACATAGGGATCTCAAACTTATCTGAGAATCTATAAGAAGCATTGGTCCCTTACATCATTAGTTGCATTATCATCTATTAGGTCATATATACATTTTTTATCCATTTACAAATAATAACATGAGGAGAGCCAGACATCATCACTATCAAAACACATCCTCATAACCAACATATTAACAACAGAAATATCATGAATACATTAGCCATAGTATCCACATATAAACCAGTAAATTTACACATAAAATTCCAAGGAAATGAACTTCTCATTAATGAATGTAAATACCAACCGGAGATGGGACTACCATGTTCCACCCAACCATTGATTGGTTGATCCAAATATCTCTTTATCCAATCGCCCCCATGCCATATTTCAAATATGAATGTGGGACTCATAACAAATAAAGCATGGATTCTACCGGAGTTCTCCACCTACACTGTGAGTAATTTTACTACCTGCCAGTCTCTCAATATTTATCGTAATATATAGTTCGATCCAAGGATCACTAGGCCCTACACAGAGACCCACTCTTCAAACTTTACCATACATCCCATCTTGGGAATACTAGACCCAATGGAGAGCAATCCACCTCTTGGCTTTACCATATATCTTGTCATTCACTAGAAAGGATTCCTAGGCGCACAGAGGCACATAATCATTAGGGGAATTTTGAGGTATAAAATGGGCCTCCTAAGGAAATTATAAAATAATAGTGGAATTGATAAAATAATATTTGATTACATCATCAAATTTTAGAGGGAAAAAAGGGAAAACTATTTTTTCAACTTGTATTTTCAACTTATCTTCCTATGGGTTTACTCAAACTTCAAGAGGAAACACCCATTCGATTTAGAATTTGATTTCACATCCAATGAGTACCCATGTTGCCAACTTTGGATGGACACTGCTACATTAAAATTGAGAAATACATGAAATACGTGATTGTAAACACGCTTTTTTCATGAATTTCTCATTTTTCATGTAGAAGGGTGCATCGAAAGTATGAAACATGGGTACTCCTTGGATGAGGAATTAAATTTTTCATCCAACAAGTACTCCCGCTTGAAATTTGGGTAAAAAATTAGAGAGATAAGTTGAAAAAGTAGTTTTATTTTTTTATTATTTTTACTTTTTTACTCCAAAAATGGTGAATCATCCCCCATGGTTGACATCATCATCTTGAATCCTATTGGTTCTCATAAATTTTATTTTTGTTGTACATTTTTATTAGGAGGCCCATTTTAGATCTCAAAATTCCCCTAATGCCTAGATTTACCGCAACCCACAATTTGGTTCAGGGGTTACTTGGCTAGTAGCTTTACCGTGCTCCACAGTCCAGTTGAAGGATCACTAGGCCATGTGTTTTTCGTTTTGTAGATCCACCTCACTCAACTTCGAATCCATCTAGAAATCCATAAAACCAACGCATGAGGACCCATGTAATTAAAGCTATCTGGAAATTTCAAGGCTAGGCTGAAAACACTATCACACCTAGAAAAACCCATGCCATGACAAAAAGAACCACATTCAATACCATGCATGCCAAATCTAGCAAGGAAATCACACATGCAAATCAATACCTGGAAAGAATCCTATTGTAGCTTCTTGATCTAATCCTCCTTTCTTTTTCCTTCCTTCCTCTTACCTTATTTTCCTTTTTTTGATCCAATGCCAAAGTTCTCCAAGAAACTCTAAGTGTCCAAGAGTGAGCAAGAGAGAGAGAGAATAATGCGAGAGCTCCAAAACTTAATTCAAAAAAGGATTGAGCCAAAAAAATTCCAACTGACCCTCGGAATCATTTTTATCAACAAGGCCTCTATTTTCTTCATTTTCCATTATTTTCCTTTATTTTCCTCCTCACATGAAACATGTGACATTTCACCTTCCATTTCTCCTATTTCCCTTTATTTTCATAGATAAATGCCACATAATTCCTCTTTCCTTTCCAAAGAATTTTCCATTTCCTTTAGCCATAATAACTGAAATAAACACCCACTAGGATGTTTTTCCCAACATTCAGCTTGGAATAAGTGTCCCATCAACCATGGTCATTATTTTTCCTTTATTGCATTCTACATGGAATTTTCACCAAGATTGTTACAAAACCCTCCCCCTTTGCGGAACATCGTCCTCCGTGTTCAATGACAACTACAAACAAACAAATTGTTGAAAATAAAACATATCACCTATGGAGATTTATAACACAGCTCGTTGTAGTATTTACAATGACATCCATATATACAACCATACTATCTATGGAGCTTTATAAATCCATCTCGATGCAGTATTTACAATAATACACACATATACACATACACATATTAACATTTTCTCAACTAGAAAATAAAAGGATATGATTCCTGCATCTGTAACAAGGGAATCCAGAGGCTCACACCTCCACCCTCAAGCTAATACTAGGATTCACTTCCTTCCAAGGAAGTCCATAATCCAATGCCAAAGTTAAAGTATGTATCCAATGTCCAGCGCTACAATCCTGCACCATTGTAACCCCAGTGAACAATTAACAACTCATTGTTCTAGGGAAAACTCCCAATGTGCATCTGATTACAGCTGGCAATGCTAATGACAAAAATAAATCCATCCCTTCTTTGTTACACAGTCCCTCGGTAAATCTAGTCACCCATTCCATGCAGTCACTCACCTTCCAAGTTCCCCGACATCCCCTATCCCAGGTGATCCATCCCTTGCCAAGCCTTCCTCACTTCAGAAGATACAAAAACCAAGGCATATACTTATCTCGAAACCATTATACCATTCATAGCATGCTCATGGAAATCAAAGGACACTATTGGGTAGAAATGTCCCAGAATGGCCCTTCTCATGAAGTGATTTACCAGCATACTGCTGCCTATTTCAAATTTTTTTTGTCACTTCTAATGCTTGCAATCTATTTCAACCACCTAACTGGGCATTTCTTTGCTTCATGTACCAAGCACATAACCACCATTAGATTTAAAATAAATTGAAATAAATTCACATCATACCACATTGGTAGCTCGTCAATAAGGTACACTTGCAATCCTATTCACTTCTTATCACAACAAGTCAAAATAGTTGTTTGATAAAATCATCATGTACAAACATATAACATCTGGTTAGCTCAAAACACAACCATCATAGGTAAAAATCATGAATCAAATGAAATCATCATAAATCACATGTAACAATCATAAGTAATAATCGTAGATAACATGCATAATAGAACTGAAATAAATTATCGATACTTATTTTTCATTGGTCCTTACTTATGCCTTTTTTATTTTTGTACACACACAAGATTGGTTTCCACACCTAGCAATCACCCAGTTCCTTTGCTTCTCTTCAATCATGTACACATACACATAATGTACATCACAACACAAACATCCACAAACAATGTACAACACCACACAATACGTACACCCACACCAGCATATGATACATACACCTACACTTGATGTACAGTACAACACAATACATATGCCTACATCCAGTGTACACCAACACACAATACATATGCATATAAAAAGTACAACACAACGAATACATAGGTCATGATACCACAACTACACCATGCACATACATAGTACCACATGCCTACAACACAACATGTATGACATGCACACAATACCACATGTTTACCAGTACCATATGCTCAACATGTACACAGTACCACCTGTACACAACAATACCTGCACAACATCACATGTACATGGCACCACCTGCGCAATGTGTACACAATGCCAAATGTACAACGCATCACATGTACAATGTGTACACGATACACATGTACACAACACCACATGCACAACATATACATGACACCACATGTATACAACACCACATGCACGACATGTACATGGTACCACTTGCACACAACACCACATGTACAACATGTACACAGAACCACATGCACACAACACCACATGTAAAATCATGCACACAACACCACATGTACAATGTGCACACAACATCATATGTTCATAGCACTGCACACACAACATGTACATAGCACCATGCATACACATCACCGCATATCCAACATGCGCACAACACCATATGCACACAACATCGCATATCCAACACATGCATGGTACAATATGTACACATCGCCACATATCCAACATGTACATAGCACCATCTATAACTATCACTTCATATGTAATATACACACAACACCATATAAAAAATAGACACACAACATTTTATGTACACAATGCTACATAAGTTACATGTACACATCTCCATAGGTATAATCACTAAATATACAATATAGCAACATATACACAATAGTAGTACTGCACATACATAAACCACACATTGACCCCAAAAACAACCTTACTTCAAGTGTATTTCCACTATCCATGCTTATCCTAGCATGCCGCAGATCGCACTTCTTTCACTTCTCCGATGTACCCCTCAACATTACCTATCCATAACATAAACATAGGAATAGTACAAGCATATAACATTAAATCATATCCACATGATATTGACCTCATAGATATGTCAAGGCTACTCTTCCACTTGATTCCTCATAGCCAGGAACCCCTTCATGTCATTCAGTACTTGCATAAGCAACCATTTCTCCACAGGAATGATCCCTGAAAACTCTGTAAGATAGCGACATACATACATACATATAAACATATAAACATTTAGCATCAAACAACCATGATCCATGATGACCCTCTCAGAAATGGTATACATACATAAATACATGTATACATATATAAACATCACCATAATCATGATCACAACACCATTTTTAGATATCATAATTTTTAAGTTAAGAGAACTTCCTTTATTTGTGTACAACATGCACAATGTTGAGAACAAAAATTTCCAGCATAGCCAACGCATATAACACCTCATATCCACTTTCTTTAACTTTTATATTTCCTTTCTCATGTATGTACTTCCATCGTCCTTTTACCACAAGGGACACAACTAGTCAGACTGGTTGTCATATTCTTACCTCGAGTTGCTCTTACTCATGCATTGATCTTCATCGAGGTCTTACATTACCTATTAGGTTGCATTCATCTCTTCCTAAGCTTCATCAAATTTCTTTTTTCCCAAGAAATTCCCAAGACCCTAAAAACATAAAAGGCAACAACAAGAAAAAACAATACAAAGACCATGAGAAACAAAAATCAATATGACACCGCAACAAAGTGGTAATGCCTTGCACCAAAAATAGACAAAGCCGCAAATCAAGCGCAATAAATCACAAAGGACCAAAAGGACAAGAATAGCAACAAATACCATGATTCAATCCCCATGGTTTCCCAATACTTCCAAAGGAAAGCTCACTTGAGCCTTCTCCAAGATTTCATGGAAGTCTCTTTTGCCATACAATTTCTTGCATCATACTACCATAACTACACAACTTTCAGTGCATAAATAAATATAACAACATACCAGTTATCTTAACTTGCTATGCCAATCATGTTTCCTTGTAACTAAATACACAGGTCAGCAACATGTTCCAAATATCAAGACAACATATCTATCAATTTTGAATAAAAAATTACCATGTCTAAAAAACATGTCATAATCAATAATCAACTCAAATTCATGAGTCATAATACAAAATTCTACAACTATGACCTACTTACACTCAAGTACATATCAGTTGTCTCAACACATGTGTTAGTTATTACAATCATCTGAAAACAAGGTCATATTTTGATGCAATCTTATAGACACATACTCATATCATGCGATTAATCAAACATTCAAACAAACTATAAGCATACCATGTTATATAAATGAACTAGACAATGTAACAAACACCAAATAGATGACATAATCTGACAGTTAAGAATGAACTATATGACATAATCAAAATCATACCTTAATGTATCTCAATGGAGGTTATGTTTTCGGCATAATCAATCTAGATTAACACGTTATAACTTCATAAAACATCAACTAAAGCATAAATAAGGTGATGGTGTCCATAACAATAACTAGGTAACATGTTCACGTCATAAACTCATAAAAAATTTCCAAACAATCACATATGCATAGTCAGCCTAGATTAATACAACATAATATCACAAATGTATCGAATCATACATGAATGTAATAACTCTAACTATCTGCATAAGCCAATCCAAATTAACATGATACACATAACATCAAGATTTTAAATGAAATAACCCTAATCGTCAAGTCACTAGCATATAACAACAACAAGTTAATGATATAACATAATCATCAACAACATATAACATAGTCATCAAGTTAATACCATGCATGGATAACCAACCCATGTACATATGATCACACTATTTGACAAACACCTATCATGAATGTGACCATAATATCATTAGAGTGAAAGGCATACACATAACCATAATGCATATAACTAAACTGATCAACTAGCATTTTTCATACATATAACTGCAACAAAATTAAGATTAAAAACATGTATATGACCCTAACTCTTATAACAATCATTAACCAACATACCTACATGCCTAACATACAATACATGCGTGACGACATGGTCTCACCCTGAAGTCTAGCACTGCAACTTCACTTTGATGATTTGCATCTTCTGCTCTATCTCAATCAACACATCAACAACATAACATATCAACAACATCATGATGACCTAAAATTCCTACAATGACCTCATGGAAAAAAAATATATCCATGACAATGGATGGATAACAACATATAGACACCTACATGCATAAAAAATACATAACTAACAAGAACTCATGATTATCACATCTAATCGAAAATGCCATCAACTTTCACATGGTGACACCACTGCAACTAGGACCAACGTCATGCATACAAAACAAGCACACAGTCTAGCAACATACAGAACGCATATGAAACTAACATGTATGCATTAAAAACACATCGCAGTGAATAAGCAATCATACACTCATGATGACACACATCACAACAACAACATCCTCTTTCACATAGTGACATCACTACAACCATGACTGGAAACATGCATATGAAACAATCATATAGACCACAAGGATTATTAAAACACATGAAACCGACATGAATGCACGACCAACACACACCTTCCATCCATTCCGAGGGGTGAACCATGCTCTAATACCACTTTGTGGTATGAGATATGACTCAAAGAGAGCACAACCTACTCTGATACCACTCTATAACACCTTCATCCCACATCTACCCAAGTAACCATCCAACCGGGGAAAATATATGACGAGAGGATACTATGATAATATTCAACCTCCTCGCTGACCTTAAGGAAGTGGAATCGACGTAAACACATCACTAATACCTTCCACATCAGCAGTAGGACTCCAAAGAGCTAACCCAACCACTCAAGCATCCATACCTTGGCTCCCACTAATATTTTAGGCCTTCAAACTCCCAAATGCTCCCACAGTATAAGCATGGGTGCATCTGGAGGCTCTGGACACTCCCACAAAGTATGCAATTATACGTCCAAGGACTTAATTACCCATACCTGCACCAGCATCCCTAGTTTTTGAGTCACTTTTTCAAGCCTAGATCCCAGTTCACAACCCAGAATTCAATGAGAATATCCGACATGAAACATAACAGTGAAAAAATGGTGCAAAAATAAATATTGGGATAAGGATTTGACTAGACCCCTAATATCCATGACAGGAATTTCGTCAAACATGTCACAAATATGTAATCTAGAGACTCAAATAACAAATATGAACATAAGGGTCTCATACTTATCTGAAAATTGCTAAGAAGAATTGTTCCCTTACATAATTAGTTGCATTATCAGATATTAGATCATAGATACATTGTTTATTCATTACAAATAAAAACATGAGGAGATCCATACATCATCACTGTCAGAATAAATGCTCGTAACTAGCATATTAACAACAAAAATATCATGAATACATCAGCCATAGGATCTATATATAAACCAATAAATTTACACATCAAATTCCAAGGAAATGAACTTCTCATTAATGAATGTAAAAACCAAACAGGGAAGGGACTACCATGTTCCACCTGAACATATATTATCTTAGCCAAATCTCTCTTCATCCAATCAACCCTATGCCATATTCCAAGCATGAATTTGGGACTCATAACAAACCAAACAAACATCGATGCTTCTATATTTCTCCACCTACACCATGAGGAATTTTACTACCTCCTATTCTATCAAGTTTTACTGTAATCCATAGTCTGATATAGGGATCACAAGGCCCTAGACCAAGACCCACCTAGGCCCAGTGAAGAGAAATCCACCTCTTGGCTTTACTGTATATCCCTCCATTCACCGGAAAGGATTCCTAGGCCCACCGAGGCACATAATCCTAGATTTAATGGAAACCACATTCTGGTTTGGTAGTTACTAGGCTATTGGCCTCACCACGATCCACAGTATGGTCTAGGGATCACTAGGCCATGTGTTTTTCATTTTGGAGATCCACCTCACTTAGCTTCGAATCCATCCAGTAATCTAGCTCAACCAAAACATGCGGACACATCTCATCAAGGCTATCCAAAAATGGCAAGGCTAGGCTGAAAACATTCTTACACCTTGAAAAAACTATTCCATGACAAAAACTAACCACATGAAATACCATTCTTTCCAAATCTATCAAGGAAATCACACATGCAAATCAATACCTGCAAATAATCCTATTATAGTTTCTTGATCCTTCTCTTCCTTTCTTTCTCCTTCCTTCCTATTGTCTTATTTTCCTTTCTTGTTCCAATTCTAATGTGCTCCAAGAAAAATCTAAGTATCCAGGAGTGAGAAAGAGAGAGAGAGAGAGAGAATAATGAGAGAGCTCCAAAACTAAATTGACAAAAGGTTAGCAAAAAGGCCTTCCAACTGATCCTTAGAATCCTTTTTATCAATGAGACCTCTATTTTATTCATTTCCCATTATTTTCCTTCATTTTCCTCCTCACATGCAACTTGTGACCTTTGACATTCATTTTCTCCTATTTTCCTTTACTTTCATAAATAAATGCCAAATAATGCATCTTGCCTTTCCAAATCCTTTTCCATTTCCTTTTCCAATTTCCTTTAGCCATAATACCTCAAATAAACAATCTCTTGGATGTTTTTCGCAAAATTTAGCTTAGAATAAGTGTCCCATCAATTGTGGTAATTATTTTCCTTTATTACATTTTACATGATATTTTCACAAGGGTTGTTATAACCTACTAGTGAAAACGATGATTATGACTAGAACTAAAGCTAGAAAAACCTTCTGTGGGAAAATTAGAAGAAACCCATTATGATTATCCTCCAGTGTGGGGTTAATAATGTTAGTGTTCAATAGAATGGTTTTTACCCTCTCTATCTGGCTAAGCATCTTTCTCCTGGATGTTGAGTGTTGTTGCTTCAACTGTTGGGCCAATGCTATCTCCTTGGAACTATGTTGTGAAAATGCTTTGGAAATAGTGATTTTATTTTTCTCATCATTACATTATCCCTCTGCTGGTGTTTGTGAGAAAAAAACCAAGTTGGTGTGCCACTAGTAGCAAGGCAGAAAAATGTCTCTCAAACTTCCCATAAAAGCACAAGCCCAGAACTATAATACCTATTATAAGAAAAATACATCTTAAACTATATCTGAAATAGTAAAATTTTAAGAAGTAATTATATTGTTTTAAACTGGACTAGGAATTCATGGCAGCATTCTTCTTGACTTTTTTTTTCCTGGCTTCACCCATATAGCTTAACCCAGCTAACTCCACATTTCAAGTAAAATAGGTAACATTTTGTAGACCAGACTACACAGTAGTATACAGAGGAAGTGTTTCTCCTTCTCTTTAAGTTATCTCTTGCAAAAAAATTTGTATACCCTTGTCTCATCTTATTTAAACCACATATGATGATCATCAAAGGAAATAAATCATCCATAAAATAAGTTTCAAAACACCACTGAAACAAAAACCGTACCAGGATTCTTGTAGAAAGAGCTCGGGAAGGGCTTCTATGGGAAAGAGTATTAAATGTCACCTCTGCAAAAACATGTTCAACCTGTCTCAATATGTTGCAGTATTTTGGGCTTTCAAAGACTTCTCCATTGAAATTAAAAGTAGATTTGAATTTGGGCACATGATCAGGCACCTCTCGGATGCTGGAGTATGACAATAAATTGAGAAATGGGGAATAATTAAATTTCATGAGTAAGAGGCCATATTCTGACTGTATCACTCCACCCACTATGAATAATCACATACTTATTTCTTATACAGGAGAATCAAAATGAAAACCTCTTAATTCAACCTTGCCTTAACCCTTAACCAGTGCCATTCCTGGAAATCAGAGGCAATTGGAAGAAAACCTCAGCTATATTCCTAGAAATCGGGGTGATTGAAAGCAAAGCCCACCTGCATTCCTAGAATCAGGGGCTATTGGAAGCAAACTCCACCTAAAAACAAGGAGAATCAATGGTTTGAATGTTTATCTAGATTAATTTTCATGGCTAAAATATAGTAATTATTTATTTTTAAAATCATTTTTGGGAAAACTATAAAAAAGGTGTGAAATATAAAAAATTCACCCTTGCAAAATAGAAAACCCCTTAAATTTCTTCCATGGGCTAAGATTCACCCCTAAAATTTTATATTCTTCCAGACTTCTTCCTTATTTTTCTCCTCAGATCAAAGCCCCTGTCCTCTTCTAGATGTATTGAACTTCTTAAGTGGTGCAACATTCTCTTTGTTCTTGTATCCTAAGGTCTTACTCGCCTCTTTTCCCATTTTCCTTTATTGTTATCATTACCCTTCCAATCCTACTTTGTCTTAGATCTGCACTTTGATTTATAGTAACAATGCTTTAGTTTCAAGATGGCCTTCTTCTTAGGGCCCTTGTTTTGAAAATGAAACAATTTTTGAGTTGCAGAGAATAGGTCGCGGAGCACAACCATGGTAGATAGGGAGTTTTCATGGTTGTGGAGAGCTAGAGAACAGGTGGTGCAACAGTTGTGGAAAACCATCACATATGGCAGGAATGAGTGACAAGGACAGGCTGTAGAACTCCCAGTGATTAGGAAGATGTGGCAAACAGAAAAGCAGGAAAAGAGGTAAATATGACAGTCATGTTGGAAAAGGAACAAATAGGCAATTAGCCAGCATAGACAGGAGGTTAGTTTGGTAGAGGGCTGAGGAAGAGAGCCGCAAGAGAGCCTTGTTCTATTTTTTTCTATTTTGTTCTGTAAATGTTGTAATTTGTCCCTCCGTAATCACCTCTGAGGAGTAATGTAACTGTTGGGTATTGATAATGAAATATACTTCTACATGTGTTTGAGGTTCTGAGTTCCATGTTAAGTATTTGGTTATGGTGAATGTATTTCCCGCTTTTAAATTTTAATTTTGCATCCTAAATATGCTTCATGATTGGTATCTTGTGCAAAGTATTTGGATCTGTTTGTGGTTCCCAATTCTTTCTGTTTTGCTCTATAACTGTGATCGGTCGATATATGATCTGTTCCTAACCTTACTAAGGTCACGAAACGCCTCGGGTGAGACTCTCTGCTCTTCGGAGTAGGGTGGAAATGTTTGCATTGTGCTAGACTACTGTGGAAACCTTGTTGGCCTCTCTCTTGAACCTGGGTCTTGCCCAGAGGCCTTCTTTCTCGCCAACAAATGGTTCCGTCACCGGGACGAGAAATTTCATTTAGGAGCTAGATCATGGTATCAAGGATCTTCGAGAGATAACTGCGAAGCTAGTGGGATAACCACTTAGATCAGCTCATATCGCAACAAGCTGAGTTGAGACAACAGAGGAAGAAAAATGTTAAGGATAGAGTTCTATTTTATAGAATCTATGAGTGATCTCTACAAAATGTTCTAGGAAAATTTTCCAGAGGAACTCTATAATTGGTTGCGGAGACTACAAGTCAAGACATTCCAAGGAAGGTCATGTAAGGTCTATCGCAAGTGGTCGCACGTGGATCTAGTAGCACTCCATCAGTTAGATACTGATTTTACCCGAGTTGTAGATTTCTGGGTACAATATACCTTGGAAGGATATATAGTGGAATTCGCGGCTGAGTGTTACCAGTCCTTCTCAAAAGAAGAGGACGTATTCAGATTTAGATTGCGGGGAGAGTTGCTGAAAAAAATTCCCTTGTGGATCAAAGCTTTAATGGTAGATTGGGGATTGATGGAATTTAAAAAATCTGAGATGGAGACATAAACCTCTAGTACTGGGGAAGGAGTTGAGGAAGAGATGCTACAAGTAAGTTGGAAGGGGGAATAGGGATATGGATGTCGAGACCTCTAGTAGGTTGAGAGAGTTACAAGTACATTGGAGGGCACATATTGCTAAGAAGTGGCGAGAAAGGGTGACGAAGGAGTTAGAGAAGCAGGAAAGTATTCAACGGGACAAGGAGAAGGTGTCGCAGATGAAAAAGGAGATGGAAGGTCAGACGGGATCCCAAGGAATAGGAGGGACCATCAAGGAATTCAGGCAAGTGTATAGAAGCCCAGCTCAAAGAGAAAAGGGATAAAAGTCCAACGTGGAGGACGCGTGCCCTGAGGAGATGTCTGATGTGGAGTTGCATGTTGCGATGGAGCAACTATTCTGAGAGGGCCAGCACCCGTAACTCAAGGTGACTCTATTCCCCAAAATTCAAGTAGTTGTAGTCCTGACCTTCCCCTGGTACTCTATCAGCCACTAGGTGAAAGGAATAAAAGGAATAAAAGGAGACATGGTGGAAATGCGTACAATATTGAAGCCCGATGCAAGACTAGTAAAGCACAGAACCTACTGTCTAAATCCAAGAGTAAAAGTGAAAGTCAAGACATAGATTGATAAAATGTTGAAAGAAGGGTTGATTTTTCCAGTGGAAGAAGCAGAGTGGGTAAGTCCTATAGTCATACAATGTAAAAGGGAAAAGTCTAAGATTCGAGTATGTGTTGACTACAGGAGCCTCAACAATGCATGCATACATGATCCATTCCCCACTCCATTTAGTTATGAGGTGCTCGAAAATGTAGCAGGGAATGAAGCTTATTCATTTACGGATGGATTTTCAGGATACCATCAAGTGAAGATAGCTGGATAAGATAAGAAGAAAACAATGTTCACAACTAAATGGGGCTTGTTTTCATATCATGTAATGCCCTTTGGGTTGGAAAATGCACCGACAGTATTTTCACGGATCATGATAGCAGCATTTTGGGAATATCTCCATAAATTCCTTGAGGTTTATATGGATGACTAGACAATTTACATCCTGTTGAAGAATCATGCAACTTTATTAAGGATAATTTTTGACAGATGCAGACAACTCCAAATTTCACTCAATATTAAGAAGTGCATCTTCGTAGTACCTTTTGGGATGCTGCTAGTACATGTTGTTTGTAAACAAGGTGTTTGCATGGATCTAGAAAAAGTGGCAGCTATAATCAACATAGAGGCACTAGAAACTATGAAAAAGTTGAGATCACTGCTAGTCCATACCAGGTACTACAAAAGATTCATCCAAAATGATGCAAAGATAACAGCCCCATTGGAAAGGCTGTTGCGGAAATCGAAGCAATTCATTTGGACAAACGAGTGTACTACTGCCCTCAATACGTTGAAATAAAAAATGGCAAGTGCACCCATAATAGTTCATCCTAATTGGGACAAACAATTCCATGTCCATATTGATGCCTCCAGCATTGCATTAGGAGCGATTCTGGCTCAACTAGGAGAAACTTCATTTGATCACCCAGTTTACTTTGCAAGCAAGAATTTATCGACAACTGAAAGGAACTACACAACAACAGAATGGGAAGCTTTAGCAATGGTTTATTCCCTTCAGAAGTTTCACCATTACCTATTAGGAGGTACGTTCAAATTCTTTACGAACCATTCAACATTAAATTACCTAGTTAACAAACCGATCCTTGAAGGAAGGACTTGTAGATGGCTCCTACTCTTCCAAGAGTTCACCTTTGAAGTCATAGTGAAACCAGGAAGACTGAATGTAGGTCCTGACCATTTATCAAGGTTGGAAAATGGAGAAAATGGAGGGTCCCTAGATGATCAACTGTCAGACACTGATCTATTTAGAGTAGAAGCCATCCCTGACTATTTAGATCAGATAGCAGTCTATCTGGCAATAGGACAGTGCCCGACTGAATATACTGCGACTTAGAGAAGACATCTTGTCGTAAAGGCAGCTGAATATCAGTTAATAGTATTACAACTGTATAATATGGGACTAGACCAAGTCTTGCAGTGATGTGTAATGTACCATGAAAGGGAGGATATATTGTGGGCATGGCATTGCAAAGTTGCGGGAGGGCACGTCGGCGCAAAACCCACCGCAAGAAAGATATTACAAACAAGGCTATGGTGGCCCACAGTAAACAAGGACAGTAAAACATTTATACAGAAATGTGATGTCTGCCAAAGAACGGGATTTCCATCACACAGAGATGACCTACCACTTCAATCGGTACGAGCACTGCAGCCATTTGAGAAATGGGTCATTGATTTTATAAGACCAATCACACATGTTGCAAGACATTCACAGGCAACGTACATAACCGCAACAGATTATCTTACCAGATGGGTAGAAGCAGTACCAATGAAGGATTGCAGAGCAGAAACAACAACCAAGTTCATTTTTGAAAATATCAATAGCAGATTTGGCTACCCCAAAATTCTAACCAGTGATCAAGGTACACACCTCATCAATTCAACAATAAAATCTCTGTTATAAAAATTTATGGTACAACATCATAAGAGTAGTCTGTACCATCCTCAGGCAAATGGAACAGTTGAAGCATTTAATGAGATTCTAGAAAAGGGGCTAAAAAATATTTACAATGCTAACCTAGATGACTGGGATGAGCACATACCAACAACGTTATGGGCGTTCAAGACAACTATGAAAAGACTGCATAACCAGACCCCTTTCCAGTTGGTGTATAGGAGGGAAGCAGTGGCACCTGCTGAATTTATCATACCGAGCCTGCTAATCGCTTCAACGCTACATTTAATAGAATAAGGCTCATTGAAGGAGCGCCTACATGAGCTACATGAACTTTAAGAGGACATGTTTTTGGCGGAATTCCATCAGACAGTCCAAAAAGACAAACAGAAAGCTTGGCATGACCGTCATATCAAACATAAAATGTTTACTGTCGGAGGAAAATTTTTACTATATGATAGCAAGTTCCAAAAGTTCACAGGTAAGCTTAGAAAGCATTGGCTGGGACCGTACCATGTGATTGAAATATGAGATTCAGGAGCAGTTCGGTTAGCACAACTGAACGGCCAAGTGTTACCAGAATGGGTGAATGGCGCACGCCTGAAGCCTTATCACGAGTAAGTTCTATTATTTCCTTTTCAAATAACTCTTGCAACCGAGAGGAGTTAGTAGGGTAGACTAGAGATAGATTGAGTCAATAACTGTCTCGCACCCGAGAAGAGAATAGATAGGAATCCCAATAAAGTGCAAGCTGCAATAACAAGAGGGAATTCACTGTTGCGATGTAGAGACCGCATTGCAACAAATTGTGGTTAGGGGGAGGGTAGTGTCCAGTGTGTCATCCATGTCAGAAAGCCAAACATGTCAAACATCATTCCATCATCATGACCCATCATACCCATGTCAGTCCGTACGATTACCCAGATTTGAGAATTAATTTCCATAATTAGTAACATCCATACCGTAGTAAATTTTCCATATTTAGCCATAATCATTACCGATCAGGTCTGCCCAAATCCAGAAATCACAGTCATCCATGTCAGAACACACCTCATCACGGTAACTAATCACACGATTATATCCATGGGGGAGGCAAAAAAATTAATCAGTTGTGGGGTCTTATCAACCTCATTCGTGCACGAGAATTTTGGAGAATTTTGACTTAGAACAAGAAGCAGCAGCAACAGTATGCGAAATCTCATCAGAATAAGTCCAAAGAGAGAATCCAGCAGCAGGAATTTACAAAGAAAGGGAAGGGGTAGCACTGCAAGTGTACAAAAGAAGATCAAAGATGACCAAGGTAGCACCAGTAGTCGTCAAGCCTGGGCTCGACGAGAGAATTCAAAGAATGGAATCGCTAGTGGGAAAGTATGACAATGTGTCATTGATCGACACATATTTCATAGATTCATACCAGTTCCCAGCGATGAAGAGGCATGCTTACATAGAAAATTACGCTACGGAAGGAGGTGAGGAAGTAGCAAAGATTGAATCCAGAGTTCAGAGGTATCTAGCAGTCGACAATACTGAACCTCGGGAACCTCTCAGTGTTCAGAACCACAGGAGAAGCAATGCAGTATACGAAATTACTACTGAGCAGACTCCATAACGAGTCACTATGGCTAGGGAGGGAAATACCGATACATGCAAAAGATATTCACAGGCTGACGGGATTATTAGCAGAATGAAGGGATGTCTCCACGATGTTCTAGACGGTCTCCAAGAGAGCAAAGAAGGTGGGAGATTGTGACTATTATAAGAAATGTGACACTAAAAGAGGAGGGAAGGGGGCGAAGATAGACCTCATAAATAGCCCATCAGTTAAATTTGTCTATTACCTGATTGCAAGAAAGACCATGAGGCACTATACAAAGGTTGAATGTGCCCTCAACACCATTTCAGTTGTGGAACACTGCTTCCAGGGAACCCAGTTGAATTGGTGTACATTTCTGCTAAACGAACTATTCGAAGCCTATGAAGATAAGTACGAAAGAGCCATTGGATTCACTTATGGCTACCTCATCATGGCATTTGCAATGTAGAAATGGACTCACTCGGGGGTGAGATAGCTCACAGAAATCACAAGTGATCAGCCGATGGTGATGAATTTTACGCCTTGGAAGATCTCGGGAGACCCCAACACCAAGGAGGTAAACGAAGAAGCGTTCACATTCTAGTACAGGAAGATGGTGAATATAGTGGTGCAGCAACAAAGGGTTCTGAAGAGTCTACTGGAAAGATATTCCTCTGAGATATGGTTCGAGGTCATCCACAAGCAGACATACATTAGGCCCACTTGCGTGGATGAAACAACGTTTAAAATGAGACTGTTCAAGTTCGAAGTGGACGAAAACACATTCCACACTGAATTCTATTCCTGGCCGGGGGTGGGAATGGAGATGAGAAGCGGAATCCATCACTACTCGTTCGAGGGCATGCTACCAAGACCACTACTAGGGGAGACATCGGATGAGACACTGAGCAGAGTGTCTCGGCTGCAGCTAACACCCATACTAGAAGATCTGGATGCAAGGGTAAAAGGCTTCAATCGGTTAATGCAAACTCTCTTCAGTGCTTCTCCTATGTTTCCTACTTTTTTAGAGTTTCAGGCCTCAAGTTCTGAATCACCTTCCATAGTTGCACCCATAATCACTTCCCTACCATCCAACATATTTAATTCACCCCCAACAACCACAGTAGTTCCAATCCAAAAGAGTAAGGCACCTAAACCACCTGTAGCTACCCCTAAGGCCAAGAAAGCAAGAGTCATGGTGCCTAGGCAAATAGTTGATCTCACTGAGGAAGATCACATGCAACCTATGGATATAGGAGCACCAATTCAAGAGGAGCCAGAGGTGGCCACCCAGGTCATCTCCGAGATCCATGTGTTCAATCCCTTCTTAGTTTTGAATGTTAAAACTTCATCTCCACCTCACACCCATACCTCTTCACCTCGCACTCACCATTCATCGCCTCACACGTCATTCACTTCCAAAGATTGTTCCACCCACACTCCATCCACATCAGCAACAATTTCAGACCCAGTCAAGATAAGAAGCAAGATAAATGGAGACAATGAGGCAGAGGTTAACTCGAGTACGGCATTGGTACCTGAGGTTAACGAACCTTTGGTGGGACAGAGCACTTTTCTTGACTTATTATTTTGCGGGGGATATTTTAATGCAGACACAATGCCCTCGTACAAGGAGCTGAACCCTTTTCAGCAAGAAAATTTGATACTACAATAGGTTCAACCAACCACAAGCATGAACAACCTGGGGAGTCAACTTTTGCAATAGAACCAACCGACATCTTCACCTAAGAACTCAGCCATATCAATAGCCAGTGGCCAACCCCTCAGAGAAAGGCTTCCAAACAACAATATGTCTGGAGCTGAGAGTATGTAGACTTGGGGCACAAAACAACTGTACAACTTCATCCAACATGCGGCACAATAGGTAGAAGGTCTACACAATGACCTCCAATAGAGGTTCAAACATCAACAACTACAAATCAATGTGCTTACTAAAGAGCACAACTAGTTAAAAGGAGAGAAGGACAGTCTGTAGGAAAAACTGGAGAAGGTGACAGATATTTTCAAGGATCTCTAGCCAACAGTAATGGATCAAGATGACAAGAAACCGAGAGACATATCAGCTTGCACTATAGTCGAACGGTTTGTTCACGTGAAGATAGCTTATGCATATCTCAGCAAGGAAAATCAAGAGTTAAAGGAAGCACTCGCGACCAGACCGAAGTTACCAGATCCTACTGTCATATATGCCGAGAAGGTCGCAGAGAAGAAGAAACAAGCAATCGGAATGCAGGAAACCCTGGGGACCACTATGAAATAGGCTTACAACCTTATGAAACATTTGCACAAGTGTTCAACCTCGTTAAATATGAAGGCCCAACCAATATCGGCACAACTGCAGTAGGTTTCACGAGAAATAAAGGAGGCCACAGATCCTGTCAGAATAACCTAGTTATATAATCAAGCGGAGGCACTGGAGACCACAATACAGAAGATTGAAGAGAATTCCGGTGCCACAAAGTAGGTCCTCAGGGAACTAAGTAAACCTGTCAAGAATACTATAGAACAAATACATAAAATGTCCGCTGAGGTCGAAATCAATATTAAAGAAGTATTCAGCAAACTGCCTGCCATTACAGGAGAAACAGAAGCTGAACGATTTGCCGCAGAATTTGACCAGCTCATGAAGGAATGGCAACAGGCCATTAACGAATTTTTAGAACTTAAATCTTCAGCGTTGGAAAAGGTTCCCGAGTAGGGGCCCTTTTTTGGACAAGGAGAGGAAACAAAGAATACAAGGCCGGCCACAGAGGCAGAGAGACCAATGGAGACCAAGGCAGTAGAAAAATATTGAGTTGGGATGAGTTAATAGCATGTGTTATCGGCTTGTTGGAGACCTTGTTTTGAAAATGAAATAGTTTTTGAATTGCGAAGAACACGTGGCAGAGCACAAGCATGGTAGATAGGGATCTGTCATGGTTGCTGAGAGATGGAGAACAAGTGGCACGACAGTTGCATAAAACCAGCATAGATGGCAGGAATGAGCGACAAGGACAGGCAACAGAACTCCCAGTGATCAGGAAGAGGCGACAAACAACAAAGTAGGAAAAGAGGGAAAACTGACAGTCACGTTGGCAAAGGAACAAATAGGCAATTAGCCAACGTAGATAGGAGGTTATTCCAGTAGAGGGATGAGGACGAGAGCCACAGGAGAGCTCTGTTTTGTTCTGTTCTATTCTGTTCTGTAACTGTTGTAATTTGTCCCTTTGTAATCATCTCTAAGGAGTAATGTAACTTTCGGGTATTGATAATGAAATATACTTCTACCTATGTTTGATGTTCTGAGTTCCATGTTAAGTATTTGGTTATGGTGAATGTATTTACCGCTTTTAAATTTTAATTTTTCATCTTGAATATGCTTCATGAGTGGTATCTTGTGCAAAGTAGTTAGATCTATTTGCGGTTCCCAGTTCTTCCTGTTTTGCTCTATAGCTGTGATCATTCGATATCTGATCTGTTCCTAACCTTACTAAGGTCACGACACGCCTCGGGTGAGACTATCTTCTCTTTGGATTAGGGTGAAAATGTTGACGTTGTGCTAGACTATTGCGAAAGCCTTGTTGGCCTCTCTCCTGAACCTGGGTCTTGCTCAGAGATCTTCTTTCTCACCAACACTCCTCCAATGATATAAGCTCATCAAACTCAATATTTTCATTGAATGCTATCGGAAACCCACTGATGAACATCTGAATCTTGACCTTATCCTTCTTGAGGTAAGGAACATATTGCAACAACTCCAAGAACCGTCTAGTGTACTCCTCATCAATCATAGATCCCATCTTTAGCTCATAAAATTCCTTTTACTTGTCATCATTGTATCTCTCTGATAGATACTTCTTCCAGAATAACCTCTCGAACTCACTCCAAGTTAGTTCCTCCTCATAAATATTCCTAACCTTCTTCACATCTTCCCACCAAATATCTGCTTTACCTTTGAGGCTCAATGTAGCTATTCGGGCTTTCATTTTTTCTAAGTAATCATGCAACCTGGAGTAATTCCTCATACCAAGAAACCATGCTTCTGCATATTTTTATTTCTTCATATCTCCATCGAATTTAGGTGGCTTTTATTTCTTAAACTCATCCAAAAGATATCCCTTGTCACTCCTCCTGTAAGGATGATAATGATGACGATCATAATGCTTGTCAAAACCAGAACTACAATAGTACCTGTGTCTCTCACCTCTCCTATCTGAATTGTAACCACCATGAGACCTACTTCCATATGCCACATTAGTCCCATCCTCTTGTCCATAGCTGATCTAAAGTGGTCCTTGTGTTAGTAGCTCTCACAAAATATGAAGGATTAGTGCATTGACTTTTGCTTGCTTTTCCCGTGCATGTATGATTCAGTCATTATATTCTTTACACCTCCTTATTTATTCATTCAAACTTCTCAGTGTGTCTGCTAATTCAAAATAGTTCCAAACACCACACTGCTCAGTTGATTTATAGGGATAATCTTTGTATTCTACCATCTTGCTAGTCATCTTGGATTTCTTCCTGTAACGCATCTCATGTCAGCTAAACCAAATCATAATAAAACAACATACATTAGCATAATTCGTAGAGGATATCTCATCTAAAAGATCATCCAATCAACATAATGCATGTATAGACATAATCATAACATCATATATACATGTAACATATATGTATTTCAACTCATAAACATCAGTCTAGCTAGAGTCCAGTCATCAGTGCATGACCATTTCAACTACACATGCCATGACCTCATGCATGAAAACAACAACCATACCAATGTACACTGACAATACGTAAGAATTTGGCATGTATAAAAAACACATAACTAGTCATGTGCACATGACAACACATTTCGAAACAACACCATCGAATCTCCCATGGATACATCACTACCACCATGACTAGCACCATGTTGATGAAAAAATTACATAGACCACAAGTATTAGAAACGCATGCGGAAATCAACATAAAGGCATGACCAACACACCGCCCATCCAATCTGAAGGGTGAACCATGCTCTGATACCACTCTGTAACAAAATCCTCCCAGATATACCCAATTAACTAGCCAACCAGGGTAAAAATGTGACGAAGAGTTACTATGATATAATTCAACCTCCCTGATGACCTTAACGAAGTGGAACCGACACCACACAAGAACGCAAACCTTCTGCACTTACTACATGACACCAAGGAGCCACGACAACCTTATGGAAGGCTAGCCCCTGGATCAAATTGAAATTTTCATGCATCAATCCTTTGGTCACACACTTGACATGGGAAAGAGTGCTACTGGAAACCTCTAGTCGCACGCACAACATGGAATGCATGCAACTGGGGACTTTTCCCAATAGTTATGAGCTTGTAACACCGATTTTTTGCGCCAATTTTTCAGGCACAGATCCCATATCACTTCCCATAACACCATGGAACTTTAAGAAATGAACAATAATAGCATAATATTGATGTAAAAGAAAGTTATTTAACAAGGACTTGACTAGACCCCTACTAGCCATGATAATCATTTCTTCAAGCATGTCACAAATATGTAATCTACAGGTTTAAATAATAGATCTTAGCACATGGGTCTTATACTTATCTGAGAATCGCTAAGAAGCATTGTTGCCTCATCTTATTAAATACAGTATCATCTATTGTTCATAGATACATTATTCATTCATTCACAACACAAAACATGATGAGAACCATACATCATCTTCACCATAAAACACATCCGTAAGCAGCATATAAACAACAGAAATGACAATCAGATAACAAACATACATTAGGGGAGTTTTGAGGTCTAAAATGGGCCTCCTAAGGAAATTATAAAATAATAGTGGAAATAATAAAATAATATTAGATTACATCATTAAATTTTATAGGGAAAAAAGAAAGAACTATTTTTTCAACTCGTATTTTCAACGTATCTCCCTATGGGTTTACTCAAATTTCAAGCGACAAAACTCAGTGGATGCATAATTTGATTCATCATCCAAGGATTACCCTTGTTGCATACTTTCGATGGACCTTGCTACATGAAAAATCATAAATACATGAAAAACGTGATTGCAATCACATTTTTCATGTATTTCTGATTTTTTGTGTAGCAGGGTTGATCGAAAGTATGCAACATGGGTGCTCCTTGGATGAGGAAATAAATTTTGCATCCAATGAGTACTCCCGCTCGAAATTTGAGTAAAACCTTAGAGAGATAAGTTGAAAATACGAGTTGAAAAAGTGGTTTTATTATTTTATTATTTATTAACATTTTTACTTTTTTACTCCAAAAACGGTGAATCATCCCCCATGGTTGACATCATCATATTGAATCCTATTGGTTCTTATACATTTTATTTTGGTTGTACATTTTTCTTAAGAGACCCATTTTAGACCTCAAAATTCCCCTAATGTAAGCCACATAATAACAAGCATATTTACCCATCAATATAAGAGGAAAATAGCTATTATTGCCATAGGCAAAATGAAACCAAGTTTGGGACTTCCACGTTTCACCTTACCATAGACATGGTGTTGAACTCTTAGTTAAACTGAGAGGGGGGGGTGAATCAGTTTAACACATACATGGACTTTTAAATCTTTTCTTTTAAACCTTATTTACACCTTCATTTCATGGTCAACTTAATATGTGAGCAATCTTAATCTGTGAGCAACAAGTATTACTATCAAACATATTTGTTAATGTAATAGCAGATTGAATATGAGAGCAGCAAGTATTAAGCAGATGAGATAAACCACATCAACACATAAACATCATGCACAGAGACACCAGATATAAGTGGAAACCCATAAAGGGAGAAAACCACATCTTATTATTGTTGTGATGCAAAGGCAAGCTCCAACTCCCTCTCACCACCGATTTTCTGTAGGCACCAACCTACAGGAGGCTCCTACCTCAATTCTGCAAGCTACAACTTGCAAGGAAGCTCCAACTCCCATCAATTTTCTGCAGGCACCAACCCACAGGAGGCTCCAACCTCAGTCAGCTACAACTGACATTTTATCAAGCTACAACTTGATGTGGAAGCACCAACTCCCATCTATTTTCTGCAGGCACCAACCTACTGGAGGCTCCTACCTCAGTCAGCTACAACTGACATCTATCAAGCTACAACTTGATAGGGAAGCTCCAACTTCCTTACTCTTTCAAAAGAAAAACACTTGTTGATTTACCTTGGATATCAGCTCTGTTTTGTACCTTCTTCTCTGTTGTTCATCAACTCTTATATCAGACCTGCATCATCTCTGCTCAGCCCCTTCTTCTTCTTTGCTCGGCTCCTCCTTATTCACATTCTTCTTGCAGCTTGCTTATTCTCTTCAAATCTCTTTAATTCTGCTGCATACTCTCTTCTTCTCTCACTCCTTTTTCGTCCACGTCTCCCCTTGGATATTACCCTGTTTTATACAAAAATAGCTTCATGGCTGTTTGTATTCCACTGGGAATTCGAAATGGACAGCCATGTCTCTTTGCCTTCTGCCTTCTCATCTCTTTTCAGCTCACTCAGAAAAATGTAACTGTAGGTGCTTATTTTAACATTACAGTGGGAGTTTGTTTTCTCTCGGAGACTTGCCAATGCATCACAAAAAATAAAAACAATTAAAACATTTACATTCGAATTACAATTTGAACTCCAGCTCAACTCATTTAGTCTTTTGAGTTGGTACGCATTTGTCTTTTCTTTGGCTGTCTTTTATCTCCTTTCGGCTCTGTTTGCTCTTCTATCCTCTGCTGTGGTGTAACTGTTGCATACGTGTAATTGTGCCTTTTATATCCGCTGACTGTAAATCTGGAGGAATTCCAACTCTATTCATGCCATGAGTGTCTTGTTGATGTGGCGAGTTCCGCAGGTCGGAACATACATATATCACAACTATATTAATCTAATAATCGCCCTCCCGTTAAGCTGAGGCCCGTGGGTCTTCAGACCACACGGCATGTTTTAATACAACCGCAACAATGTAATATATATACATATAACAATCATATCACAACACTCGTATTATAAATTGAGCCATTCTTTAATTCCGCGGGGGTAGCAAACTCAAGCAGATAAGGGAAGAAGACCCCCTAGGAATGCATTACACATATCTCCAACTTATATATTATCTTAGCGTAAATAGAGTTTCGATCCCCTTGTGATTTCCGATTGCTATTGATCGCAATCGAAACTTTGAGTTGCAAGCCCCTCTGCTTTGTTTACCTCCGATGCGATTGGGAAGGGGTCCCACCATATAAAACTTTGTTTTGTGCGCTCCATATATATCAATTCTCAGCGTAATATAGTGAAGACATATTAAACATATAAGAACTCCTTTTGGGTCCACTTGACACATTTCCCGATGCAATGAGTCTTCTCCGAATGCTACTTATCGCTCCTGTTTCGATTCCGATTCAATCGGAAATCGCCAATCGCCTGAATTGGTATTACTCAACTATTGTAGCTCCAAATGTGTTCCGATTGCGATTCAATCGGAAATCGCCAATCGATTAAATTGCAATGCGCTTCCACCTTTGGACTTCTTCACAATTTCCGATCCGATTGGGGAGGGGTCCTACCTTATAAAACTTTGTTTTATGCGCTCCATAATATATATGCTTTGGACCATTGAAGAATATGAAATGCGTGACATTTATATGTATTGTGATGGATATTATTTATATATATGTGTCCGCCAGCGGGTTAGGCGATTCCCGGAATAATGTTTATGAATTATGTTAATTCTATAACGCCGGTTGGAGTGTGCGATTCCCAGAATTTGGTTTTGCATTATATGCGTAACGCTTGGCTTGGGGTATGATTCTCGGAATTATATATCTGTCCTCCGGGTTGGGCGATTCTCGGAATTATAACAGCTCTACCTCTGCGTCTGTCTCTGCTGCTCCTGTCGCTTTGCCTCTGCCTCTGCCTCTGCTGCTGTTACTGTGATAACGGCACTTCCAGATAGGTGCCTCTGTTATATTCGTTTCCTCTGCCAGATAGGTGCCTCTGTTATATTCGTTTCTTCTGCCTTTACTTTCTTCTTTGCTGCCTCTATTATATTTGCTGCTTCAACGCTACCTCCTTTGCCTGTCTCTGCTATCTTTTTGCTGCCCTGCTTCTGTCACTGTGATAACGGCTCTGCCTCTGTTATATTCGCTTCCTCTGCCTTCATTTGCTTCTTTGCTACCTTCATTGCCATGATAACAGCTCTGTATCTGTAGCTATTTGTCTTACGCTCTCTCTTTTAATTCATCTGCTCCTTGACTGATGCTACTCCTTAATTCTCCTTTTGCGGCCTTTGCTTCTTTAAATGAACTTGTCTCTACTGCTCGACCCTCTCTACATCTTGCTGCTTTGCTACTCTCTTTTCCTTGTTGTTGCCTCAGATGTTCCTCCTTTTCATCTCCGTTGCCATCAATGACAACATTTCCAACAGTTTCCCCCTTTGGCATTGATGGCAACACATCCACCAATAATCCAATGCTTCCTCCAAGTTTTTCTCTGCCTGGCTTCTTTTAGAAGATCCTATCTTCTGCTACTTTCTTTTCCTCCCCCTTTGACATCAATGGCAAAGGGTTGCACATTTCTTAGTGTAGATTCTATCTTTTCATTTTCTCTCTCTGAGATGTGTTTAGGCATTCTTCTTCTGACTTTGTACCATGCTGCTCTATACTGGTGTACAATATTTGTTGAGAGAACACTTTTGAGAATATTGAACTTGAATAAACATACAGTCTCTTTCTGATGTAGTGTGCCAATACATTTCTGTTGAGGAATATTGTAGATGGAATATGTCTTCTTCTACAATACACATCTGCAGTCTAGCATTTGTTCAATTATGATGAAGCCAATATATCCTTTATTCCTGCGGTACACCTTTCCTGCCTGTTGGTGATGATATGAGCTAGGATGTTGACATTATCCTTAATAGCTGAAGGTTCTTGTTATAGATGTGATCAATGAATTAACCAGAATTTGATCTAAGAGATCAAATGCCTTTACTGCTTGCATAATGAACTTTCAAAACAAAACCTTGAGGTAGGATGCATTCAATGTATTGGTCGATCTCACTTATCAACCATGCACTTTTCTTTATGACATAAGGGGGTATGTATGTCAATGATCAATTTCTCTTTAAAGGTGGATTACCAGTAAATCCTTTGTGCTGAAGTAGGATTTAGATGATTTTAAAACTTTTGGGCTTCAGATGGTAATCACTGCTAGTCCTTTATTCTTCAGATACTTTGATTCAAGTGAAAACACAATACTGATCCTTTAGCTCTGCTACTGACCTTCTCAAACTGAATGCAGAATCCAGATAACGCTGGGAATACTACCTTGATGTACGTTTGCCATAATACTTTTGATCCTGAGGACCTGTTTTATCCTTACCTAGCTGGCTGATCTCCCCCTGGAATGATATTCTATTGATAGATATGCTACCTATACCTAGTACCAATTGATATTACCTTGATAAACCATGCAGAGATTTCATTTTAGCTTACACATGAACCCATAGTTTCCACTATTGATCTTTCCACTGTTCACACCAACAATCATCAATATACTGAATCTGATCTTGGCATCATTAACCTGCTACTTATTCTGTCATCCTGATTTGAAAGAGTGTCATTGCATTTTATTTTCTATGACAGTTCCAGAATCACTACTGCTTTATACACTGCTTTATATGCCAATTCAACTATTATCATGACTTCTTGATGCCTTTTTAATAATCGCAACCAGACCTCATAACAAACCTTTGAAGATTTGAATATACCGCTCGCTTTATAGTTCGCCACCCGACCTTGTATTAATACTCCATGCTTTGAAAAACAAACTTTATAATAAGACTTTCGGACTGGCCCACCTATGCACCGTACCTCCTCTATCTTCCGCGCACTTTTATTAAACTTCGCGCATCTTCATCGAATAGTCACCGCCGGATGTCCCCTTTTCAAATCAACGGTCCTGAGAAATTCCGCTCGGTGTCCCGGTACTGACATTAACTTGCGAAATCGCAGGTTAAACGGTGGCTTCCAATACCACCTATGCCACGTGTCAAAAATCTTATGGAATCGCTAGCCCTCTAGATAATACCACCTCCGTACCAAAAGTGGTGCGAAATAATCCGGAAACCATAAGTGGTTTTGCTACAGTGTTTCACCAAGGTTTCAGTCTTCTTTATTAAATAGTCGTTTTTCAGTATATTATAATGATTCGAACCCGCTCACGAAGGTTTCGCTCCACCATTCACATTGCGCATTTGACTATGGTTCCTCTTCACCATTCACAACCCTTGCACCATACCTAACCTTTGCAGATTTCCACCATACATAACACGGTTTCGTTTATTCTTATGCAGAGGTTTCTTATGCATTTCTTATAAATATTCTGCTACAGGGTCTCATTCATACGGAATTCTCGTCACAGGATTTGTATATCCTCCCCACAAGTACATACAGTTTGGGCATCATTTCAACACATTATCAAACATTCTTCTTTCTGAATATACAGGCAGATTCTTAGCTTGATTTACTGGGTCCGACTTCACAGGGTTTTAGTCTTCAATCAAAGCCTATGCCACTAAATTAATGAATAATTGCTCAATAATTCATCTGCAAACTGCATTACACCCCTAATTCATGAATAAACCAATTCTGCTTCAATTCTTCTGTTTCTTCTGCAGAGCGCACACACAGACACTCATTCACAGAGAGTATGGTTCATTAGTCTTCTGAGTGGAACAGGAAATTCGCACAAACCGATGCTACAAGGTTCTTCACCACAGAATTTCCACACAATCACTCTAATTTCCATACCCTGCTTATTGGACTCGGCTCAATTACATAGGATCATTCATCAAGAACTCATGTGTTCACACAAGATTTAACTAGTCAAATGTCTTTGCTGCCTTTGTTCTCCTTCTAACAATTTTGCTGGCTATTGTGAGTTTTATATGGTCTTCTTCCTCCATAGATCTCTGTTAGAGGAACTTCCTTTCCCTTACTGATCTCATAGCTGTTATCATTTCAAGGAGCTCTTCTTAGACTACTTTCATGGGGTCTATATATGAACTGCTCTCCCCCTGGGATGCTGCTTCATATCTATAACTGGTTAGATATTTTCTTTGTTTCATAGAGCAGCTCCCCCTGAGACTATGCTAGATTCATTATGTTATGGAGATAGTAGGCCCCCCCTTTCTCTTTTCCTTCCAAACTTTATTGAGGTTCTTCATAATGTCTGCACTTCTTTTAAATTCATAGTTTTGTTTGATTTGCTTTGATCCCATCATCTGTCTAGATTTCTTTAATGTATATGGCATATTACAGTCTTTAGCTTTGTGACCACGCTTGAGGCATACATAACATCTTATTTGACCAAGGTGCATTTGAGCTGATGTATAATATTTCATTCCCCTTTTTGAACATAATTTACAATCAACATATTTATGTCCAAATTCATTGCATGCATAAAAGTAGCCATAGAAATGATTTGTGTACCTGGTGGAAGATTGTCTTTTCCCTTTGCTTGCTTGAGGGGTTCTTCTCTTTTGCTGCATCCTTTGCTGGTTGGACTGGATTGCCTTTGTCTTACAATATGCTGCATTATGTCCTGGTTTATGACAAGATAAACATGTGCTAATTTTCATAGGAGGGAGGAACCTCCTTTGACATCTTCCGAATTTGTTCAATTCATCCCTAGGAGCATATGAGCCTTTAGTAGCTGATTGTTTCATCCTCTCATTCTCTGCTCTTTCATGTTACTGCTTGATTATGTTTGTTTCTTTACAACTCATGTTCCTGCTGGTTTCTGCTTCTGTAGGAATTTGCTGAGCTGTTTCACAGTTCTTTACAGTTTTTACAAAAATGATTTTCTTGTTATCTTCAACCTTGGACTTACTGGTTTCACCTTCATATCCTATCCCGGCCTTTATGAGAGGTGACCTTTGAGCCTTTAGAATCTGGTCCAACTGTCCGGAGCTTTTCATTTGAGGAGTATTCATTAATAAATCTCTTTGGGCCTTTTCTAATTTCTTTCTTAGGTTCACTACTTCTTCTTCCAATTTTTCACATTCCAGATTTTTCTCTCTCATTTGTTGCAGCAGAGTGTCTTCTATTTTCCTTGCTTCTTCAAGGTGTGTCTTCAGGCCAACAATTTCTTTCTTATCCTCATATTCTCTCTCATCACATATTTGCACCACTGTCTTAAGGTCTTTGTTTTCATTCTTCAATCTTTCTATTTCAGTCAAAGCGGTGTCAAGCTTGGCTTTTTCTTCAGCTGTAATTTCTTCATGGTTCTTATCTCCATTCACACTAGCAGGTACTTCATTTGATTGAATATTTTCCTGTTGACATGAATTTTTCTTCTTCTTAATTCTCTTATCCTTCTTGTCAGTGCCGTCCTTAGTGTTTACTCCATGCATGAAGTGCAATCTATCCCAGATTTCTTTTGCAGAGGTTAAATCCATTATCAACTCAAGGTCCTTGTTATGAATACTGTTATATATTACACATTTTGCCTTGGCATTCCTCTGTTGTTCTTTCACCGTGGGGGAGTCTGTGCAGTAACCATCACATACAAGCTTCCATACTTCAGGTTCATAAGCCAATAATCCCGTTTTAACCTTATGTCTCCATTCAGGAAAGTTTGTTGTATTTAACACAGGTACATTTTGATAGTCCATGACTTAACTAGATCTCCTTCAAGCTATTAGGCTTGCACCAAAGGAACCTGCTCTGATACCAATTGTTGAACCCTTAGTTAAACTGAGAGGGGGGGGTGAATCAGTTTAACACATACATGGACTTTTAAAACTTTTCTTTTAAATCTTATTTACACCTTCATTTTATGGTCAACTTAATATGTGAGCAACAAGTATTACTATCAAACAGATTTGTTAATGTAATAGCAGATTGAATATGAGAGCAGCAAGTATTAAGCAGATGAGATAAATCACATCAACACATAAACATCATGCACAGAGACACCAGATATAAGTGGAAACCCATAAAAGGAGAAAACCACATCTTATTATTGTTGTGATGCAAAGGCAAGCTCCAACTCCCTCTCACCACTGATTTTCTGTAGGCTCCAACCCACAGGAGGCTCCTACCTCAATTCTGCAAGCCACAACTTGCAAGGAAGCTCCAACTCCCATCAATTTTCTGCAGGCACCAACCTACAGGAGGCTCCAACCTCAGTCAGCTACAACTGACATTTTATCAAGCTACAACCTGATGTGGAAGCACCAACTCCCATCTATTTTCTGCAGGCACCAACCTACAGGAGGCTCCTACCTCAGTCAGCTACAACTGACATCTATCAAGCTACAACTTGATAGGGAAGCTCCAACTTCCTTATTCTTTCAAAAGAAAAACACTTGCTAATTTACCTTGGATATCAGCTCTGTTCTGTACCTTATTCTCTGCTGTTCATCAACTCTTATATCAGACCTGCATCATCTCTGCTCAGCCCCTTCTTCTTCTTTGCTCAGCTCCTCCTAATTCACATTCTTCTTGTAGCTTGCTTATTCTCTTCAACTCTCTTTAATTCTGCTGCATACTCTCTTCTTCTCTCACTCCTTTTTCGTCAAACATCTCCCCTTGGATATTACCCTGTTTTATACAAAAATAGCTTCATGGCTATTTGTATTCCACTGGGAATTCGAAATGGACAACCATGTCTCTTTGCCTTCTGCCTTCTCATCTCTTTTCAGCTCACTCAGAAAAATGTAACTGTAGGTGCTTATTTTAACATTACAGTGGGAGTTTGTTTTCTCTCGGAGACTTGCCAATGCATCACAAAAAATAAAAACAATTAAAACATTTACATTCGAATTACAATTTGAACTCCAGCTCAACTCATTTAGTCTTTTGAGTTGGTACGCATTTGTCTTTTCTTTACTGCTCTTTATCTCCTTTCGGCTCTCGCTTGCTCTTTCTCCGTCCCTCCCTCGGCGAAAAACCGCCGCAGCCGTGCACTGTGCCGACATCACCGATCGGAATCCGGAGGAATTTCAACTCTATTCATGCCATGAGTGTCTTGTTGATGTGGCGAGTTCCGCAGGCCGGAACATACATATATTACAATTGTATTACATTAATAATCGCTTTCCTGTTAAGCTGAGGCCCGTGGGTCTCCAGACCACGCGGCATGTTTTAATACAACCACAAAAATGTAATATATATACACCAATCATATCACAGCGCTCGTATTATAAATTGAACCATTCCTTAATTCCGCGGGGTAGCAAACTCAAGTAGATAAGGGAAGAAGACCCCCTCGGAATGCATTACACATATCTCCAACTTATATATTATCTTGCGAAAATAGAGTTTCGATCCCCGTGTGATTTCATTGCTATTGATCGCAATCGAAACTTTGAGTTGCAAGCCCCTCTGCTTTGTTTACCTCCGATGTGATTGGGAAGGGGTCCCACCATATAAAACTTCGTTTTGTGCGCTCCATATATATCAATTCTCAGCGTAATATAGTGAAGACATATTAAACATATAAGAACTCCTTTTGGGTCCACTTGACACACTTCCCGATGCAATGAGTCTTCTCCGAATGCTATTTATTGCTCCTGTTCTGATTCCGATTCAATCGGAAATCGCCAATCGCCTGAATTGGTATCACTCAACTATTGCAGCTCCAAATGTGTTCCGATTGCGATTCAATCGGAAATCGCCAATCGATTGAATTACTATCACTCAACTATTGCAGCTCCAAATGTGTTCCGATTGCGATTCAATCGGAAATTGCCAATCGATTGAATTGCAATGCGCTTCCACCTTTGGACTTCTTCACATTTCCGATCCAATTGAGGAGGGGTCCCACCTTATAAAACTTTGTTTTATGCGCTCCATAATATATATGCCTTGGACCTTTGGTTCTTTTGCTTTCGAGATTGATACTATGAAACTGTTTCAATGTAAACTTTCCAAACTCCACTAACTTCGACACTGCCCGATTTGCATCAATCACTGGAATTCTTATAATTTAAAACAGAGTTGCTGCTACGTCATTTCTTATATATGTATACTTTTCTGCTGGAGTCAAGCGATTCCCGGAATATTATTTGTGTTATATTAAATGTGTCCGCCAGCGGGTTAGGTGATTCCCGGAATAATGTTTATGAATTATGTTAATTCTATAACGCCGGTTGGAGTGTGCGATTCCCAGAATTTGGTTTTGCATTATATGCGTAACGCTCGGCTTGGGGTATGATTCTCGGAATTATATATCTGTCCTCCGGGTTGGGGCGATTCTCGGAACTACCAGCCTCCACCTCCGCGTCTGCCTCTCGCTCCTCGTCGCTCGCTTTCTCCTCGCTCGCTTTCCGTCGTTATCGTGATACCCGCACCGCTGCAGAGCAGGTGCTCGTTATACCTGCTTCTCCGCCGTATAGGTGCCTCTCCGTTATATCTTTGCTATTCTCGCCTTACTTGCTTCTTTGCCGCCTCTATTACATTTGCCGCCTTCAACGCCACTTCCTTTGGGGTTCCCTCCTCGCTATCTTTTCGTCGGACCTCGTTTTCTATCGTGATAACGGCTCTGCCTCTGTTATATTCGCTTCCTCTGCCTTCATTTGCTTCTTTGCTACCTTCATTTCCATGATAACATCTCTGTCTCTGTAGCTATTTATCTTACGCTCTCTCTTTTAATTCATCTGCTCCTTGACTGATGCTACTCCTTAATTCTCCTTTTGCGGCCTTTGCTTCTTTAAATGAACTTGTCTCTACTGCTCGACCCTCTCTACATCTTGCTGCTTTGCTGCTCTCTTTGCCTTGTTGCTGCCTCAGATGTTCCTCCTTTTCATCTCCGTTGCCATCAATGACAACATTTCCAACAAGTAATACAGAAATAGAAAAAGAAATGTTTAGTGATTTGGGTTTAATTATGAATTATTGTTCCAATGTTGAAGTGAGCAATGCAATTAATGCTTTATTCAAGAAATTTGCTAATGAGGGAAAGTTCCTAGACTATTTCCACAAGAATTGGGTTGCTGGTGACAAGATTTGTAAGTTGAAAAACTCTTAAGTTACATTTCTCTTTTTGGTTTGAAATATGGATGAAATATCTTCATTAACCGAAATTTTATGCAATTAGGGATGTGGGTCAAAGGTTGTCAGGATTTTCCCCATGCAAATCAGGAGACAAACAATGTTGTGGAATCATATCACTGTTACCTAAAGACAAAATTTCTATCTGATAGAAGAAAGAAATGTTCTCGTAGGATGGAGTGGTTGATATATGTTCTTCTAAAAAATGTTGAACCTTATTATCAGTTTAAGGAAATTCTAAAAAAGGAAGGATTTTTAAATAATTACAAGAAAGAGAAATAGTTGGAATCATCAATGGAAAAAGAAAAAAGAATTCCAAAGAGTGATTGCAACCCTCATGAGAAAATGTCTCATGCTTTTTGGGTGAGGGGTCTATCTAAAGTTAATAAGCAATATCTTGTCACTTGTCATCGTACAAATTTCATAACTTGTGATTGACCATGGTCTATTCGTGGCAACATATGCAAGCATGCCATAAAGGTGGGTTGGTTGTGTTGCGGTTCAATGGTTTCAAACCAATTACAAAATCATCAAAGAACAACTGAGTCATACAATGACCCTCCTGAGATAAATATAGAGGCAATATCTGATCTTCCTGAAGATGCAAACACAACTACCATGGATAGTCACAATGTTGATGTAAATGTTGAAAAAATTGAGATGGCCAAGGAGGAGTTATTTGGCTACTTAGACTTGGTTCGAAACAATCCTCCTGCTACTTTGACCAATATTGAAGAGTTGATTGCTTTAGTTAAAAAATTGTTGGATGACGCCAACAATCTTCATATTATGGATTATGAACTCACGTGTGGATTGGGTGCTTTTGAGTTGTCTTTGAAGAGGAAGAAGAGTTTCCTAAGCCCCAAAAAGAGAAGAAAAACAAGGCAACAAAATACAATATTGGAAATTGACTTGAATATCCCAGCAGATGAAGATGAACCGTTTCAGTTTGAACAACTGAACAAGCGAGGTCGCCCTCGCTCCAACAATGAATGCTTTTCCAGGTTTCTTGTGCATGATTTTGTTTTCAATTTGATTTTAATATTTATTCCTGTATTAGTTGTATTTCATGTATTAATGTTTTTTTTGTCTATGTCCATGTATGTTTGATAGGTGGTGAGGATATGGTTGGAGATTTCTCTAATTTGATGGAATTGTCATTTAAGGTGATTAAATAACTCCATGCATTTACACTCAGCCTTTTAATACATTGATTGTTTTGTAAGTCATGGAAGATAGATTTCAAGTGTTTTTGCATACTTGCATAGTTGCATATATTGGTGTCCAAAAAATAATCTGATATATAAATTTGAATAAAAACAATGGAAATGTAACAAAATTATTAGAGGAACTGCAATGAAATTGTAACTAAACATGTCAAACACAATTTTACCAGTTTTTATAACAAACAAAAGAAACTAGAGAGTAATATATATTACAACATCAAATATAATGTGTTTGTTGTCTATGATTTACTGCACGGTGAGCCAGTGTGTCAACAATGGTGAGCCAGTGTTGCAACAACGGTGAGCTAGTGTTGCAGGAACGATGAGCCAGTGTTGTAGCAATGGTGAGCCAGTGTTGTAGCAACGGTGAGCCAGTGTGTCAGCCACTGTGAGCCAGTGTGTCAGCAACGATGGTCCATTGTGTCAATCTAAATCTGTGGATGAAGGGGGATATTCATGAAGATTGATGATACAATAATCACTATGTCCTGGTTCATCAAGACGAAGATACCCTCCTGTCTCCATAATTACATTCTAGCAATCAAATTCTTCCTTTTTTGTGAGCGTATATTTCTCTCTATATACCCTTGTTGGAAGCCAACTCATTGGATACTGAAATCTAATACCTATCCAGTGATTCCCACACTGTGCCATAGCAATACTATACCGAGAAACCCTTGTTAAGGTTGTCTTTAAGTTGAGGTAGTTAAATTGATCTTTATTTCGGGGTTCTTTTCCCGAGCTATCCCACCTTTCTTTACATCCTACCAATGCCTTAGTTTCCAATAATTGAATTTGGCGTGCACAATATGCAATGGTCATCGCCCTGCTCTTGGAGATAACCTCTGCTAATTCTGGAGAGTTGATGGATTTTTTATGTTCGTCTATCACCTCCACAGGTTTGGGATGTTCACCTCTAACCCACAGAAGGCTCTTGGAATTATGCAAATAAATGTTCATATCATCCAACCAACTGGCCTGATTTCTCAAATACGATACAAAGGCTCTCAATTGGACATCCCCTGTAACATGGTTGGGATTCCATTTTGTATTATAAGGTGCCAAAAATTGTGTTGGTACAGTTCACAGAGCAAGTCTCTATCTTGATCACAAATTTTCATATATGCCTCCTTGAAACCATCACTGCTTTCAACCTTGAGAGGGATATTTTTGATGATAGCATTATTTTTAAATATCAGGAATTTTTCAGTCAAGTACACATTGTAATTGGTTGAAGGAGTCCTGCAACTGAGCACACTATCCATTATCTGTCCGAGTTCTTGCTTATCCTTCTCCAACTTGGTCACCCTCCTTTCCAGCTCATCCACTGTTTTTTATGTCTTCATAAAAAATTGTTTTAATATTCTTCACATATCTTGCAAAGGTTACGAAGTGAGTTTTGGTGCACACTGTAAGTTATTAGGTGTCCTAGATATGGATATTTAGACAGATGTAATTTATCCTTTCGTTCCTCATCATCTTTTCGATCACCAATGTCTTTGGTCAGTTTGATCTCTGGTTCCTCATCCTCTGCTAGTTTCATATCTCGTTGTTGTTTCTCTGTCTCTATACCCATTTATTTTGTTAGTTTGATATGTAATTCATATTCCTCTGTATGGACAGTTGTGATTTTGGTATGGTCCTCCATATGGACAACTGTGATTTTGGTATGGTCCTCTATTTTCACAACAATGTCATCAGTTTGTTTTTTTTCCAAGGGGTATATCTTGTTGGACGCTTGGATAAGGAATACCTAGTTCATCAATGGGTATGGACTCTGCAATTCAATGTCATCAATTTGTTTTCTCCAAGGGGTATATCTTGTTCGAACCCTGGAGAAGGAATACCTATGTCATAAATGGGTATGGACTCTGCAACTTCAATGTCATCAGTTTGTTTTTTTCCAAGGGGTATATCTTATTGGACCCCTGGAGAAGGAATACCTGAGTCATCAATGGGTATGCACTCTGAAACATGGGCCAATAAATCTAATCTAGCAAAAGTTTCTTTTTGTCTGAGCTCATCTGTTAGGGTTTTAACTTTTATCTATAGCTGTCTTTTTTTCATATGGAGAATCCTATTCTTTCTTAACAATGAAATATAAAGGGGAAGATGTTTACAGGTACTTAATTTTGCAATGTGCTTCTTTTTCAATTTTGGTGGTTCAATTGGTTGGTCCTCTTGATCATCCCCATACAATTATGGTTGTGCAATTGGTTGGTCTTCCTGATAATCCCCATACAATTCTGGTTGTGCAGTTGGTTGGTCCTCCTGATCATCCCCAACAATTTTGGTTGTGCAGTTGGTTGGTCCTCATGATCATCCCCATACAATTTTGGTTGTGCAGTTGGTTGGCCCAACACTTTTTCCCAATACAATTGTTGGTATTCCTCTTCATCTGGATACAACATTTGAATTTAGAAAAGGCCATATGAGCTATACCATTCAGCTAGTCCCGCTATGTATTCATAGTCAGAATTAGGAGAGGGAAGCTTATCAACTTGTTCTTATGTGTCAGCAAGCTGGCCTAATCCTTCTTCCATGAATCCTTGTTGCATGCATCCTTGGTCGATGACCCCTTCAATTAATACATCATGTGGATACTCTTGCTCTTGCTCTTGCTCTTGTTCTACTGCTATCTCTTCTAGGAGTTATTCTATAACAATGGGGAGGGTTTCAGGAACTGGAGCATAACGACCTCTCTTTCTCCTGTTATTCTTGGCTTTTGGCACTGCTACTGAGTGTTTCCTGTATCCTCTTAATCTTCTGGTCGCAGGTTTACTCCCCAATATTTTTACTTCATCATCATCATCTTTTCCATCTCCTTTATGTGCAGATTTAGTAGCAAAAACCCTAGAAACCCTCCTAGTTTGAACACTGGGCGGCTCAGTTGCCATATGGAAAGGTTCTGTTGGAATTTTTGCAGGTGGGAGGTCATCAAGCGGAGTTGCAGTTGGGCGGTCATGGGGCGGAGTTGCAGCTGGGGGGTCATGGGGCGGAGTTGTTGCTATGAGGTCATGGGGTGGAGTTGCCACTGAGAGGTCATGGGGCAGAGTTGTAGCTTGGAGGTCACGGGGTGGAGTTGCAACTTCAACATGCAATAGCCTTCCAACTAGTTCATCCCAAGTTATTCCTTCCCTTTGCAGCGCAACAACCACCAAAAGTTTAACAAGGCATTGATGGGAAATGATTTCGAGCAGCCGCTTTGATTTCTCCACACCTCAAGCCATTTGCTTTAGGGTTTTTTCGAGAAAGAAAGGAAAAGTGAAAAATAACCACATACCTTCCTTCAAAAGTGAAAAATCTGTGGACAAGGAATGCAACATCCAACCAAGGTTGTGGTAATGACTTCCCCTCATATCCTGACCCACTCCTGATCAGTTGTTCACCTGCCTCAAGGAAATGCCTCACAACATCAGGTTGGGGTTTTCGTGGTGCAAACCACTTTTCTCCCGTCTGGGGTAACCCTGACACTTCTGCAATCGCTTCTTCTATCGAATGCACCACTGTCCTTGCTACCTCTGATCTACCCTCCCTGTAATGCATGGAAAATTCTAGGGCTATGTCATTGTCATGCCCCTGAAACCTGTGAATATAATCTATCCAACCATCCTATTCAAATATTTTTTTAATGGGTGGAAATGCGTCTAACAATTCTTCGACACTTTCTATGCATACTCTTGCACCTCCCATCTTTAGCCAGAGTTCAGAGTGGCTATGGTTGTGTTAGCTATTTGCAAGAGTTTGAATGTGGGACAATGGTGCAATGGAAGATTTGGGGTAATAGGTACAATAATAAATTAATAATGGGGAGGGGTCATTTATGGCGGTGCCCATATGCAGACATGTGTTTCTGCAACGTCTGCCTCCTATTTGACATCGACAATTTGTTGTTGTCATGGTCATGGGAGATTTCCGTTACCATTGTACACTGTCAAAGATTGCTCAAGAGTTGTCGCATAATAACTTAGGGTTTTATTATACTGACTCCTTAAATAAATTTCTTTGAATAGGGATTAGGGTCTATACCATCCCTTCTATGTACCACTCATCCTTCAGAAAGAATTTGTTAGCATTGAGGATAGTCTGACCTGGGCTACTGTTGGTTATAGTTTATGGTTGTCAAGTTAACCTCATTTATTTTCAAGTTGTTCATATTATTTTCTCTGTTTGTAGGCTAAGCTGTTGTTGCTATCATCGATGTCAAAACGTGCTTTAGTTCAAAACACCTAGCCTTATGGCTGTAGATGTTGATGATGGAGAAATTCACAAATATTGGATTGTTTGTTTGGATATTTATACATTTTTTCCCCTTAAATGAGGTTGGATCTATGGATTGCAAAAGTGCAAGATGTCACATTTGCATTTTTCATTTAACCATGTATGTATAAAGTACAAATAATGATTGATATATAAGCTATCTTGGTTGGCTTGTAACCAAGGGTATATCACATAATTTGTCAATGAAGAGACTTCTTTAAGAATTAGAGCTCATTATACTCAAATTAGAGGCTTGTATAAATTATGGGAGCATGTGTTGCTCATGGATAATGAATGAATGAATGTTCATAGAAGTTGGAATTGTGAAGGTGTATCAAAGGCATTATAATGAATAAATAGTCTCGTTTTGTAGCATCTTTTGGAATCCTCTATTTGCTGATAAAACTATTTATTTTGTTGTTTATTTTTGGGTTTTGTTTAAAGTGATGTTAATTGATAAAATATCATTTGTAAAATGAAATAGTAACTATGTATGTTTTATATATATTAAGCATCCATCACATAATCTAATAACATAACTAAACTATAATGAAAATTAGAGAACTGAATTATAATAACAATGTTTAATTAGTTGTCCAAGTGGGGTGATATAATTTCATGTAAAGTAATTAGAAGTAAAAATAGAATTTAAACATTGATAAATACATGAGAACATTTTTTCAGATATATTAAATACATGATAATGCTTTTGTACATGTGCCAGTGCAATTGAATGACATTGAAATCTGACTTCCAGAATAAAAGCCATAATAAAAGCATCCATCACATAATCTAATGACAGAACTAAACTGTAATAAAAATGTAATTCCCTTAATAGTATTACTGAAAAATACATTTTCTACATACATGTGTTGAGATATAACACCAAAAAATGGAGTGAGTCCATTTATAAAAAACACCTCATATAAATAAATACATAAAAAATGATGGACATCAGGTTGCTCCAATCTATCTCAAGAAATAGGAACACGATAATATGACTCCCCCCATAATAACTCCAATACCAATAACAACAACAATCCATTCATTAATACGCCATGTATATCGATGCCTATCAATAATAATTGGTGGAGCACATGCTGGCTCCACAAATCTGGCACATCCACGTCCATTGGATGTTGCTTCAATGAGTATCGAATTAGAAACCCTTTGGACATCAGATTTGTGAATAATCTCAAAACACTGGAATTGTGCAGAAATGGTTCTTGCCTGCTAGTGAAGGGGTTTTAGGTTATGTCTTCTGACCTGGTAGGTACCGTTCATTTGGTTGGTTATTAATTTAGAGTTTGTGTAAGTGACAATGTCACTTGCAAAAATGTCACTTTCACCATAACTTTGTGTTGTTGTGAGGCCATCAATCAAAGCATGGTAGCATGCTTCGTTGTTTGTAGTAATTCTAGGTATTTCTCTACTATTTTTGTATACCTGGGTAAGGGCTTCATTATGAAGCACGAACCTTTTCCGTGCATGCCCTGGGTTTGGGTGGCACCATATTTGGATTGCCAGGACCCATTTTGCAACCATCTGCAAAACAAGAAAATAATTTAATGAAATATTGTTACGATGTTAAAATGCAGTAGTGGAAACTCTGTTGCAGTAGCGGCAACTCGCTGTTGCCATTACTGCAACAGTCGTTGCCGCTACTACAACAACAAGTTGCCACCACTGCTCAAAATTAAAAGTTGCAGTTGTTGCTGCTACTGCAACAGCGAGTTGCCACTCTCTCTACGAAATAAATAAAAAATGAAGTGCTTACAAATTGAAATTTTGTTAATATAAATAAAAAATTAATTTTGAGCAGCTGTGGCAATACACTGTTATAGTGGTGGTAACTCATTGTTGCAGTAGCTCAAAATTAAAATTTGCAGTGGCGACAACTCGTTGTTGCTGCTACTGCAATAGCGAGCTGCCGCTCTCTCTACGAAATAAATAAAAAATAAAGTGCTTACAAATTGTAATTTTGTTAATATAAATAAAAATTTAATTTTGAGCAGTTGCGGCAATCCACTCGACGGAATGAAGAAGGAGTGATCGACGGAATGAATAAGGAGTTGTCCACCCAAATAATTCAAATTGCTGAGTGGACGGGTTTGGGCGGTAAAACCGTGGTAGATAGGTACCCATTACTCCCATTTACGGAGATCGATTCAAATTTTAAATGGTAATCAAAATCCTATCACTTCGGCCCTCTACTGGCTGCGCGAGGTAGCTGGGTGGCTCATGTGGCTGCGTACGCGGGAATGGCAAACGGGGACAGAGCACCCAAACAGACAACTCATTGTCCGCGATAACGGATGTTGACGTCCCTTTGCGACAGAGGGGACGAGGTCATCGGAAGGTTTTCGCCGGTCACTGGGAGCGCAAAACCCAAAGGACATTTCGTTGAATGGTTAGCCCACTCATTTTCTCGGACATTCTCACTTCACATACTTCAAATTCAGATTGATGTACCTAAAATATTTGCGAGTTATGTAATGATGTTTGTTGTGGAAATACTTCATTTCATTGCAGCGATGTGGAAGTACTTCATTTCTTTGTTGTTCAATACATTTAGTTGTTCAATACAAGCGGCTGGAAGGGAAAGGACACAAGCTAACGTAACCCTTCGCACTCCTCAAATGGCAACCGTAGATAGATGTTTAGACTAAGCATATTTTTTTATAGAATAAGTCGTGGCCATCACTCTAAAAGTCAACAAGTCAACATGGTTCCATCCACTGGTCGATATAGAACGACTTTAAGTTAAAAATTTAGATGAATTTGAAGTATTTTAATTATAATTAATATTAGTTTCTTTTATTATTATTATTTTTTATTATTTTTAAATATAAAGTTATCTCACATCATCTCACCCATTCTACACTATTAAAAAAATTTAAACCAAAAAAAATTATTAGAGTTATAAACCTAAAACTTAAAATTATAAACCAAGAAAACCTAATATTATAAAATATAAGACTATAAAAATACAATATTATAAAAAACCTAATATTAGAAAACTTAAATAAAACGAATGCCAGACAATAATGCTATGGGGCTATCGCACTGTGAGTTAGTGAAACTATGGGGTGATCACATGGCGAGTTATTGGCGTGAAACTAAACGTAGCCATGCACGTGCCAATGATGGATAAGAAATCCTTTGAAAGGCATAGCGCAAAGACTTATTCAATACTTTTTTTTCAAACAGAAAAAAAAGACTTATTCAATACACCTGAATTAGATTATTACCAAGTCAAGTCACATTTCAATTATTATCGATTCAAGTCACATTTAAGTGTAATGTAGTTCACGTTTAAATTATTATCAATTCAACTCACGTTTCAATGTAATGTAGCTCATTGTTGAATGTAGTTTTTATTAATGTAGTTAATAATTTTTTGACTAAATTTTTAATTATTTTAATTTAAATATGGTTTAAAAAAAAGTTAATATTTAAAATTCTATATTGATTTAAAAGAGATTGACCAAGATATTATTTACCAACTTCCAATAAGTATCAGACTAAAAATAATCACAATCTATATAGTCATATAATATCAAAGAAATTGTTTTTTCGCGCGTTCGCTCTGCAACTCCTGGGCTCGGCTCTGCCCGCCGCTGTTCTGGGCTCGGTGTTGTTCCTCTGGTTCGTGGCGCCCTGGACCTATGTGGCCTTGGCCCACAAGTGAGACTCTGTCCCTGCAATCTGTTTTCTCTGGAGGCTGCGCCCTGGACCCGTGTGGCTTTGGTCCACGAGTGTGACTCTGCCCCTGCGTTTTGTTATCTCTGGAGGTCGATTTGCATTTGTTCATGGGGTTCCTGCATTGATCTCCAACCCCGACCATGACAAATGATGGAGACTCCCTCCCGCCTCCTGATCTCGAGGCTTTTCGAACTCTTGTTGCTGCAGCAGAAAAGAGGCCGACCTCGGTCTCTCAGCAAAAGTTTGTCAAGAAGCTGGACAATATCCCTACGGTGTCTCTCCCGGTGGACGATGCATGCAGATCAGCATTAAACCTGGCCGAGAGAGGCCTCATCGGCCAGTTCACAGGGCTATGGCCATCCCCGAAAGCAGTAGATGATTGGGTCAAACGAAACTGATCACCACTGGTCAAGGAAGGAATAAAAAGCCATTTTGTTGCCAAGGGGTTCTTCGTCTTCGTGTTTGACAGTGTGGAAGACCGAAGCCTGATCTTCCGAAACGGGCCATATTTCATGGGCCCCCAAGGGTTATATTTGAATAAATGGTCTCCAGATTTCGATCCTGCACAAGATGTGCCCACAGCCGTCCCCGTTTGGGTGCATCTCCCGCACCTCCCTCTCCACTGCTGGAGTCAGAGCTCACTACAATCCATCGGCAATGCCCTAGGCAGGTATATCGATCAGGCCCCGAGGAAGGATCAGTTCTCTTGCGCCCGTATCTGTGTGGAAGTTGATTTGGAGGTCGGGCTCCCCGAAGCCATCAGACTCTCAGTGGCAGATTGGACGCACATTCAAGAGCTCGATTATGAGCAACTGCCCTTTAAATGTCGACATTGCCATGAATATGGGCACTTTGCCAGATATTGTAAAAAGAAAAATGAGGAAATAGCAGAGAAAGAGAAAGGCGAACAATGGAAGCAAGCAAAGAGAACAGCAAGCAACAGACAGAATAACAAAAGTAAAGAAAAAGAGACAGTGGCCAAAACAGGGCAAGGAGATACAAGTAACCAAAACAGTGGAAGTAGGGAAGCTATCAGCATTGCAGGAGATAAAAATCCCTTTGAATCTCTTACACCACCGTCAGATCCTCCAGAGCTCGAGCAGGAAGATCCACCACAGCTGAATAATGCAGACAACGAAGAGCCAGGTAACATCCCAAACCTGACCCCTAGCAATACTTCTTCTCCTTCGTATGCTGATATTATTAAACAAAAGAAGAAGAGCCCAGAAAACATGGGATCATCTGATGAAGAAACCTTTGAAAGGCCATCCAAAAAAGTGGGAAGAAGAACAAACAAGGAAACCAGGGAAGAAGAATCAGAAAGGCAAAAAACCCTAGGCAGTCAAACTACCATTGAAATGACCCTCGGGAGAAATACAAGACCAAGGGCGCCCAAGGGAGGAGGTCCCACCCCATCAAGTGGTAAATGATGCAGATGGTCTCTTGGAATTGCAGGGGTCTGGGAAATCCCAATAAGGCAGATGCTATCAAAGACTTACTGAAGCTGGAAACCGTGGACATCCTTATGCTCCAAGAGACCAAAATAGAAGGGGAAACCCTTCTAAATACTAGCTCTATGAAATGGAAATATGACACTGGAAAGGCTGTTAGCGCAAGGGGCTCGGCCGGAGGTATAGGCACATTCTGGTCAAAAAACTCCTTCTCTTTAGAACGATTCTCTGAGACCCAACATTGGATCTATACTGAACTGCGCCACACTGCAAGCAACCTCTCCCTTGCCCTGTTTAACATGTACGTCCCCGTCCATTATGAAGAAAAGAGAGAGTGCTGGAGGTCACTCTTGGATTATATAGAGCATATCAATCCTTCCAATATAGTCATAGGTGGTGATCTGAGTATAATCCTAGATCCCAAAGAAAAAAGAGGAGGGATTTACTCTAGGGATCCTTTCATCAACACAGTGGAAAATCTGATTCAGCAGTGGGACTTGGTTGACTACAAACCAGTGAAAGGAAAATACACCTGGACTAACAACAGAACAGGCGAAAACCATATCTCAGCCAGGCTGGACAGATTCCTTATCAGCAGCTCGCTAATGATGGACAACAGAATAGTTTTCACCAAGATCCTCCCAAAGCTCACATCGGATCATAAGCCAATCCTCCTATGCCTGAAAGAAGAAGAAGATCTAGGTCCCCTCCCATTTCGCTTCAGCCCTCTCTGGGCCGGAAAATAAGGGTTCTTTGAAACAGTCCAAACAGCATGGAGGATTGAAGTTACCGGATCCCCAAGTTTTGTTTGGGAACAAAAAATGAAAAATACAAAAAAAGCTCTTAAAGATTGGATAAAGAAATCCATGAAAACCCCCACTAGACAGAGGAAGGAGGCAGTTCTTCTGCTGGAAGGTCTTCAATTTGAAATGGAGGAGAAAGATCTCTCATCCACTGACTTAGCCAACGAAAAAGCTGCCCAAAGGAACACATACAGCTCCTTCAGAAATGAAGAAGAACATTGGCGTTTAAAGTATCGAAGTTTGTGGCTTAGATCCGGAGACAGAAACACCACTTATTTCCATAGACAGTGCAGGGCACGTCTCTCACGAAACCATATTGCAGAAATTACCAGCTCTAATGGCCAGGTGTACAAAGGATTTTCACAAATCAAAGAAGCAGCAGTAAATCATTTCCAAAACCTCCTTAGTGCAGAAAGAAATGGGAACGAGGAGGATGCATTAGAGTTTCTCACCAACATTCCAAGTCTAGTCAGCGTGGAGGACAATGATTCTCTGATGAGCCCTGTCACAGAAGATGAGATAACTTCCATAGTCTGGTCCATGGAACCAGACAAAGCTCCAGGACCTGACGGATTCTCAGTGCATTTTTATAGAATCTGTTGGGAGATAATCAAAACTGATCTCTTCAGGTTGATAAGGGGAATCTTGAGGAAGGAAAAAGTTGGAGGCGGAATTAACTCCACCTTCCTCGCTTTAATCCCCAAGGAAACAAACCCTGGCTCCTTTGACAGATATAGGCTGATTTCACTCTGCAATTCTTCTTACAATATCGTGGCCAAACTTCTGGCCAACAGAATCAAGCCCCTTCTTCAAAAACTCATCTCTCCAGCTCAAGGGGGATTTGTGAAAGGCAGACAAATTCTGGACAACGTCATCCAAGTCCAAGAAGCCCTACACTCCAGTCATTCTCGGAAAGAACCAGGTATGATCATAAAACTGGATATGTGTAATGCATTTGATAGAGTTAATCGTTCTTTTCTGTATAGGGTTCTTGCTGCCTTTGGTTTCAGTCAGGAATTTATAAACCTCATCAAAGCTTGCACTGAGAATATCTAGATCGCCCCAATGGTGAATGGAAGACCAGCAGACTTTTTCTTAGCCACCAGGGGATTGAGGCAGGGTTGCCCTCTTTCTCCCTTTCTTTACATACTGATGGCTGATTCATTGAGTAGGAAGCTGACACAGGAGAAACAAACAGGCTCCATCCCTGGGATAAGAATTGTGCAAGGCATCGCTCCAGTGAACCACACACTCTTTGCAGACGATTCACTCCTGCTTGGGGGCGCATCCTTAAAAATTGCCAACACCTTCAAGTCCATTCTCCAAAAGTTCTGCAACATCTCTGGAGCGCTAATCAGTGAGAGGAAAAGCGCTGTTTTTGGATGGAACATAGACCAACAGACAATTGAAAGGATTGCTAGTGTATTGGGATTCAATGGCCACGCAGTCTGGGATAAAATTAAGTACCTCGGACTTCCATTATCGATGGGATCCAACCGAAATCATATGTGGGAGGAGGTGATTTCTAAGTTTAAGAAAAAGATTACAGCGTGGGGCGGAATTTGGCTCTCCACTGGCGGCAAACTCACCCTTATCCGAACTGTTCTCTCAGCATTGCCAACATTCCAAGCCTCATTGTTGATGGCACCAAAACAAATTGCAGACCGTATCTCCTGTCTCATGCGGAATTTCTTATGGAACGGTGGGCGGGGCAACAACAACCGTTTTCATTTAATTAATTGGGAAATTGTGAAGCGTCCACTGGTAGAAGGCGGACTCCAAATCCGTGACCCCCAACATGCCAACGTAGCATTGGGGTGTAAGCTGCTGTGGCAGCTGCTAACCGAGCCCTCCCACCCTATCAACCAGATCATTAATCTCAAATACCTCAATAATCAATCGATCATTACCTTCAACCCAGCGAATTCTCCCAGAGGAACGCAGACTTGGAAGCTCTGCAGCAAAGCAATCGTTTTCTTCAGAACTCACCTGTATAAAATTCCAGGGAATGGCAAAAAAACATCGCTGTGGAGAGATCGAATCATGGGACATCCTCCTCTTTCAGCTAACAATGAAATTGCAGAATTAAGAGATTGGTTAAGTTCAAAAGGAGTTCAAAAAATTGAGGACATTGCAGATTGGGATCATGATGGCAATTGGCAGAGTTGGATTTTGCCTAATATCCCAGCGCACTTAAAAAACCAGTTGAATGTTCTTACAACTGCAATTGCAGACTATACTCCAGTGCACAAGGACGAGGAAGATTCATGGGGTTGGGGAAAGACGGGGGTGTACACAGTCATACAAGGATACTTACAGCTGCAAGGTAAAAAGGACTCTCTGCATCCTGAAACAGTGTGGAAACAGATCTGGGAAAATTTCAGCATTCCCAAGATCAATTTCTTTTTTTGGACTTTGTTTCACAACAAAATCCTCACTGGAGAAAATCTGTGCAGAAGAAACATAGCTGGCCCTCACCGATGTGTTCTTTGCAAAAAAGCTTTGGAAACCACAGATCATATGTTCATTGATTGTGAGTTTGCACAGAAGGCCTGGTCTATCTTCTTGACAGGTCTGAATGTGAGAACCCCTGCACATTGCTCGATTACGGACATGTTTTTGTCATGGAAAGCTCGATACCCCTTCAACATTGTAGACAAATCTCTTTGGCACAAGGTTTGGATTGCAGCCCCAAAATATGTATGTTGGAAGTTGTGGCTAGCCCGGAACGAAACTGTCTTCAATCAAAAAGAAATGACTGCAGATATCGCTGCGGAGCAGGCCAAGAAACTTCTATTAGAAACTTTGAGACACTCCACAGTCAAAGACGATAGTTCCCTTCGAAATGAAGAAAGGGTATGGCTGGATGGCTTCTCCCCCATGCCCAGACCTTCAGCAATTACACGTCCAGACCACAAAGGAAAATGGCAGATTCGAGACACTTTGGACAGTTTTCAGAAGTGGTGGAAAACACAAGGAAAATGCACCATCTTCTTTGACGGAGCCTCAAAAGGCAATCCAGGTAGGTCAGGTGCAGGAGGGGCTATTTATTTTCCGAATGGGAAAAAATAAGACTTCAGTTGGGGACTTGGGATAAAAACCAACAATCAGGCTGAAGTTCTCAGTCTTTTAAAAGCTTGTCAACTGGCCAAGAAAGAGAATCCAAAGGAAATTTTAGTCTTCGGAGATTCAGAGCTGTTGGTAAAATCTCTTATAAACAAGAAAGGGCTCAAAGATCCAGTGTTAAATAAACAACTTGCAAGAGTGAACAGACTCCTGAAGGACTTCCCCTCAGCTCAAATATTTCACATCCTCAGAGAATTAAACACAGAAGCAGACAGACTGGCAAATATAGGATGCACTCTAGAAAAGAGCATGATCAGCATAAATGCAGGAGTAGTGAACATGGCAACTATCCCCTAATTGGACAAGGCGTTCATGTAAAATCAGTGAATTGTAATGCTTGATGCAGTGATCTGTAATGTCTGATTTGGCTTCGGCCAACCCACCCTATCAATAAAAATACCCGTTTCAGTTAATATATATATATATATATATATATATATATATATATATATATATAATATCAAAGAAAAGTTCTAATGGATTTTGAACCACTAGTTAGTATCTTTTTCGTGATCTCTATTGTAAAATTACCAAAACCTATTACTCTAAATTGACACACAAGACCCAAACATGTTTGTCTAGTTACACAAAGAGAGGTTGGTCTCTTTGTATATAGAGATTACAATTACTTACCATCCCAAACTAGGTAACATAAATTCATTATACTCATAGTTGGAATAACAATGCGATCATACTAAATTCCTTTAAAAAATGCATTCAACCTCTAAATTTAGGATTAGATGGAATCACACCATTATCATTGAAGCCACCATGATTTTAGATATCGAAGACTTACTACACTGTGCATCATAACCCTAGTCCCACTATTAATTATCTTAACCCACCTTGGCATCAAAATTGGATTTTTATTCCTAACTATGAACATATACAACGATTTCCAATCATGTTGACGATTACCATTCTCTATAGACCCTACATTAACTTTACATTTGAAATGGGCATACAAGGCCATTTTAGGTACCCATGTACAATGCATGAAAAATAGGAAAGAGGGAAAACCTAGTGGGAAGAAACTCCCCCCTCAAAATTTAATGCAAAAGTAGAGAAAAGACAACTACTTGGGAGTCACGGCCTTCACCCCGAGATGATCTCGCAAAAATTGAAACATTTTCTTAGTTAATGTCTTGGTGAAGATGTTAAGGGTCTGCTCAAAACTAGGACAGTTGTGCAGATCGATGATCCCATCATGAATCAATTCTCTAATGAAGTGCATGCGGATCTCTATATGTTTGGCTCGCTGCCACTGCACTGGATCTCTGCAAAAATTTAGCATACTCTAATTATCACACAATATGATAGTCAGACGATGGACAATGATACCAAGATCTGAAAGAAAATGTTGTATCCAAATGGTGTGAATAGTGTCATTATCTACTCGTCTATACTCGATCTCTGCTGATGATAAAGCAATGGCAGCTTTCTTCTTGCTTGGCCAACAAATTTAGCTACATCCCAAACTAACTATAGAGCTAGAGGTGGACTTGCGATCAGGGTTGTCAGTATCTGAATATGAATCTGTGAACCCAATGAGATCCAAAGAACAATTTGTTGCATAATGAATCCCATAGGTGATTGTCCCGTGGACATACCGAAGGATGCGCTTTGAAACTTTCCATTGTAACTCATGTGGCTTTTGCATGTATTTAGAAAATACTCCTGCAACATATGAGAGATCACGATGGGAGTGAATGAGATAAAGAAGAATTCCCACAACCTGAAGGTACAATGTATAATCAACCAATGGTGTGTCTTGTCCATTCTCAAGCTTTATCTCGAATAAGAAAGGTGCGACTGCTAGCTTGCAATCACTCAATGTGTGAAATCATGCCAAAAAATATCTAGCATACTTTCGCTGAGAAATGGTAATCCCAAAACCACTCTAACTGATCTCTAGTCCAAGGGAAAAAAAACCGCAAGCCCATATATGTCATAGAAAACTGCTTATGTAGTGCATTTTTAATCTCAGCAATGGCAAAAGTTGAACTAAATGTTATCAAAAGGTCATCTACGTAGAGTATTATGATCAACAAGGAGTCAATTTTCTTCAACAAATAAACATTGGAATCAGATTTGCAGGGTACAAAATTTCGAGGTAACAGATAGGAATCCATCTTTGCATACCATGCTCTAGGTGTCTGCTTGAGGCCATAGAGACTTCTTTAGTTTGCAAACCAGATATTAATTTTTCACCTATCCATGTGGTTGATCCATGTAGATTTCCTCCTCAATATCACCATGAAGTAAGAAATTATTTTGTTCCATATGATGCACCTCCCATCCTCTTTCTTCTGCAATGGAGATAACTATCCGAATGGAATCCATTTTTTCCATTGGAGAAAAAGTCTCATCATAGTTAGCATCATGTACCTGCTGAAAACCTTTTTTCACCAACCGTGACTTAAATAAGCTAACTTGGCCATCTGCTACTTTCTTGGTCTGGTAAACCCACTTTCATATGACAAGTTTACGATTGGAAGGTAGCAGAACTAGGTCCCAAGTTTGGTTCTCAATGAGAGATTTATATTCCTCGTCCATAGTTGCTTCCCATTCAAGATGCCAAACAACTTATAAATAATTATGTGCATCATATGCATGCATCATATAAGCATTCATGGGAATGCATGGCTCCATAGCTAAGATTTCTTCTGTAGCTTCCTCAAATTGAGGCATAGTGGTAGGATCATCTAAGAGATCACTCATGATGTGCCATTTTTGTGCTGAAGGTGGTTGAGAATCTTCAGAACTGCATGAGGAAGTATTATCTTTATTTTCAACAACCAGTGGTCCAACAGGTGTTGTGGGCAAAGGCTAATCGAGATCATAATTTTGATATGAAGTATGATATGCATACTCATCAATTAGTGGTGACAACAACTTTGTAACAGGTTCATCTGGTGGTGCGTGTAGAACATCTTCTTAAAAATTTACACTCCTTTCAATAAATAGATCTTTAGTGTTGATATCAATTAATCTATACCCTTTGAATTCATCATAATATCCAACAAACATGCTTGCCTTTCTCTGAGGCTCAAAAGCCTTTCTCTTCTTTATAGGAATGTGGGCCCATGCTTGAGATACAAAAATGCAAAAATTCCTGACTTTAGGTTGCATGCTTATTCAGGGCTCAAAAGGTCTTTTTCTAGTAACATATTTATGAGGAGATCTATTCTGCATATATGAGGCACAATTGATAGCTTCAATGCACAATTTTGAGGGAAGAGATCTTGCATGCAACATATAATTGGCCATCTCTTTCAAAGATCTATTCTTCCTTTCGGCCACCCCATTTTGCTGCAAAGTGTAAGGAACTGTATGTCTTTTTCATTACAAAGATTATAGTTATATTTGTTGACATATTCCTTCCCATTATTTGTGTGGAGGATCTTGACGCGTTTTGGAGAATGATTTTCTGCATGCACTTTGAAAATATTTAGATGTTAAAAAACTTCAGACTTGAGTTTTAAGAATTAAACCCAAGTGAATCTTGTGTAATCATATATAAATGACCACATATCTTACTTTTCTCATTGAAGGCACTGGTAATGGACCCATGATATCACTATTTACAAGATCCAAAAGTGAAGAGGCTCTCCATGGATGCCCATTCTCGAACTTATCTTGTAGATGCTTTCCAAGAGCACATCCATTACAAGTTACACTAATTGAAAATTCAATGGACGATAATCATTTAACCATCCAATGCTTGCTAAGTTGTTGCATATATCTGAAATTCAAGTTCCCAAATATCTTGTGCCAAATCCTACTTTCTTCATTTGCATGTGTAAGTAGCAAAATAGAATCTGACTAAGGAACAAAATTAGAAAATGTATAGAGATGAGATTGATCATTTACCTTACCAGATGCAATCTTCAAATTGGTTTTCATATCATAAATGCTAACGGAATCTGGGGTAAATTCCACTTTCCTTCGGGTGCTAGTGTGTGTCATCTAATACACTGAAAGAAGATTCACAGAAAACCTTGGAATATGCAAGACATTCTCAAAAATTTCATCTTCAAATTGCACTCTTCCTTGTCGAGTTGCTTCAACTACAAAATTGTCCCCCTTGAGAATAAGAGGACCCAAGTATGCATGTAGAGAAGAAAATGATTCCTTTGAAGAACCCATATGATGTGAAGTTCCTGAATCTATGATCCATTCTTGTGGTGTAGAATGAAGGGAAATCAAAGCATGGCCATTACCCCTTGTTTATGATGGTTTTTCCTCCATCTTCTTCTTGCCACTTTCTCGAATGTGATGACCAAGTTTATTTTGTTGAAGAGTCTTTTCCATTAGAGAAATAGTCTTCTGCATGCAAGGAGATGGAGATTTAGGATGATAGCCTCTATTACAATAAGGATACATGGAGTTTCCTTTCTTTCCCTTCTTACCCTTGTAGCTGGAAGAGGCATTTGGAGGTTTTGGATTTCCTCCCTTTCTTGGATTTGGATCTCTTGCCTTTCCTTTTCCTTTGGATTGCTGATTTGGTTTCAAGTTGGAATTTTCTTTCTCATGCATGGTAAGTGCATTTTCATTTGAATACTTTAATGAACCCATCTTGATGAGCTTATCCTGCTCATGAATGCGAGACTGAATAAATGCATCAAGTTTGGGATTTTTCCATTTATCTCAAGTTGCAAGTCTAACTATATGAAAGGTAGAAACAAAAGAAACATATTCAGGACCTAATTTAGAAAAAATAGAAAGGATCAATTGACCTTCCTATTTGGATTTATCGATCCCGCAATCCTGTAATTGTAGAAGCAATGATTTGAATTTCCTAAATAAATCCTAAATGTTCTAAAAATTGTTAGGATCTAAGGAATTTAGTTCATTTTCAAGAATATGAGGTTGCATCTCATCCTACTTTCTAAATAAATTCTTCAAGGTTGTCCAAACTTCATTCAGAGTGGTGCTTATGTCCACATGAAAACACAATGATGGATATATGGTCAAAAATAGAAGACCAAAAGCCTCGTCCATCCTGTTGAAGTATTTGGATTTTTCAATTGCAGAATTGGGTTCAACTTCCATATTTATAACTATCCGATACAAGCCTTTGCCTTTGAGGTGAAGCAGAATCTCTGACTTCCATTGGAAGTAGTTATACAGAGTAAGAATTCCTGAAGGTGGGAACTCCATTATTTCGACTTGTAGCTGTAGCAACAATTGCGACAATTCTACAATATTCTGATTTGAAAATAAAATCTCCGAACAATTCCCAATCCTTGATCTTAAAATTTGAAAAATATTGTTCATGTACCTTCTGGAGATCCGTGTACCTCTGATACCATGTAGAGGTTTGTCATTACACAAAAACCCACAGGTGTTAGTAAACTTTCCAAACCGGTAACTAGGATTCCTAGGGTGGAAATTATGGATTCCATAGAGGTGAGATGATTCCTCCAACAACCCCCTTAGACGTAGCTCAGGGGAATCGAACTTGGGTCCAGGCTTTGATACCATGTAAAATAATTAGAGCACAAATGGAGATCTAGCTGAAGAATAATTGCACAAACTCGGAAGAATTGAAAAAGAAAATTGGAATTGAGAATGAATTTGATCTCTCAATATTGATTTGAGAATGAATACATAAAGTAACTAAGTTAAGCTTACTTGTACATGAAGTAACTATGGACAATTAAAACTAACTCAAGCTAAGTGTGCTTTATGTTATGTTAATGTGCACATGTACCACATGCAAGCACTAGAGTTAACTAACTAAAGACAAGTGCATACCACATGTAAGCACTCGAGTTAACTAACTATAGCGAAGTCCACATCACATAGAAGAACTAGATTTGAATTGAAGCTAATTAAGGCTAACTAGGTGCATGTACACCAACAAAAATGATGGTCTAATCTTATGCACATCAAGACCAAAGCTTGAGGTGTGTAGATCTGAGTTTATGTGACATGCCCTTCCACCCATAGTTAAGGTGTTGAAACACCGTTATATAAATAAGTGTATGCAGCGTTGATTACATCACACTAGTCCTTGTGGAATGGGTCTTAAGTGTTAGAAATATGATTAATAAATCATAACAGTTACAACACAATTGACATGAAGGTTAGAATAGTTTTCTGCTTTAAGAATGTTTAGTAGGGTAGTTGGAAAGATGTTTTAAAATTTATGAATCTCCAGTGCACACAACTCAACTCTCTAAAGATTTGAGATGCCTAAATTTGTCTTTTATCTATTCATTTTCATGGACTAATGGTGAGTGTAAAAGACCTTCAACGTGATGCATGCAATTTGAAAGAGTAGGGCCACCTCCAACACATTGTGACTCAAGTGTGGGGGGCAAGAAAGTTAACCATAACATTTATCTTTGGTCAAATTTACCGTATGCTACGTGACAAGTTTATAAGGTTCGTATTTTCATTTTTTCTCACAATGAAAATACAAACCCAATGAAATATTGAGATACTTCATCTTACCTCTTAACCCGTGATCAAAATTAAACATAAATCATTTATCATTTTAACGGCGTTCAAAGTCATTCTACAAGTGTATTTTAGAAAATAACTGTTTCAAATTTGCGATGAATTAATTTTTTTTAAAGGGATTCAAACTCATCCTAAAATCGAACTTTAAAAACAATCATCTCTAACTTGTTATCAAACGAGTATTTTTTAAAAGGGTTCAAACTTACCTTAAAATCACAGTTGAAAAATAGTTATTTCAAAATTGCGATGAGAATTAAATTGAGGTTTTAAAAAATAATTATTTTTAACTTTTATCAAATGAGCCTTTTTAATGGGGTTAAACTCATCCAAATATGCCATATAAAAATACTTATTTCAAAATTGCGATTAAAATACTTATTTCAAAATTGTGATGAGAATTAAATTGAAGTTTTTAAAGTGATTCAAATGAATTTAAATTTATGTTTAAGTTGTAATTTAAAAATATCAGTTTTTTTAAAATGAAATTTGAAATTTGAAAATTATTTATAATTTATGAAAGATAATAAATATGATAAAAAAATTTAAAAATAATTTACATTTTGAATAAGAACTTTTTTTGTCAAATTAGGCTGTGGCAATGGTCATGTTGAAGGAAAGAATGATTTGTGTGCCACAAATTTTTGGGGCATTTTTGGGTAGTTCAAACTTAGTGATTGGTTACATTATTTGTTGAATTAATTATTATAACACTATTTATCATTGAGAAAACAAGCTAATCATTGTAATTATCAATTATATGCATTAGGCACATTACTATTTTCTATGGGATATATGTTTCCATTGATTGACTAAGAAAATAAGAATCAATCTCCTAGTAAAAATAACATACTTAGATAGTCTTGATGAATAATTCCCTTTAACTTTATAGTTATAAGGAATCTTAGGAAGTTCCAAATGACACAATTAACTTAAATAATAGTGGTTGGATTCAATTACGATTTGCATATTCTATAGGCCTATAAAGCAAGTAGGCCCTCTTCATGCCTCATATAGTGTTTTAATAGAATTGTCACCTCTCAACAATGACCTTAACCTTTACTATACTTTCCTATTTTCTAATGAAATTTATAATGAGCTTTAAAAATATGCTTGAAAATTTAAAGGATGATGGCTTTTATGGTTAAATTGAGAGATAAACCATACCATCCATCATGCTTGCTTTTATTTGTTGCCTACTTTAATTTTTTATGCTTAAACACTGAATACTTCTTAAACCACTCATTTTGAACAAAGGTTCCCAACCATTGATGAATGCTACCTTCCATGTTCATGTGGAGCCTTAAAGTACGATAGCCATGAGGATAAAATATAGATTGAAAAATATAAATATATATAGATATTATTTTCAACGGTGTTGTTGTGCATGAGTGTTCCATATTAAGAAAAGTGTTGTGAGTCATGGATTCTCTAGTAAGGTGAAAGAAGTAGATAACAAAGTTATGTTCATGTCCCCTCTGATCTATATACATAGGCTACAAAATATAAGAAAGTGGTGATCATAGGGTAGTAAAATGGCGCCACTTGATAACCATGCATTTTTTTAGGAGTTCCCAATTAGAATAACTAGCATGCATGTATGCATATGGTGAGTGAAGAATCCATTTTCATCTACTACATATGCTTCAAATTGTTTATGGGAAATTGGATGGGACTTGGGGGATTCCTACTTGAAGTCACCAACTTCCTCTTAGCAACCTTCCTCCCCAGGCTTGTGAGCACTGGTGGCCATTGAAGTTGCCCTATAGGAAATGGTTCCACCAGTAATGAATATGTTGTGGGAATTTATTTGGTTATCACAACACCCACATTTGTATGGTATGTGAGGGTCATTGAATTGATGAATAAGGATGAATATCTCAAGGCTGCTAGATTCATGCTAGGAATTATGGGTCTATATCAAAGATTATGTTCGCTCTCTAGCCCATGTTCAAGCATTCCATTTTCTTTAGCTTTGAGGATGATGCTAGATTAGAGGATTATATGAAGAACTTCCTTAGGGGATATGTGTTTTCAAATTTTTACTTGTATGTTGTCTATGGGAAGGCTTTGATGGGGAAAAATGATAGAGCTCCCATAAATATTCCTATCAATGGAGTTAATAAGGCCTTCCACTAGCCCACCATGGTCTTCAATGTCAAGAAAATCACTTCAAACTATGGTTTTATGGTGTGTATATTTATTGAATGATTATAGATCTTATGAACAATTGCTATATTAATGATCAAATTATGTACACAATTAGAGTTATTGTATTGATCGTGTTGGAAAGCAGAAGAGGGCATTCAAGCAAAGAAAGAAGAAAAGAAGATGTGTAACATGATGGAGATATTGATGAACAACCGAGTCTGTAATGACGATGTATTTTTTTTATGTATTATTGTTATAAAAGGGAAAAGAAATTATGTTTGTATCTCCAATAACATCATAAAATGTTGGTTGTTTGCATGAAGCGTAATGATGGTATTTACAACTCCTTTGCTACAATTTATGTTCAAGAAGTGGAATGAGTGCATAGTGGTATGAATAGGCAAGGGTATTGCTTAGTTATTTTCACTACTTGCTTAGTTTTCTTTCAAAGTTTCTATGGTTGGGAAATCTATTCCATTCACTGCATATTTGACATACATGGTTTGTATTGTTTAAAGCACCTAACACATGATATTTAGAATGGATAAGTTGACACAAAAGATATAAATATATGTTTATTTTGAAAATTTTCCATTAATGAAGCCACTCTTTATGCTCCCTACTAAGATGGGCCATCTTATTAGTCCACGTTGAAATCATTTTTTGGTTAATTTTTATTTTTATTTTTTGTTAAATGAAGACTTTTTTATTTTGAAATGTTTTTATAATGTATCTATTTTATTTTGTTTTATTTTGTTTTTTGTTTTTTGTTTTTTTTTAAATATTTTTGTAATGTTTCTACATTATAATTTTTGAAATGAAAGCAAGCCCCATCATATTGCACCTTGAGGGAGAATTTTCAGTCTAAATTAATCAATAAATGCAAAAAAATAATAATTTACTAATTTGTTTTTTGTAGTAGGAACATGACTCAAAACCAAGCATTAATAATCTATAATATTCACAGGAAGGAATATGGTTATGCCTAATTTCCTATGTACCAATTAGAATACATATTCCTCACATACCTTTTTTCAATTAGTAATATGATCTTCATCAATTCTAGTTTTTTTTCCAAGAAATAGGATTAGTGAGAGACATTTATCTTACATTTTTTTCATGATTTAGAATGGTGAGAGACATATATTTTACCTAAGAGTTAGATATATGAACGGTCCAGTATAGATCCATCTTAACTATGGATTTACAAAGAGTTTAGAGGGATCAAATCTCATTATCTGCAAACCTCTTTTTAGAATGCAAAACTTGAAAAAAGATTTACAGGTCAAGAGATTTAATTCCTTTTAGTGCTTGATAAATTTTTTATTTAGATGGATCTATAGTGTTTTCTCGCTATATATAAACCATGTGTAATTTTCATTGTTTAAATTGTATTTTTGAATAATTTATTATTATTATTATTTTATATTAAAAATTGAATGAATTACACATTTTTCTCTTATTAAAAAATAACTAAATTATTTTAGCTTTAATTACTTTTTCTTTTTATATGGGTATTCCCACATTTGATTTAAGTTTAATATTGAAACATTTATAGAAGAAATACAGGTTTTTTTTTTTAATTACTTTATCTCTATAAAATTAAATAACATTATGTTATTTAACATAGTCATGAAAATATTTTATTTATAACTCCATAAGTGAAAGTGAAATATTTTTACCACATACTTTTCATACTCGGCACAATGAGAATGATATTATTATTGATGTTTTATAATAATTTGAATTAAAACTAGCCAAATATGTATAATATCTATATTTGTATTATAGGCGAGACATTTTTTTTATTTAAAGTATTTTTTTAAGAGACTTGTCAACTCCAAGTTGAGCACGGACTAAATTACACATCGTCCTCATACTAGGCTGTAGAATGAGCCTCTGGGCTCAATGATGTTCAGACAAATGAGATTGGAGGAAAAGGAAAGTAAAGAGGTAGACTTAAACACAAATGTAATAGTACAAATGAGATTCATGGTATGGTTTTTCGATTCTAGATTTATTTCTATATGATGGTAAAGAAAGCATAGAAGTCACCAAGGAAAAAGGAGTCACATGTCATTTTTACTTTTTTATTATGTGGTTGTAGCCCTAGGTAATAATGACTCTAAATCTAATAGAGCATAGAATAATTTCTTAAAATTTAGCAACAATAAATTCTTATAGTAATTTTTCAGAATTGATTTGTAAGAAAGCTATATAGTTTGTTAATATGTTGTTTGTAAATTCCTAGTTTCATGGTATATTCATTCTAGTTTTGTCATATGGAGTATTCATTTTATCTCTTTGGTATGTCTACAATAACTTAGTGACAATAAATTCCTACACCGACTTTCCAAATTGATTGGAAAGAGATTTGTATAGTTCATCTATATATTGTTTGTAAATTCCTAGTCTCATGGTATATTCTTTCTTGTTTATGATATGGAGTATTTATTTTAGTTTTCTAGTAGGCAGTAAGGAAGAAGATTTCAAAAAATTAGCTCATTGGACGAAGTAATACATCCATCAAAAGTACCATAAGTACTAGTTGCAGTATATCCAGCATTACCAACAACATATTTAGTATGGTATGTAGCATCATCAATGATTTTATTGCCATACCAATATCCACCCATTGAAAGACCAAATCCATAATTACCAGTAGTGGAAGAAAAGCTAATAATACATATGCAAGGAACAAAGATAGAGCATGAGGAGTAGCAGGGAAGGTAAGGGAAAATAAAATACCTCAATTGGCACATTTGCAACTAGATGCATCAACTTGTTTGTAACTAGACCTCTGAATGTCCCTCACATTCATGTTGAGGTAGGGTAAAATAGGTCTTGGGAAATTCAATGAGTATTATGACAAGTGATTATATGGAGAGAGATGGATGATGGGATGCTATAAAAGTAGTGAAAATAGATTGAATACAAGAAGAGTTAGTTAATTGATATCGGTATAAATGTCATAAGAGTTAATTGAGATTGCAAAACCTCAATACATAGATGCATACAATTGGATACCATTCATAACACTCAACATTCATAATACTCAAAATATTCTAGGTAGTTAAATATTTTTAATAAAAAATATATTCAAAGAACATAGCATCACATAAGATCTTTTATAAAAAAAATATAAAGGTTGTAATAAAACTCCAAACGTATTTCCCAATAGATTTTGAAAGAATAAGTACCTTTTATTTTTAAAATTATATAAAATATAAAAATATGTTTACTTTTTTTTTTTTTTTCCCAGGAAAAAGTCCGTAATTTTTCATTAATATGAAAGAAAAATTACATGTTACATTTTACATATAATAGCCAATAAGTCCATGGTTCTATATCATTTCCAAAGAGGCTAATAGTAGTGAGATAATCAGCAAATATCAGCTATAATAAACCTAATCTAATAAAAAATATGTACAGAAAAACATGGTAGCAGCCGAAATAAATAATGTTGAAAATATGTGTTTAGCCTGATATAACAGATCGCTAAAAATATGTTTACTTACTCTCTTAGATATTAAATATTTCCAAATAAATAAATAAATAAATATATATATATATATATATATCTATATATATATATATATATATATATATATATATATATATATATATATATATATATATATATATAATAAAAAAGAAAAACAATACGAAGACAAGAATCAACAGATCACTATAGCTCTTGTCTAGCTTCTGAAATAGACTAACAATAGTTCTTTGGATCTCAAGTTGTTTCAAGCTATTCCTAATTTTTGTATCAACATTAGTTTCAAAAAAAAAAAAAAAAAAAAACATTATAAAATACTTTAAAAATGTGTCATAATTAACATTATTAAATAAATTATAGTCTTGGGCCTTTAGAGTTTTGAATTCTCTAGGAAGATTAATCATGTTAAAATCGGTTCTTCAATCTCTTCCTCTTTATCAATTATCAGGGCGAGCAACTCCAAAAGGTATTTGCAACCAATTAGTGAATATGTTTCAGAAATTTCTTTGGCAAGGTGCGTAGGATAGTAGGAAATGGGCATTACTTTCATGGGATAAACTAATTAAAGCAAAATCAGCTGGAGGACTGGGCCTTCGTGATCCATATGTTTTAAATCAGGTTATGGGGGCCAAACTGTGGTGGAGATGGATCCAAGGAGGTCATGATCTATGGAAGATTATATGGGAAAGGAAATATGGTATGCCTCAATCTATTACAGGAAAATTAAAAGTGGATATTGTACCAAAAGGGTCTTCAATTTGGAATCTGGCAGCAATTAACAAGAATTTAATTCGACAACATAGTTTTTGGGAAGTGAGGGAAGGAAGAACAACACTTTTTTGGGAAGATTCATGGCAGCAAAGAGAAAAATTATTCAGTCGACTGGACTTGGGAGAACTTTTCCTGTTCACAAACACTCCAAATAGTAGATTAATAAACAAGTATTGGTGCCAACAACAAACTAGCCAGTGGAGAAAATGGAAGGAGAAAGTACATTGGCCAGGAGCACCAGAAATGCAACAATGGAACAATCTTGAAAAAGAATTGAGAACAAGGAAAATAGTTACTGCAACTGGAAGTGATATTATTAGATGGGGTTACCAGAGTAAAGGAATGTTTACCATACAACAGGGCTATAATATTCAGTCTCAGAATATTAATAATAATTTAAGGTTAATATGGAGAAAAATCTAGTCAATGAATCATTGGCCAAAAGTAGAATATTTCCTCTGGCTTTTAAGTCATTGGAAAATTCTCACTTGGGATCAATTGCAGAAGAGAGGAATGTATGGACCGTCCATTTGTTACATGTGTAGGAAAACAAATGAATCAATAGAACATCTTTTAAACACTTGCGATATTGCGGAGATCATGTGGATTAGTTTTGCAAGGAAATTCATGCAAATGGATAGAGATGATACAACTATAAATGCAACAATTATCAATTGGATAAAAGGAGGTTTTAAATGCGAAGTTTTGAATAGAGCCTAGAGGCTATCTATCAGGTTTATATTATGGGGTATATGGAAAGAAAGGAATCATTGCATATTCAGAGGAGAAGAAAAAACAATTAATCAAATATGGCAGAAGATGTTAGACAATATACGGGAAACAATTCTAGTGGAAAAATGGATAAAAGAAGACTGGAAGACGGACAGTATAGAAACTCAAATGCCGGTAAGATTAAATTTGAAACCTGAAATGCTGTCAATTACCCTTTGGAAATATATACCTCCTCGTCAAAACCTAGAGGATAGATGGAAGGCACCTCAAAATGGATTCATTAAACTCAACTATGATGGTGCATCAAAAGGAAATCCAGGACAAGGAGGAGCATGAGGGATATTTAGAAATTCTCGAGGGGAATCTTGTAGAGTTTATGCTATGGACTTGGGCCATGAAACTAATAATGAAGCATAATTGACAGCAGTTAAACAGGGTCCAATGATAGCAAAAAGAGAAAATTACCATAGACTTATTGTAGAAGGCGACTCGGCAATGGCCACTAGATTTTTACGTAAATTGTAGCAAGGATCAGCATGGGAAAAGATAAGTAAAAGCTAGAGGAAAACGAACCTAATTCAGGAAATAGGCTTGCTGATTAAAGGAATCCAATATATGATACCTCTACATGTTCGCAGAACATGTAATGAGGTGGTAGATTACTTAGCAAATTGGGGCTGTAGTAATAGTGAAAGAAAATTGGATGTCATGCCAAGGGACAAAATCTGGGATATTGAATTACACTCTCTCCAGATCATTCTTGACAGAGATTTAAATGGAAGTGAAGATCCCTGATCGGGGTGCCAACAAAGGGAGGATGGCAGCAAGACAATGCCATGTGGTGGGGCTTGTCAGCTGACCATCACACATTAGATTTATGACGTGCGGTGGTAATTGTTCCCACACGAACCTCACTTAATGATCAAGATTCGAGATGCCCCAACTCATAAATGCATAAAAAAGAGTGGGAAGGTACGCCAGCTGTGAGGTAGGATAATGAATAAGGTAATTTCTCTCGGTTGTAATGCAATATTTCAAACAGTATATGCACTTCAGACGGAAGCTGCAACAGAGGATTTGTAGGAAGAAAAATCACAGCTTTGCGGGTGGAGGATTATTTGGTATGTACTGGTCTTTGTCACTCTATTTTTACAATGCAGTTTTCCTGTTAGCATTCCGATAATGACAGTGGTAGTTTCTACAGGGGTTACAGAGAATTTTCCATGCACTGTTAACTTTTTTGTTTTTTATGGTTTGCATGTAATGGTAGAGGGGGTTGAGATGGAAATAGAACCATGCTTTTGTAGCCCTCCTGGTCCTCATTACTAATACCTCAGTTATGTCAATCTGCATTGGTTAAGTCTGTGTTTTTCTAATAAATATGGCTGCATGTTCTGGAATTCCCTTATTATGGTCTTGAATGGTCTGGTAAAGCTTTTTCTTCTTATTCAAAAGTATCCGAATGAGAAAGCTATTGGGTATCAGAAGATTAGGGGTAGGGTTTATTGTTGGTATTCCTGGGTCCCTTGCTCTACCAATCTTTCAATATATTATCTAAGTGTTCCGGTCTATAATTGGAAGTCTTGTTGTCCTAAATGCTATTCATGCGTCTGGAATGGGAGGTCAATACAAACGTGGGTTTACTCTTATATTGTGTCACAACTTCATTGGGTTAGTTCTAATTTCTGGGGCACTGAGTATAAATTGTTTTGTCTAGGAAACACCTTCTTATTGTTAATTCAATGGTGGATGGATGTCAGAAATGAGAGAGCACAATTTGTTAACTTTCGAAGGATTGACCCACGCAAGCAATATTTGAATGCTCAAAGTCACGAGAATTATCTGGAGTTTAATATTGAATCTAAGTTTCATATAATTGTCCCCTTTCGATATACAGGGTTTTTTTCATTCACAATAATAGACAGTATCTACTAGGGTAGAATGACAAATGGAAAAATGGTTATCGTCCAAGTAAAAGAGGTAGATAGAGTAATAAGCAGACTCTTGGAAACATAGCAAATCATTATGATTCAGGGACTCCAATGCACATTTGTAAAACTATTCAGGGTTGGGAGAGGCAAAGTGATGATGATGATGATGATCTTAAAGAACAAAAGGCTAGAATGGATTTCATTTTAGACCCATGAAATACAAGAGGCCGAGTTTCTCTATTTCAACAATCAGTTAAGACATACTGGAAATTTAAATGTGTATTAGCAAAGGCGATGTTGAGTATGCAAGAAAATGAAGCCAATTTCTCATTGCTCTTTTAACTTCAACAGATGAAACAGGATATGTGTGAAATGGCCAAGGCTCAGATACAAGAAAATGCGCGTATAGGAAGGATTGAAAAACAACTTTTAAGCATGCAGCAAGTAGAGATGCCTGGGTCTACTGCAAAAGACCCAGTACCTGTGGATTATTCAAATGGTTGACACTTCTCAGTTTCTAATTTCATATGTTTTTTGAGGATAGTATGTATAGTTTATGTTTTATATGTAATTTTTATGGACATAGTAAAGGGATATTAGTTGTGAGTAGAAGGAAAAAAGAATACCAATTTTGTTTGGCTTATAACTCTATGAGGTGGCCAACAGACCTGGTTTCCTTTGGGTAGGTTAAGGCTACCAAATTCAGTAGAATATGTATAAAAACTTACTCTTTAAAAAATAGAAAATAGAAAGGTACTACGAAATTTACAAAAATAAATAAAAAAGTTGTTGATTTTGATCTATCTATTTTGATTTTGATCACTCCAATTTCCCCCGCCTCTACACACACACACACACACATATATATAAAGTGTGACTAGATAACTTATTAAATAGAAGATCAATAATCAATCAACTTTATAATATATTATAAATTATATGAGTATTATGTAATATATAATAGGATTTCTTATTGTGATATGATTTATTTGGAAAATATTAAGCGTTATACAATAAGTTAATACTTAGTTACTATTTTTTAAACATGTCTTTTGAAAATCACTTTATTTTCATTCAACGAATAAGATATAAAGATAACAATCTAATCTTTAAATTATTAGATGGTGCTTTATAATTACCTACATTTTATATTTCATGTATCATACAATTATTAACTTACAGATTCTAAGATCCACTCCCCCCATACAATATACTTTCTCCATGGGTCATCCAATCATTAACTTGTGAATTGTAGCTATTGCATTAAATGAAAAATCATGCATGATATAGATTTATGAAGAACATGAAATGAAATGAAATAATTATGACAAAAATACTGAAGTAAAATAAAACTTGACTTCTATTAATAAATAAAATGTGTTAAATCCATTAAAATTTAGAATGAAACAAACTCGAATGGTGGTAGCTTATCTTTGAGAATATATTTGATGGCTACATGCATTCATTAGAGCACCCTACAATGAGGCTGAAAGGCCCATTTTAACATAAAATAATAATGCTAAAACACTAAATATAAAAAAAACCAACCTTAGAAGATGAAACACCAAAAGTTTTTTGGGCCTCGATGGAGTTTGTTGGTACATCAACTTATCGAGGTCATAAATTTTGGATATGATATATTTTTGGCATGCTCAGTAGCCTATTAGAAAGGTCTAGTTGAGAAATACACATTTCGAATGGGCCCACACTAGAGCTTTCAAATATTATCTAGCCCACCACATCAAAAAATGTCATATAAGGCCTCAAAATGTCTATGGAATTTTAGGACTTGAGAAACTATAGAAAACTAACAAGATGAAGAACTATGCTTTGAAATAGTGGAATAGGTGGGTGGCCACCAATATCCACTTGGGACCTATGTCTATCCATTAGTTTGGGGGTGGAAGGTAGTGGATTTGGTGAGATTGGTTTCAAACAATGACTAGGGGCTTGATCAAAATTCTCTTAGGAACCTATTGTCCCAAAAAAGTATGTGCACCCACTCGAAGAAGATAATGGCAGTGGCCTCCACTGTGATATTCATATTATATACTATCAGAATGGCCATCTTAGAAATCAATCAAAAACCATGAAGACACGATAATTTCCTTTCTTGGTTTAAGGAATACTAGACATTTAATCCATCTAGACAGTTTCCTTAGGCTTGTTTGGAGTACGTAGAGAGGTGTACAAGCCTTGATTATTAATGGTTGGTTTGGAAATGGAGTAGGTAGTGTAGCAAATGATATAATTTTTGACATCTTGTCAAATTTTTGGCCAATAGAAATACTTTTTCACCATGATCACTGTCTTTTAAATGCCAAAGTGTCCTACCATCTGACTGTAGTGAGCTTCCTAAATAACCTAGGATTCTTGCTTGAAGGAAAATAAGGATGTCCCAAATGGTATAACATTTTATCTTGAAGATGAAAGTCAATGACATTTGTTCTTGTGCTCAACATCCAGTAGGTGGTAGTGAAGTCACGATTTCTCTCATAGATTTGTGGCCACCTAGAGACCTCATGTCCATATGAGTGGAGAATTGTGGTTAGTGCTATAACTATAGGTCAACTGGGTAGTCAACAACATGAGTGGTGCCCCCCATATTATATTTGATGTTGAAAAGAAACTGTTACAAGTATGTGGACCACTACTGATGGTGGTCATTTTGAAATTTTCCTTATGTCTACATGAACTGCAAAGGCCTATGATTCGTCTGGATGAATGTCTCCTTCCTAAAAATGTAATGGTTCTATTAAAGGAAGGCTCATACTATGGAATGCATTTATTTGACATAGGTGGGATACTTATGGATTTCATCTGATAATGTCTCACTATGGTAGGCCATAGTATGATTGTGCTTAGTGAGAATTGTTCCCACAACATAGTGTGAAGCATCTATCTCAATCTCAAAAGGTTGTTGCAGATTAGGTAAGGATAACACTGGGGTTGAGAACAAAAAATGTTTTAGATCTTCGAAACATTTTTTTTGTGACATTCCATTAAGGGAATTTTGAGGTATAAAATGGGCCTCCTAAGGAAAATAATAAAATAATATTTATGTTTTTTAAATAAAAGAAAAGAAGCAACTTTTTAATGACATTTTTGGCTTATCTCCTTATAGGTTTACTAAAATGTCATTATGCAGACACCCATTAGATGCATAGTTCAATTCAACATCTAATGAATACCCACTCTTGATGCTTTTGAGTATACCCACATCAAGAAAAAAATAGAATACATGAAAAAGAATGTTCAATTTTTTTTTTTTCCATATATTTTCATTTTTTTTCGATATGGGTATACTCAGAAGTATGTAGAGTGGGTACTCTTTGGATGTGGAATTGAATTACACATCCAATAGGTTCCTACACTTAACATTTGAGAAAATATATAAGGAGATAAGCTGCAAATACAACAAAAAGGTAGTTTTCTTCTTTTCCTTCCAAAATATTTTCCCTTGGGGATAAAATCATCATCTTGAATCCTAATGGTTCTTTTAAAGTTAATTTTGTTAGTACATTTTTTGTTTCAAGACCCATTTTTTTCCTCAAAATTTCCCTACTGGCCACATGGATTTTTCTTTACCACCACTCTTGGTATCTTCACTGAGGGTCCAAGAAATATGGGAGAATTCCACCACATACCTATGATTTAATTTGGTAAGGCCTAAGAAATTTTGATGCTTAGTTAGTGTGGTTAGGGATATCTAGTCACAAATGACCTAAATTTTGGTTTGATTCACATGCACAACATGCTCATCAACAATGTTTCCTAGGTATTAGACTATGTTCACACTAAAGGAGCATTTCTCCAAGTTAGCATATAGCTTATGTTGCCACAGAGTGTGAAGGACCTACTAAATATGTTGTAAGTGTTTTTCATAACTCTTCTCAAAGATGATTTCATCATCTAGATATACCACCGTAAAAGAATTGGTGAAAGGTTGCAATATATCATCCATTAACATCATGAAAGTTGGGGAATTTTTCAAACCAAAGAGCATGACCAACCATTCAAAAAGACCTTATTTGGACCTGAAATAAATATTCCATACATTAGTTTGTTCTATTGGGACCTCGTGGTAGCCAAGATTTAGATCAATCTTGCTAAAGTACTTGGCTCGTTTGATCTAGTCAAGGAGGTTATTAATTTTGGGAATTAGGTATTGGTTCCTGACTGTGATTTTGCTCAGGGCCTTGTAATCAATGTAGAGTCAATAGGCCCCATTTCGTTTCTAAACAAGTACAATTGGGATTTTTCAAGCTGAGTACTTTGGTCACATGTGCCCTTTTGGAGTAGTTCTGTAATTTGGGTCAAAATTTCATCATTTTCTAGAAGAGAGAAATTATAGATTGGCCCATTGGGCAGAGGTGCATTAGGGGTCAAATCAATTGAATTCTTGACCTGATAGTACAGAGGCTCCCTAATGGGTGAGGAGAATATGAATTTTTGTTCCTCCATGACCTTGTTTCTTTTTTTGCATGGAGAGGCTCTGTGTGGAGGCCATGGATGTGGCCATGACCTTTTTGTTACTTTGAGAGTGAATTAGGAAGAAGATTTTTTTTTAGTTTGAGAGTTGAAATTATTTTATTACTTGGTAGAGATCAAAAAAATAGTGGTGGGTGGAGCTACCTATATTATCTCGTATAGTTGTTTTCCCAAAGTAATAGTAACATTTCAAGGTCTAGACTCATATATAACATGTTTCTTCCACAAGTATGGTTGGCATAAAGAACAACACAAATGTCAAGGGGTGAAATATCAGACAATAACTCATCCTTGAAGGGATGTGATCACTGATAGGGCAAGAAACATTGTTAGTTGACATGGAGATCTTTCCCTAGAAGGAGCCACATAATGGTGTATGAATATGGGGCTGGTGTTGTTGGAAGTTCCAACCTATTGAAAACCTCTGCTAAGATGAGGTTATTTCAATTTACACTATACCCTTCACCCACATCTGCAAGTGAAAAAGGATCTCATCTTCCTCTAGTTCTTCAATTTCACTTCAATGGACCTTGGTAGAAGAAATAGTCATAATAGGTTATGTATAAATGGTTTTCTTCCCATTGAATATATATGATTCAGAGTTGGAACCTGCATATGAATTTGAGTATTTTATTTTAGCAACCAATGAATAATTTGAGCCATATTCATCGATGTTATGCTAACGTCTCTTATAGAAATCACACCATTTCCCTATGTCATTCTTAATCTTCCCATTACCCTTTATTGTTTCTGAAATATACAGGTTGTATTGGGGTGGTCCATCCTGGAAATGTCCTCTATTCTATAGGTTGGTGTTGCTCTTAACCTTCTTACGTTGTGAGAATTCAGAGATCCAAACTCCCAATTCTTGTAATTTAAATTCCTACTCAATTTTGACATCATATTGGTACACCATGCCTAGTAAGGAGATGTCCATAAAGTCTAGTTCTATTTGGATGTTTCTATGCAAACCATCGTGGTACTTGAGCACCAGATGTCACTTAGAATATTTTATACCCATATTGGTGCTTAATATATGGAATATATTTGTGAGCTATGACACTCTTTGGTACCACTCTTGCCACAATGTGGTCCATGTTGTGTATTGGTCATCATAGCTTCCAACATGATAGTATTGTTCCTTAAAAGAATCCTGGAAAGCGCCAAAAGTGGTTACAAAAAAATATGCAGATTCATTTGGGGAAATTTTCTCACTGTAAGTATCCCACCAATCCTTGACATGGGGGACAACCTTAAGGAGCACAAAGGTAATATTTTCTCTATCAAAAATTTGTTGACAAGAAATATCCTTCTAGTAGATTTAACCATTTATCTAGAGAATTTGTATCTATTTAGCCTTCAAATATAGGAATATAAAAAATAACTTGTACGTTGAAGGTGAATTATCCTCCTAAGTAGCTTCTTATGCATATCCATCATCTTTTGGTATTTGTCAAAGGATCTGAGAAATAATATCCAGTATCTTATTCTTTATAAAATGAGGGCTTCCTCGAGAAATAGTTTAATAGGATCCCCTACTACCTTTTCTTCCCCTTATTCCGCTATGGGATGCCATAAAGGTCAGTAAGGATATTCATGCAAGGCTCAAGTATTTAGAGTCCCAACTCCTTATACCTTAACCTCATTGCAGACATGCACAGAGAAATAGATTAAGAGTAGACCGATCTAATACCACTAATATAGATTGAGTAAGGGATCGAAATGAAATACATATTTCTAACAAAACATAGAGATATAATAGAACTTCAATTATATTAATAAATGGAATGTGCTAAAATTAGGAAAATACAGAATGAAAAAAAATCACTCCAATTGTGGTAGCATATCTATAAGAAGAGATGTGACAACTACACACATTTGCCAGAGCACCCTCCAATGAGGCCAAAAGCCCATTTTTTAACATAAAATAGTAATGAGTAAACCGTAAACATCGAAAAAACTAACTCTAAGGATTAAATACTAAAAGGTTTGTGGGTCTCGATGGGGTTAGTCAGTACATCAATTTCCAAGGGTAATAACTTTTTCATATGCTATTTGTTTGATGAGCTCGGTATCCCATTGGAAAATATAGAAAAGAAATAAAAATTCCAATTAGCCTAGGATAGGGGCTATGGCTATTAACTATGCCTTGCAATATCATAAAAAAATCATTTAGGGTCTCAAAATATCCTCGAAATTTTAGGACTCAAAAAATTATAGAAAATTTCCAAGATGGAGAAGTGTAATTTGAGCTAGTGGAATATGTGGGTGGACATTGATATCCACTTGGATTAATCATCCCCCCATAGTAAGAAATTTTTTCCATTTCATTGAGTGACCCTACCATATGGGGAATTTTTTTTTTTAAATTGTCCCTAAGCAAGCCACTTGACTTGGTGTAGGAGTTGTCTGTAACATCCCCTTGTTGATTTTCAAAGTCAATAAAAATAAGACCAAGGTCATTGGACACATATTCCAAGTGGAATGTTGGGAGAAACATTATAGTGGGCTTCACTTGTGGATTAATTAATGGCTATGTAAATTGGAAGAGTAATTTTCAAGGAAAAGAGGCAATACTTGACATTTTAGTTATGAAAATAGAGGAAAATAGGAGAAAAGACACATATTTGCATGTAAGGGAAGTTAGAGGAAAGATGAAGAAAAATGAAGAAAAATGAGACCTCAATGATAAAAATACATTAGAGATTTAGTTCATAACTTTTGGTGATAACATATTTAGTTAGTTCAATTTTGTCTCCCTCATTTCATTCTCTCATTCTCTCATACTATCTCACACTCAGAGAATTCTTGGAGCACGCTTGGAGCATTCTAGTATTCACTTGTATTGGAGAAAGAAAGGAAAGGAAAGTAAGGGAGTGCAAGGGAACGGTTGGATAATTGCAGGTAACAGGTTGCATGTGTGATTTCCTTGCTAATTTTTGGATTCATGGTATATGAATGTGGTTTCTTGGTTATGTGTTGTCATTGGTATGGATTTTTGCATGGATTGATAGTGATTTCAGCCTTGCCTTGATGTTTCTCAGATAGCCATGAAAGTGTGGGTTACCCACTTGTTTTTTTGATTGGTGCTCTGGTTCCCTATGGATGTGGGTTGGAAAAAATACTCTGGAAGCCTTGAAACAATTTGGTTTGAGTTACTATTTCCTAGAGTTATAGGTTGGGACAAATGCTCTGGAGCACTTGCTAGGTTGAGTTACTATTTTCTGGAGTCGCGATTGGAAAAAATTCTCTGGAGAATTGGAAGGTTGTGGGTTGAGTTACTAGTTCCTGGAGCCCTCAAAAGCTTGGGTAGAGACCGATTTGGTTGATGTTAGTGATTTATAGACCATATATGTGAGATCTCTATGGTTGACGGTTGAGGTGGTTTGGCATTTGGAAGCCTTGCCTTGGTTTGTTTTGGTTTAACCCATGATATCCCACATTCAAGATTCGAATATGGAATGGGGGTGATTGGATGAAAAGGATATTTGGTTCAACCTAATTTATGGTCGAGTGGTATGTCGAAGTACCTGACTTGGTTGGACTTTTCATATATTAATATGAGATATTTTCCTAATGTGATCTATGAGCATTTGTGGTGATTATGATCGTGATTTTATGGATGATTTTCCATGTTTTATATTCTGTTTATATGTTGGTTATATGTTTGTTATATTATGTACTCTATCTATGGCCAATTGCATGTTTTGATAAGTTATTGAATGGTTGATGTATGCATGGGCTAACAAGTATTATTGCATCTAGCTAGATAGGGGTTGGAGACTTCTTGGTGATTCTTAGATGAAAGTAAAATGTTTATGATCTGATATGCATTCATGACTTGTACCTCACATTTTTACCATATGTTTGATGAAATGTATGATGTGTACTAGGAAATCTAGGGCAAGTTCTTAAATCAAATTTGAATGTTTATAATTTTCATCATGTTATTATGATTATGGAAAGTTATAGGGATTTATGGGCAGTGGTCTATAGGCTAGCCTGGAAAAGTGGATAAAATCTTGGAAATCTCGACACAAAACTAGGGATTTTAGGTCATAACCACATGGAGACTGACTTATGAGTGCGTTTGGAGGCTCATAAATGCATGCATGTTATTTTGTACGTGCGGTTGAGGCTTAATATTGTGAAAAAGCAGTTCCAGCTCAAGATTTGGTCATAAAAGGTTGTGGAATGACTTTTGGGTGATCTAGTGTTCTTAAGGGATGTTTGTAAGTTTTCCGTGTGTCATCCCCACTTCCATAATTGGAACTTGGAGGTTGGGTCATGTCATAGTGGCATTCATTTCATGTTTACCCTAGAGAACTTGTGAATTTGGGTAAATGAGAGAGAGAGTGTTATAGGGTGGTATCATATCTTATATGATCGAACAGTTGGACTGAATGGGCTAGATGTGATTGTTATGCATGCATGTCGGTTGTGTGCATGCATTGCAGTGGCTATGGTTTTCATGTATAAATTTGACGTTACAGTTTTAGTTACCATGCATGATGTCGATAAGTTGATGTGTCAATATATACATATATATATATACATATATATATATATATATATATATATATATATATATATATATATATATATATATATATATATATATATATATATATATATATATGTACCTTGAACCAATGTGAATGAACAAACAAATAAGTAAGTCGGGCCACCGACAGAGGCTCCACCAAATAACACACAAGAGTAGGACAAAGTAAGGATATAAAGCATTGTTACGATCGTTAGGAAATATTCATAATTTGAGATATTTCATGGTGTGGATGAGGGGGATACATGCATGCTATAGACGAGGTGACTTCACATTGTCCTATATATCTGTGTGTGTGTGTGCGTCTCATGCTAATATGGACTAATTTGTGCAGATGAGATAACCTCTCATGAACTTCACTAAGGTATGAATTTTATTATGTTTCTATTTGGTTTATCTAACATGGTATGGTTGTAGGAAGAATAATATAAGATATTAAGAGAAAAATGGTGGATTACAGTTCACATGACTCTCCTTAAAAATTAGTTGAGTGGCAAGGAGATGAGTATTCTCCTGATTTAGCAAATACGTTGAGAAGTATGAGGGAATAGATAAGAAGTTGCAAGGTAGAAAATAATAGGTTAATTGAGTCGCAAAAAAGGCTTGATAGAGCTAAGGAAAAGAAATCTGATATTAAATAAGTGGTCCTTCTGAGCTTAACAAATTTGTAGAGACAAGGAAAACCAAGAATCAATCATGGATAGTGTTAGACTTGGTCTTTTCATCCCTCCGTCAGAGATCAAAATATCTTTTGTTGTATTTCATTTTAGGTGTCTCATTTAGTTCAGTAATCTGCATTCCATTAGGAGCATGGATCATTTGACAGAAGGGTATTTTCACTCATGTCCTTCATGTCGTGTACCTGCTGGTTCGTGTCTGTTCATCAAAATCAATTTTAAAGTCATTTACAGTCATGTTTGGCCTCATGTTTGATAAAGAGTCATTTTAGGGTTTTAAACCTCATTAGGTCAAGGGTTTCATCTTCAGAATGTCTAATAATGTCAGCAGGCACATGAGGGAGGTTCAAAATAAGTTTTCATGGCAAAAAATTTCATCGTCATAATGATTGATCATGACTTTTCTTCAAAACTCTGTTTTGAAGAAAAATCGTCAATTTTGTCTTTTGTAATAAAGATAAGGTAATTTTCAAAGTTTTCTCAATTGTGAAATACTCCATGCGCAGCCCTGGTCACCTTTTCCAGATCCCATGCCAGCTATCCCTGCAAAAAATAGACAAGAGATTCATCACTAGTTCAAAAATGAAAGGAAACAAACAAAAACAGAGTTTATATTAAAAATTGCAAAGTGCCAAAATCTGCAACATTAGAAAGTGGGTTTTCTAAATCAAAAATCAAATTCTATGGCCATATAAGATATTTTTGGTGTTCAAACAATTCATTTGCACGCTAAGTCAAGAGTGAAGCCAAGTCAAATTGTGGAAGAGTGAAAACAATGGTTTGAAGCAGAGACTGTGGGTGAGTTACCTGCACGGCGCATTGGGTGAAGGTCAAGGCGCACATAATAGTCGAGGCACACAGAGGCACCCATCTCATTGCAAATTATAACTAGGCGTGGCGCACACAGTTGTCGCGGCGCATTGGGTTGTGCGCGCGGCGCACAGGGCCGACAAACAAAATTTTTGCCACTGCTCCATAAATTTCAAATAAACTCAACCTCTTTGCTCCATGTAAGTTCAACTGATCTTGCAATTGCCATTGAATTGTGTTTGGTGTGGTTTTATGACTGATTATGAGAATTTGATACATGAAAATCCAAACCCTATCTTCTTGAGAATTATTTACTTAAGGTTTTGAAGTTGGTGTTATAAAAAATAATTTGGTGCCAAACCCTTTTATTTCCCACCTTGTTTTTCCCTCTCACTGTTATTATATCACTACAGTTCATCTCACTACAGTTCATCCCTTACCTCTTTTCATCCTCAAAGTGACTTATTCCTAAGACTTATTCCTAAGCCCCATTTTCCTATCCCTAAATGAGTTCATTGCCTATCATTATCCCTTTCCCCATATCATTTGCAAAAAATTCCTAAATCCCAAATTCCCAAACACAGTCAAGTGGCTGTCCTTACACTTTAAATTCAATTGACAAAACTCCATCATTCTCACTGCCCTATTTCCCACAGTCCCTCATTTGACTTTGACACATTTGGAAATCAAGACAAAGACACCAAATTCTTATTTTCATCTCATACAAATCAGCATATACTTGGCATAGACTTTCAACACTATGGAGAGAGACACTGATACATCCTATGACAGAGATAGTGATTCTACTACTGAGCTACATGCACCGAGAAGGCCTCGTAAAGGTGGCAAACATGTGAGAGAGGAGCCCACCTCATTGACTCAGTTGCAGGCCTGCCCAATTGCGATGGCATGTTTTCGAGAGCAGTCATGCTATCAGTATTGTGAGATGATTGCTTGGATTCAGCATCATCAGGAGTTGGCTCGGTTGTTTGTGTTACATTTGCATGATGGACAGGTAACTCTTGCTGGTGTAAATTTCACCTTGACACCGAAAACCATATCTCAAGCAACTGGAATACCGAATGTGGGTGAACAGTGGAACAAGAGACAACATGTGGATAGAGTGCATTATGAACCATACATCAGACCTAGATATGTGAGACAGCTCAGCAGGGTATTCCCATTCTGGTTCCTAAAGGAATTCTATGCACCTTTGATGAGACTCATTATCAGATACTTCAGTTGTGAGGGCCGGTTCTCATGCCTCTATGCCTACCACATCAGGTTATTAATGCATTTCACTAGAGTGAGGATGATGAACATACCTTATTTCATGTGCCGCAACATCGAGAAAATGACCACTCTTGCGCAGAAGAAAACTCCCAAGAAGCAGTACAACAATATTTATCACTATGCACTCATCAAGATTGTTGTTGTACATCACCTTGGATTGCAGGGTATTACATGGGAGGATTTCATTTCCCATGACTTCTTCACAGCCCCTCAGCCTCCTCCAGAGATTTTTCATGATGTAAGTGAACCTTCACATTACCCTGAAGGTACCGAGACAAAGCCTATCAGTGTGCCAGTGTTTGTTACTTATCAAAGAGGCACGAGAGGATTATTTGCAGCAGCCTGACGAGTACTATCTCCACCCAGGGTGGAAGGGGTCTCATTGCCATCATCAGCAGTACAGGTACAGGTACAGGATAGAGGTAAGAGGCCGATGCAGGATGAGGGCCCTTCAGGAGGCCAGGATACTGATTTCATATTGATTGATGAGGATTTGAGCTCTCCAAGATCAAAGTTGAGAGAGATCATTCAGGAGTAGAAGGCTGAGATCGACACATTGACCGACAAATTGCAAAGAGCTCAATGGATCGTAAACTATATGGAGCAGCGCAACAAACAGTTGGAGGATCATCAAACGATCATGGAGTTGCAAAACATCCGTGAGAACCGACAAGGTGCCCGAAGAAGCCCAACAGAGATGACACCCATTGAGCGGGAGATTGAGGCTGATAGAGAGAATTGGCTTGAGAGGGTAAAAATTCATCTTGAGAAGCTGTTGGCAAAGGAAAACAAGGAAAATAAAATGCTCAGACACATGAAGAACCATTATTGGGTGCGACATCATGTTTGCAAAGCAAGGATCAAGATCCTGAAGGCAACGCTAAGGAGGGCACTAAAGCGTCGCAAAAGGCATGACAGGCTCCAAATTTTGGTCGAAGATTATTTGGCCCAGTATAGCACTTGATGAGGGACATTCAGCCCAAATTTCAAGAAATTTGGGAAAATTTTTGTCAATTTTGAATTTTGGGCCTAAAAACAGATTTTCCTGCCCGACGCGTAGCGCCACTTGGCGCGCACTTATAATTGGCAGCTCTTCAGGGGGAAAAATTTGCATTTTTGGATTTTTTATTAAAATTTATGCATGCTCATGGATTACCTAAGGATTTCATCAAGTTTTGGGTTGCCTAAAGGGTCAAAAAAATCCTAAAAATGACCTTTCTACCACTTTTTGCACACACAGGAAGCAGTGTTGGGAGATTGAACTTTTGGAGTGGAAAATTGCAAACAAATTCATAAATTCCACTTGGGTTGGAAATAATACAGGAAGGGCTTTCCAACGAGCTATCCCTGAACTCAATTTGGACTTCGGGAAGGTGCTCAAAATCAGCCTCAAAGTTGTGCTACGCATAGAGATTTCAGGCGCGGCACATAGGGAAATTTGGCCTATTTTTCACTCAGCAGCTCAGAATTTCGTCTAGTTTTGGCTAGTTTGAATTTTTCATGTAACTCTTGATGTACCTTGATGTAATTTCATGACCATGATGTAATTTTGGCACATTTTTACTCATCTTAGTAGATTCATTCACCAAAAAGTGAAATGTAAGTGAATGAATTAGTTTTCTACCATATAGAGGCAAGTTGTTTCATTGCCTATTTTTCAGTTCTTAGTTTAGATATGGTTGAAAAAACTCCTAGAATGATGAGCTCGACCCCTAGAGGCATGGGAATGAGTTAGGCTTGTCTATATCATGTAGTTCTTCAGTCATTTTCAGGGTTGGACACTTGGGTTTGCTTGGCACTTCATTGTACATTTCATCTCTGCATTTTTGGCAAAGGAATATACCAGGGTTTGCAGCACTCTTTGGGATCCATGTGGCTCTGTGTTTTGATGGTGTTTTTCTCTATGTGCTTGTAAGTTCACTGATGTTTATGTGTATCATTTCCCTTCTCATTTCTTCTTAGATTAAACAAATCAGTGTTAAAGGTGGAATTCATTAGCTTGCTTTTCTCTGCCTTTAGTTTTGTTTAATTTTCCATGTTTTCATCTGTTTGAAGAGGATTCTTGAATGCCTCTTTCCCTCTTTAGCTCCTCACCGGTCTGAACCATCCATTCATTCAATCTAAAGCATCAAAACAATTTCCTTCCTTGCCCCAATCAGAACTCTGCAAAAACTAGGCCTAATCCCCGGATCCAAAACTGCCTTTCCCTTGATTCCAACAAAAACCCCTAAAATCAAACTCAAAATCCTTTACTTATATACCTAGCCTAAAATTAGCTTCTATTTCAAGTCATCTCAAGCCATATTGATTATTTTTGCTGAGATTGACTTGGAGAGATCCCTCTCCTGTTCTGGTAGGGCTAGCTACCAGACTGAGCGTGGTTTGATGTTACCCTGAACTTTGCCTTCCTTCAGCCTGAGGTAGATTTAGGCAATAACATAGTGGTGACCATACTGGGGAGAAATGGTTTTCTTGTTAGTGTTATTTTTTTATAAGCTATAGACGGAGCCTGAAGTTATGCCAGGTAGCCTTCGAAACGCTCTTGCCTTGCATCAGCAAAAGTAGATAAACACTGCTTTAGTCAATCTCCGGTCTAGCTTGTAAACGTGACACTTGACTTGTGAATTACCCCAGTATATCAGATCGTTCTGGACTTTTGGATGATGAGTCTAGAATTTGATAGGCTGAACAAGTTGGTTTTGTCCCTTTGATTTTTTGAAATTAATTCAACACACTAGCTTCCAGAAGACATACTAGAGCAAATCTGGATCCTGATCCACCTCCAGTGTATGAAAATCCCAATATGATTTTAATAATCCTTCGTCAAGAAAGTCCCGTGATTCCTCTGTTTAAATCCCATTCATGTCCCGCTGTTTTTGAATACCTAGAAGATCTTGAATTTGATGAACAATTTGAGTTGTCGTTGTTTGAGACGAAGTCTGAAAGTGCTATTGGTTCTACTGTCATAAATCCAGAGTTTATCAAGTATCTTGAAATTGAACAGGCTAATAGATCCATTGACAGTTACATATTGAATATTCAAAACTCCATTGTGGCAACAAACATTCCTGAGTTTATAGAGTCCGCATCTGAAACTCTTGGGCCATCAGCAGTTACTTCCGATTCACAAGTTCATACCCAACCTCCTTTCATTCCTACCATTCCCACGCAACCATATATCCCTGATCAACAATATGCAGTAGTATTGCTTCCATCCACACCACATACACCTCATACATCTACTGCTCCTACTCCACCTGTTTCTCCAAGACTGGTTATAAATCCACCAAGAGCAATGGATGCTAGATTCGCACCCCTTGTCTTGCCTCAAAACTTGGATGCCATGCCCGCTGATTATCAAAGTAAGATCCCATTGTTTGATGGCACTCCTCAAAGTGTCACTGCTCATCAACATATTGATAGAATAGCAGAATTCTTTGATCTTCATGAAATTGATGCAGAAAATGTCACCATGAGATTGTTTGTGCAAAATTTTGGAGGTGAAGTGAGAAAATGGTTCAGAGCTTTGCAGCCTAGAAGTATTGCTACATTGGCTGAGCTGCAGAGACAATTTTTAGATTGGTCGGAAGTAAAGAAAGATCCTCTTCAGATCACTTCTGAATATACCAAGATCAAGCGCAATGCTGGTGAGTCCGTCCAAGACTATTGTATCAGATTCAATGCGGTTTATAATGCAATTCCCGATGATTTAAGGCCATCTAAGAAGTCGGATTTGCTTAAATTTCTGAATGGTTTTGATTCGGACATGGCCTATCAATTGAGGGAAAGAGATCCAGCCACTTTGGAGGACATGCAGAAGATTTCAGTGAGTGTTGAAGCTAATTTGAATGACAAGAGAGCTAGATTGAAAGCAGAAACGAAAGTTGTAATAAAGGAAGAGGCTTCTACTTCAGATCAGGTACTTCGCAAGGTGGAAAATATGATTGAGAGATTAACACTTGATAAGCTCGAACCGCAGATCAAAAATCCTAATTTCCGTGGACAACAGCAACCACAATTCAGGATCAAACAACGAGAGCAGCGAGCACAAGAACTGCCAGTACAACAGCAGGTAAAGACTCCTTTACAACAGAACTTTGTTGGTCCAGAATCAGATGATGAGGAAAATTTAATAGGAGAATAAAATCACTTCTTTACACCTGATGATATGCCAACCTTTATCACTGAGGATGACGAGTATGCAGAAAACTCAGCTGTACAAAAGGATGAGGATTTTATCTTGGAAAATGATGCAGCTCTTGAAGAAGAGTCGGATGAGTATCAGAGAGGTTATATGAATGCTTTGTCCGCCCAACAGCGACAATATTCACTTAGAAATAGAGATGTGCCTATCAACCCAGTCCAAAAAAGAAAGGAAGTTTCAACACCAAAGAATGATGTACCCATTACACAGAAGAAGGGAAAAGAGGTAGCTGATCCTACTACAAGCAAGTCACCATTAGCAAATGAAAGATATAATCAGTCAATTGTATCGAGGGAGAAAGCTGAAAGGAAGGATGCTCCAGCCAAAGAGGTAGAAAAAGCTTCAGTTTTTAACTTAGAGAGTGAAATTGCTAAGTTAAAAGTTTCCATTCCTTTGACTGAGTTGATGAGAAATAGCAGGTACAAGGGTCAAGTATCTAAAATTTTGAATTTCGATCCAATGTTTGATATGGTGAGTGTGGAAGATGATCAACCTGAGTTGATATTTGGACCAACATTGGATGGTGAGTCTCCCAATAGTGATGTACCTCCTTTTTATATCAGCCTTAGATTGCATGATTTTGTGTTACATAATGCCATGTTTGATTCTGGAGCTTCCCATAATCTCATGCCGAAGGCGATCATGGAGAAATTGGGATTGGACATTACTAGGAAATATCATGATCTTTATTCTTTCGATTCCAGCAGAGTAATATGCATTGGGCTTATCAAAGATTTGGTGGTTAGTTTAGATCAGATTCCGACTAAAAATGTTTTGATGGATGTGGTTGTGGTGGATATTCCTCCTAGATTTGGCATGCTTCTTTCCAGATCTTGGGGAGTGAAATTGAAGGGAAAATTGCAGCTTGATTTATCCTATGCTAACATTCCTGTGTTCGGACAGATGAGAAAACTATATCGGGAGCAAAAGATGAAGTATATGATCACTAGCAAGGAGAAACCGGTAAATCATCTGATTAATTGTGTACATACGGATTTAGAGTCTTTTGTTTTGTATTCAGATAGTTTCAATGATGTAGATAGTCAGTTAGTTGAAGCAGAGGACATTCCGGAGATCATAGAAAATTTCAGAGAAGTTTTGAAGAAAGAAAGGCAAGAACTTGAGAGTTCTGCTAAGCAATCAGCCTTCCGACAACAGCAGAAAGTTGATGGACAACAAGCAGAAATAACAGAGAAAACAAAGTTTCAGCACTTGGAAGAAGATGAAGATGGTTTGTGGACCATGGATTTCAATGGTGCAGTAGGAAGTGATGGTGCTGGAATTGGTATTTGGGTACGCAGTCCTTTTTCCGCCCCAAAAAAGGTAGCGAGTAATGTAAGGGTCTGCTCTTATAAATTAGCTTTTGATTGTTCGAATAATGAGGCAGAATATGAAGCTTTGATTGCTGGTTTGAAAATCCTTAGAAAGTTGAATGCTAAGAGGATTGCAGTGTATGGCGACTCCGAGTTGGTAATTAAGCAAGTGAAGGGTGAATTTCAAGCTAAGCATCCTCGAATGCGGGCTTATCAAAATGCAGTTCTTGATATCTTGAAGTTGTTTTCAGACTATACTTTGACTTGTATCCCTCGTATTCAGAATGGTATTGCAGATGCACTTGCAAAGGCATCAAGTAATTTGAAGATTCTGATGAACTCAGGTAACAAGTTTGAAATTCATGTGAAACATCGTCCAACTGTCCCGGACAACCAAAGGAATTGGAAAGTATTCCAAGATGATGATGAGATTGATGAATTTCTGCAAAACAAAGGCAAATTCAAAGAGACTTTAATTGACATGGAGCACGATGATGGTGAGGCTGATGTGCAAATGAATCAGATGGAAGTGTTGCAGCTGAAAGATGATGTCATTCCTAAAGGTTTGATACCTTTAGAAGAGCTTTTTGATCAAGATGACGTAGCCAGAAAACCAACCTTGCGGCCAACCGAAAAGGGAGTTGAAGACGTGAACATTGGATTAGCCAAAAATCCAAAGATGGTGAAATTGTCCAAAGCATTGCCACCAGAGGTAAAAGTGAAATATTTTAGTTTATTGTCTTCTTTTGCTGATGTATTTTCTTGGGACTATTCAGATTTGAAGACGTATGATACAAACATAATTCAGCACACCATTCCAATCAAGCCAAATCAAAAGCCCTTCAGGCAGAAGTTGAGAAGGATAAATCCGAAGTTGCTGCCCTCAATTGAGAAGGAGGTGAATTGATTATACAAGGTTGGTATCATTGGTCCTATAAGATTTTCAGATTGGATATCCAATATGGTGCCCGTACGCAAGAAGACAGGTGAGATTCGTTTGTGCATTGATTTTAGGAATCTGAATAAGGTTTCCTTGAAAGATAATTATCCATTGCCCAAAATGGATCACATACTTCAGCGAGTAGTTGGAGCATCCCGTATGTCACTACTCGATGGTTATTCCGGGTATAACCAAATTCTGGTCCATGAGGATGATAGAGACAAAACAATGTTCACCACTCCATACAGAACTTTTCATTACGCTAAAATGCCTTTCGGTTTGAAGAATGCTGGTGCGACATTTCAGCGAGCAATGGATATGGAATTTGCAAATGAGAAAGATGTTTTTTTATTTGTGTGTCTTGATGATTTGACAGTCTTTTCCAATTCTGATGAAGAGCACCTTTACCATTTGAAGATTGTTTTTCAGCGATGTAGACAGTATGGTGTATCACTCAATCCGAAGAAGAGTTTTTTTGCCATGGATGAGGGCAAACTTCTTGGTCATATTATCTCAAAAGATGGCATTCTTATTGACCCAGCACGAGTTGAAGCTATTCAGCAAATTGATCTTCCTCGGAATAAGAAGGAGATTCAATCTTTTAATGGTAAGATGAATTTTTTACGCCGCTTTGTGCCTAACCTTGATGAACATCTAAGAGAGATTACAAACATGCTTAAGAAAGACAATGCAGTGAAGTGGACTGAGGAGTTGGTAAAGTCTTTCAATTTAGTCAAGTTGGTTCTTTCTTCAGCTCCGGTTTTGATCAACCCGGATTATACTCAGGATTTTATTTTGTTTTCATTTTCTTCGGAGCATACAATGGCAGTAGTATTAATGCAGAAAAGAGATGGGCATGAAAAACCAATTGCTTTTTTCAGCCGTACCATAAGAGATGCAACCTTGAAATATAACATCATTGAAAAGCAAGCTCTTGCTCTTGTGAAAGCATTGAAAGATTTTCACGTATATATTCTGCATTTTCATATTCTTGCTTATGTTCCTAACGCTGCTGTTAAGGATGTTTTAGTGCAAAAAGATCCAGAAGGGAGACGGGGCAAATGGATTGCTGCCTTGTTGGAGTATGATGTGGAGATAAAGCCTACAAAGCTTATCAAAGGACAAGGGCTGGCCAAGCTAATGGCGGAATCAAATTTACATGCCTTGGACATCAATCTCATTGCTGCTATGTCCAAGGAGAATGAGGAAAGTTCATCAGTTCAGGTATCAAAAATCTTTGTGCTTTCTCCTTGGTATTCAAATATTGTATATGTGCTTCAAAATTTGTCACCACCGCCCGGCATGGCTAGAAACAAAAGTAGAACGAAATTGAAGGTTGCTAAGTTTTTTGTTTTGAATAATTCACTCTATTGGAAAGAACCCGGTGGTGTTTTGCTGAATTGTTTGGTGGAAGAAGAAGCAAAGCAGGTTATGGAGGATTTTCATAAGGGAGATTGCGGGGGTCACCTTTTTTGGAAAACAACGGCCAACAAGATTTTTAGAGTGGGATATTATTGGCCGACACTTTTGCTGATGTGTATAAGACTGTCAAAAGATGTCATGAATGTCAAATTTTTGAAGGAAGGAAGAAATTGCAGCCTTTTCCGCTTAAGCCCATTGAAGTAAGTGCTCCTTTTCAGCAGTGGGGTTTGGATTTCATTGGTAAAATTCATCCTGCTTCTTCAGCTCAGCACAGGTGGATCTTCACAGTGACAGATTATTTCACGAAATGGATTGAAGTGATTCCTACCAGGAAAGGTACAGATTCGGTAATAATTTCATTCCTTGAGAATAATATTTTGTCTTGTTTTGATTTCCCGAATAAGTTAATCACTGAGAACGCAACAAATTTCAAATCAAAAAAGATGATTGAGTTTTGTGACAAGTATAAAATCACTTTGGGACACTCAACCACTTATCATCCACAAGGCAACGAATTGGCGGAGTCTTCCAACAAATCTTTTGTCAACATCATTAAAAAGTTGCTGGAAATAAACAAGAAAAGTTGGCATAAGAAGTTAGTCAATGCACTTTGGGCAGATCGAGTGAGTCAAAATAAATCCATTGGTATGTCCCCTTTTGAGTTAGTTTATGGAGTTGATACAGTGTTTCCTACCTCTCTCGCAGTTCCAGTGGTCAAACTTCTACAGGAAGCTGGCAGTGAAGATGATCATATGAAAAGAAGAATAAATCAAATGATCCATTTGCAGCATACGAGAGAAGAAGTTTTTCAAAACACATTCAAGCTGCAGGAGAGAATTAATAAAATCTATGACAGAAAAGAAAAGGCAGACAAATTCCAGTTGGAAGAAGTGGTGTTGAAATGGGATGCAAGAAATGAGGAAAAGGGTAAGCACGGTAAGTTCGAAAATATTTGGAAAGGACCCTTTAAAATTGCTGCCTATCGGGGTCAGAATGCTTTTCTTCTGAAAGATATGAACGAGGAAGATTTTCCAGGAGGGCAGGTCAAAGGTTGGCTGCTCAAGCGGTTTCATTTATGAGATGTTTTTTGTTGTTTACATTGTCACTGTATATACCATTTATTTCAGTTTCATTGCAAGTGTGTGTTGTGATCTTGTTTTCAGTTTGGGGCCCGAAGTGAAGGCTATAATTCTGAAGATTGATCTCAGTTTTGGTTTGAGTTTGTCAAGTCAATTTTTTCAGTCATTTTAGTTTCAAAATTGAGTCAGTGTGAGTCAAATCTTCTGTCAATAAATGAGTCAAGAGTCTTGTGTTAATTTGTCGAAGTTATGGAATCCATAGCCCAATGGATGATGGCACTGCCTACTCTCCCAGAAATCTATAGTTCTTGGCACCTCCAAAGAGCTACCATCCCCATTGGAGCCAATGTTAGACTCGGTCTTTTCATCCCTCCGTCAGAGATCAAAATCTCTTTTGTTGCATTTCATTTTAGGTGTCTCATTCAGTTCAGTCATCTGCATTCCATTAGGAGCATGGATCATCTGACGGAAGGGTCTTTTCACTCATGTCCTTCATGTCATGTACCTGCTGGTTCGTGTCTATTCATCAAAATCAATTTTAAAGTCATTTACAGTCATGTTTGGCCTCATGTTTGGTTAAGAGTCATTTTAGGGTTTTAAACCTCATTAGGTCAAGGGTTTCATCTTTAGAATGTCTAATAATGTCAGCAAGCACATGAGGGAGGTTCGAAATAAGTTTTCATGGCAAAAAATTTCATCGTCATAATGATTGATCATGACTTTTCTTCAAAACTCTATTTTGAAGAAAAATCGTCAATTTTGTCTTTTGTAATAAAGGTAAGGCAATTTTCAAATTTTTCTCAGTTGTGAAATACTCCATGCGCAGCCCTGGTCACCTTTTCCAGATCCCATGCCAGCTATCCCTGCAAAAAATAGACAAGAGATTCATCACTAGTTCAAAAATCAAAGGAAACAAACAAAAACAGAGTTTATATTAAAAAGTGCAAAGTGCCAAAATCTGCAACATTAGAAAGTGGGTTTTCTAAATAAAAAATCAAAGTCTATGGCCATATAAGATATTTTTGGTGTTCAAACAATTCATTTGCACGCTAAGTCAAGAGTGAAGCCAAGTCAAATTGTGGAAGAGCAAAAATAGTGGTTTGAAGCAGAGACTGTGGGTGAGTTACTTGCGCGGCGCGTTGGGTGAAGGTCGCGACACACATAACAGTCACGGTGCATAGAGCCGCCCATCTCCTTGCAAATTATAACGGGCGCGACGCACATAGTTGGCGCAGTGCATTGGGTTGTGCGCGCGGCGCACAGGGCCGACAAACAAAAATTTTGCCACTGCTCCATAAATTTCAAATCGACTCAACCTCCTATGCTCCATGTAAGTTCAACTGATCTTGCAATTGCCATTGAATCACGTTTGGTGTGGTTATATGACTGATTATGAGAATTTGATACATGAAAATCCAAACCCTATATTCTTGAGAATTATTTACTTAAGGTTTTGAAGTTGGTGTTATAAAAAATAATTTGGTGCCAAACCCTTTTATTTCCCACCTTGTTTTTCCCTCTCACTGTTATTATATCACTACAATTCATCCCTTACCCCTTTTCATCCTCAAAGTGACTTATTCCTAAGCACCATTTTCCTATCCCTAAATGAGTTCATTGCCTATCATTATCCCTTTCCCCATATCATTTGAAAAAAAATCCTAAATTCCAAATTCCAAAACACAGTCAAGTGGTTGTCCTTACACTTTAAATTCACTTAACAAAACTCCATCATTCTCACTGCCCTATTTCCCACAGTCCCTCATTTGACTTTGACACATTTGGAAATCAAGACAAAGACACCAAATTCTTATTTTCATCTCATACAAATCAGCATATCCGTGGCATAGACTTTCAACACTATGGAGACAGACACTGATACATCCTATGACAGAGATAATGATTCTACTACTGAGCTACATGCACCGAGAAGGCCTCGTAAAGGTGGGAAACATGTGAGAGAGGAGCCCACCTCATTGAATCAGTTGCAGGCCTGCCCACTTGCCATGGCATGTTTTCGAGAGTAGTCATGCTATCAGTATTGTGAGATGATTGCTCAGATTCAGCATCATCAGGAGTTGGCTCGGTTGTTTGTGTTACATTTGCATGATGGTCAGGTAACTCTTGCTGGTGTAAATTTCACCTTGACACCGGAAACCATATCTCAAGCAACTGGAATACCGAATGTGGGTGAACAGTGGAAAAAGAGACAACAGGTGGAAAGAGTGCATTATGAACCATACATCAGGCCTAGGTATGTGAGACAGCTCAGCAGGGTATTCCCATTCTGGTTCCTAAAGGAATCCTATGCACCTTTGATGAGACTCATTATCAGATACTTCAGTTGTGAGGGCCGGTTCTCACGCCTCTATGCCTACCACATCAGGTTATTGATGCATTTCACTAGAGTGAGGATGATGAACATACCTTATTTCATGTGCCGCAACATCGAGCGAATGACCACTCTTGTGCAGAAGAAGACTCCTGAGCAGCAGTACAACAATATTTATCACTATGCACTCATCAAGATTGTTGTTGTACATCAGCTTGGATTGCAGGGTATTGCATGGGAGGATTTCATTTCCCATGACTTCTTCATAGCCCCTCAGCCTCCTCCGAAGATTTTTCATCATGCAGGTGAACCTTCACATCAGCCTGAAGGTCCCGAGACAGAGCCTATCAGTGTGCCAGTGTTTGTTACTTATCAGAGAGGCATGAGAGGATTATTTGCAGTAGCCCGACGAGTACTATCTCCACCCGGGGTGGAAGGGGTCTCGTTGCCATCATCAAAAGCACAGGTACAGGTACAGGATAGAGGTAAGAGGCCGATGCAGGATGAGGGCCCTTCAGGAGGCCAGGATACTGATTTCATATTGATTGATGAGGATTTGAGCTCTCCAAGCTCAAAGTTGAGAGAAATCATTCAGAGCGGAAGGTTGAGATCGACACATTGACTGAAAAATTGAAAAGAGCTCAATGGATCATAAAATATTTGGAGCAGCGCAACAAATAGTTGGAGGATCAGAAGACGATCATGGAGTTGCAAAACATCCATGAGAACTGACAAGATGCCCGAAGAAGCCCAACGAAGATGACACCCATTGAGCAGGAGATTGAGGCTGATAGAAAGACTTGGCTTGAGAGGGTCAAAATTCATCTTGAGAAGCTTTTGGAAAAGTAAAACAAGGAAAAGAACATGCTCAGACACATGTAGAACCATTATTGGGTGCGACATCATGTTTGCAAAGCAAGGATCAAGATCCTGAAGGCAAGGCTAAGGAGGGCACTAAAGCGTCGCAAAAGGCATGATAGGTTCCAAATTTTGGCCGACGCTTCTTTGGCCCAGCATAGCACTTGATGATGGACCTTCAGCCCAAATTTCAAGAAATTTGGGAAAAATTTTGTCAATTTTGAATTTTGGGCCTAAAAACAGATTTTCCTGCCCGACGCGTAGCGCCACTTGGCGCGCACTTATAATTGGCAGCTCTTAAGGGGGAAAAATTTTCATTTCTGGATTTTTTATTAAAATTTATGCATGCTCATGGATTACCTAAGGATTTCATCAAGTTTTGGGTTGCCTAAAGGGTCAAAAAAATCCTAAAAATGACCTTTCTGCCACTTTTTGCACACACAGGAAGCAGTGTTGGGAGATTGAACTTTTGGAGGGGAAAATTGCAACCAAATTCATAGATTCCACTTGGGTTGGAAATTATATAGGTAGGGCTTTCCAACGAGTGATCCTACACTCATTTTGGACTTCGGGAAGGCCCTCAAAATCAGCCTCAAAGTTGTGCTACGCATAGAGATTTCAGGCGCGGCGCATAGGGAAATTTGGCCTATTTTTCACTCTTGATGTACCTTGATGTAATCTCATGACCATGATGTAATTTTGGCACATTTTTACTCATCTTAGTATATTCATTCACCAAAAAGTGAAATGTAAGTGAATGAATCAGTTTCCTACCATATAGAGGCAAGTTGTTTCATTGCCTATTTTTCATTTCTTAGTTTAGATATGGTTGAAACAACTCCTAGAATGATGAGATCGACCCCTAGAGGCATGGGAATGAGTTAGTCTTGTCTATATCATGTAGTTCTTCAGTCATGTTCAGGGTTGGACACTTGGGATTGCTTGGCACTTCATTGTACATTTCATCTCTGCATTTTTGGCAAAGGAATAGACCAGGGTTTGCAACACTCTTTGGGATCCATGTGGCTCTGTGTTTTGATGGTGTTTTTCTCTATGTGCTTGTAATTTCACTTATTTTTATGTGTATCATTTCCCTTCTCATTTCTTCTTAGATTAAACAAATCAGTGTTAAAGGTGGAATTCATTAGCTTGCTTTGCTCTGCCTTCAGTTTTGTTTAATTTTCCATGTTTTCATTTGTTTGAAGAGGATTCTTGAATGCCTCTTGCCCTCTTCAGATCCTCACCGGTCTAAACCATCGATTCATTCAATCTAAAGCATCAAAACATTTTCCTTCCTTGCCCCAATCAGAACTATGCAAAAACTAGGCCTAATCCCTGAATCCAAAACTGCCTTTCCCTTGATTCCAACAAAACCCCCTAAAATCAAACTCAAACTCCTTTACTTATATACCTAGCCTAAAATTAGCTTCTATTTCAAGTCATATCAAGCCCTATTGATTATTTTTGCTGAGATTGACCCGGAGAGAGCCCTCTCCTGTTCTGGTAGGGATAACTACCAGACTGAGCGTGGTTTGATGTTACCCTGAACTCTGCCTTCCTTCAGCTTGAGGTAGGTTTAGGCAATAACAAATAGGACGAAATGGATAATGGGGCATATGGTAGTAGGTATCAATCATGATACATGTCGGACAGAGATGACACGGTCAGAGGTAGTAGGTGTTTGGATACACTTGAGAGGATAGGTAGTGCTTATGGTTTGTATTATAGTTCTGGTTTAGAGATACATCATGGTCATCACCTCCATCATCCTTATAGGAGGAGTGAGAAGCAGTTTTTTCCAAATGATTTCAAGAAATCCAAACCTCCTACCTTCGATGAGGATGTGAAGAAACTATAAGATGCATAAGCATGGATAATTGGGATTAAGAAGTTCTTTGAATTAAAACATTATACAAAGAATATGAAATTCAAGATAGTTATTTTCATTTTGAAGGGAAAAGAAAATATCTGGTGTGAATATGTGAAGCGTGTCAGAGGCATCAAGATAGAGGTGGTGAGTTAGAATGAGTTTAAAAGACTCTTTAAAAGAAGAACCTTTTTGAGAGAAATTATGATGGAAAGGATACATATTTCTATGATCTTAATATAGGTTCTATGAAAGATGAACAGTAAACGACCAAGTTTCTAAAGATGTTGAGGTATGTGCCATATCTTAAGGATGAGAAGACAAAGGTCCAAAGGTTCATCAATGGATTTCCTTTAGCATTTAAAGATCATATTGAGTATGATGAGCCTCAATCATTGGAGGAAGCCACTAGGAAGTTGAATAATTCTTATGAGGTATCTAAGCATAAGTATGATCCTAAGAGGGATTGGAAAGGTAATGATAAGACAAAAGGAAAGTGGGATAACAAGTGAAGAAGACCTTAGGATGCAGGTGAAAAAGAGAATATAACACCTTATAATAAGTTCAATTTAGTTGACAGAGTAAATGGGTATCAGCCTAAGGAATAGGATAAGGGTGATGGAAGGAATCATTTGCACTGTTGGATTTGTGGTGGAGAGCATTGCAGGAGATATTTACCATCATACTAGGCTAGAAGACCTCAAATTTATAGTGCTTAGGAAGCACATACAATTAGAGATGTTGGGCAGAGAATTCTAAGATGTATGTAGCAGTGGATAATAGGCAGGTTGATCATTAGGCATCCATTATTGATATGGAAGGTAAGCTCTATGATTGAGTTGTTTCCATATTTATTGATCCTGGATCTAATTATAGTTATGTTAGCCCTGAACTGGTGGATAAATGTGGCTTGAATAAAGAAGTGCATGCAAAGTCTTGGTTGTTGTAGTTGGCTATAGGGACCAAGAAAATAGTTCATAATTGGGTGATATCTTGTGCATTTGAGTTGAATGGTATGCTTACATTAACACATCTAAATGTGCTTCCTTTGGGATCATAAAATATGTTTTTTAGCATGGATTGGTTGTTTATTCACAGGGCTAAGGTATATTTCTATGACAAGGATATTGAGTGATTAGATGATGATGGGGAAAGGAGAATCTTGTAGGGAAAGAAGAAGCCTATATTAGTGAGAAAATTTACAACTATGTAGGAAAAAATGAGTTGTGGAAAGGATGTGTATTGTTTGTAGTTCATATTTCTAGTGACAATGGGAATGCTGTTGAGGATGATGAAGTCCTGAAGAGATATCCTATTTTGTGGTAGTTTCAGGATGTTTTTCCTGTAGATTTTTTATAGTTTCCTCCTCATAGGGAAGCAAACTTTTCTATTGAATTGATGTCAGGACCATCACCAACATCTAAGGCACTGTATAGGATGAGTAAGCCAAGGTTGGTGTAATTGAAGTTTCAACTTAAGGAGATGTTTGATAATAGATACATAAGATAAAGTTTGTTGCCTTGGGGTGAAAAAGTGTTGTTTGTGAAGAAGAAGGGTTTTACTCTCAGGTTCTGTATTGATTACAGGAAGTTAAGCAAGGTGAATATCAAGAACATGTATCCTTTGTCGTGGTTTGATGACTTGTTTGATTAGTTGAAGGGAGAAACAATGTCCACAAATATTGATTTGAGATCAATATATCATCAGTTTCACATCAAAGAAGAAGATATTTACAATACCACATTATGTACCATGAATGGGCATTATGAGTTTGTGGTGGTTTTGTTTGGTCTCACTAATGCTCCAACTACTTTCATGTGTTTGATGAACAATGTGTTGCATCCTTATCTGGACAAGTTTGTGATAGTGTTCATTGATGATATATTTATATATTTTAAGAATGAGGAAGTCTAGCATGCACAAAAATTGGGAGAAATGTTGATATCTTTTAGAGAGAGTCAATTTTATGCCAAAATTTGCAATTGAAGTTTATTTTAGACTTAGGTTCATTAATTAGGATATGTTTTTTTCAAGGAGGGAATATCAATGGAACCAGGAAATATTAAAGCTATCATGGAGTGGCCAGCTCCTAGGAATATGGATGAGGTCAAATCATTCATGGGACTAGCAATTATTATAAGAGGTTCATTACGAACTTCTCACATATTGCCTATCTTATTACATATTTACAGAGAGAAGGGAAGAAGTTTGAATGGACTGAGGAGTGCACAACTAGTTTTGAGAAATTGAAGAATTTTCTTACAAATGATCCAGTCTTGAATATTTCAAATCCTAATCAAGAGTTTGCAGTTTGTACAGATTCCTGCAAGAGAGGACTTGGTGGAGTCCTGATGGAAGAAGGACGGGTATTATGCTGAGTCAAGAAATTTGAATGACCACAAGCAGAAATATGCGACTCACAATATGGAGTTGGAAGTTATCATTCATGCCTTGAAGATGTGGAGACATTATCTTCTTGGAATGAAGTTTATTCTGATGAGTGATCACAGTGGAAAGAGGTACTTGTTTTACCAACCCAATTTGAATTCTAGGAAATCTATATGGTTGGATACCCTCAAAGAGTTTGACTTTGAGATCAGGTACATCAAGGGAAAGGAGAAAAGGGTTGCAGATTCTCTTAGTATAAGAGTGCAGGTGAATCATATTTAAGTTGTGAGTTTTTATGAGATATTTTGCAGGAGCGGACCTTGCAGGCAAGGCAACATGATGACGGGTACCAAAAATTGAGGCACATGTTACAACAACTGGGTTAATGTGATAAGTATGAGGAGTATCATCTCACAATATATGGCTTGGTCGGATTCACGAACAATATTTATGTGCCAGACAATAGTGATCTCAAGAAGCTTATCTTGAGGGAGTTTCATGTCAAGCCGTATTCAGGTCACCTGGGATATCAAAAGAAATTGAAAATAGTTATAAAGTTATAATTGGCCAAACTTGAAGAAAGAGGTGGCTGATTTTGTTGCTAGATGTTTGGATTGTCAACAGGTAAAAGCAGAGTGTAAGCATCCAACTAGTTTGTTACAACCTATTCTGATTCGAAAGTGGAAATGGGAGGTCATTTACATGGAATTAATTATAGGTTTTCCAATGAAATTTAGACAACATGATTCCATCATGGTTGTGGTTGATAGGTTGAGAAAGGTAGCTCACTTCATTTTAGTGAAGTCTACTAATCTAAATAGTGAGGTAGCTTAGATCTTCATCTGGGAGATCGTGAGATTGCATGGTGTTTCTAAGAAGATCATATAATATAAAGATGCCAAGTTCACTTCCACGTTTTGGAAGGATTTTTTTTGTGGGTTTGGGGATATATTTGGCTTTCAGTACATATTATCATCGCATACATTTGGAAAAATAGAGAGGGTCAATAGGATTATTGAGGACATGTTGCGGATGTATGTCATGCACCAATAGAGGAAGTGGGAAGAGTATCTTCCACTAGTGAAGTTTTCTTAGAATAATGGGTATCACGAGTCCATGAGGATGATTCCATTTGAGGATATTTATGGGTGAAGTTGTAATACTCCTATCAGCTAGAGTGATCCAATGAACAAGGTGTTGAATGGACTAGATATGTTGGCTGAGATGGAGCAGGAGATGTTGGTTATCAAGAGGAAATTAAAGGTAGCACAAGAGAAAAAAAAGAGTTAAGCATGTCAAAATATAACATTGAAGGAGTTCCAAGTTGGAGAGTATGTTTACTTATGCATTAAGCCCAAGAGGAGCTCCTTGAGGAGAGGGAAAATTTTAAGGATGGAAATTTATCTCAAAGTTTAGAAATCTTGGCGAATTTCACTAGTCTATAATATGCAAAATATAAAATGTTTGTTGATATCTTTGTAAAAATATTCAAATTACTAATGATTTTATATATTTTCTTTATATAATTTTGGCAAATTTTAAGTTAAAATAATTTTATATTGTAAAATTTGGGCAAATCATTTTTAGAAAAAAAGGGAAATTGGCAAATCCTTTTTTTGGAAAAAACATGAAAAATTATCCCACCTTCTAATTTTAGCCCCCAAAATTTTCTATGCTTGAGGATTGGGTCATGTGACAAGCTGGCACCTCAGTATTGCAGACCTTTTGGGATCCTTGAGAGGATTTGACTAGTGGCCTACAAACTTGCACTTCTGCCAACAATGAAAGTCCATGATGCTTTCCATGCTTCATTACTTTAGAGATATATCTAGGATGTTGATAATGTGATTTATTGGTTTTTATTATAGGTGGATCTAGAGGGATAATTCCAGCCATAAACTTAGTGCATTTTTCAACGGAAACAACTCATGCTCCAGAACATAGCAATCGATTAGGTTAAAATGCATTGGAAGCACTTTGGTCCAGATGAAGCTACATGGGAGATGGATGATAAGATGAATGCTATGTATCCTTCTTTATTTTATGATTGAGAAGATGGGTTTGATTTATGTTTATGCATATGTGTATTGTAGATACTAGGATGATCTATGTTATTAAGCTCCAATAAGCGGTATGTTGTAAATAATGCATCGAGATATGTCATAAAGTTGCAATAAACACTATGGTGTTCATGGTTTCAACAGTTTTGTATGATGTAAATGTTGCATCGAGTTGTGTTATAAAGCTTTATGGGAAACATGTTTTTCTAGTTATAAGCATCATTGAACATAGAGGACGGTGTTACCCCAAGGGGGAGGGGTTTGTAATAACTCTTAGTTTATTTTCAAAGTAAATAAAAATAATACCAAGTTCATGGGACATGTTTCCAAGGTGAATGTTGGGAAATGTATTATAGTGGGAATCACTCATGGATTTTTTAATGCTATGGAAATTGGAAAAGGCATTGTTAAGTAAAAGAGGAAATAATTGGAATTTTAATTATGAAAATAAAGGAAAATAGGAGAAAAGGAATGTGAAGAGACACAGATTTGCATGCAATGGAAATTAGAGGAAAAATGAAGGAAAATGAAGAAAAATGAGACCTTAATGATAAAAAGACATTAGAGAATCAATTCATAGTAAGTTTGTCATTAAAAATTTAGTCAGTTTAGTTTTTAGATCTCTCTTTTCATTCTCTCACTGTCTCATACTCTTGCACACTTAGAGCATTCTTGGAGTATGCTTGGAGCATTCTAGCATTCACTTGGATTGGAGAAAGAAAGAAAAGGAAAGTAAGGGAGCACAAGGGAACAATTGGATCAACAAATAGAATAGGGAATTTTCATGTAACAGGTTGCATGTGAGATTTCCTTGCTGATTTTTCGATGCATGGTATATGCATGTGGTTTCTTGTTTATGCGTTGTCATTGGCATGTAGTTTTTTCTTGATTGACGGTGGTTTTAGCCTTGCCTTGCCATTTCCTGGATAGCCATGGTGTTGTGGGTTTCCCACTTGTTTTTATGATTGGTTCTTAGGTTCCCCATGGTTGTGGGTTTGAACAAATGCTTTGGAAGACCTGAATATTTTTGGGTTGAGTTATTAGTTACTGGAGCCATAGGTTGGGAAAAACACTCTAGAGTCCTTTGTGGGTTGAGTTACTAGTTCTTGGAGTTGCAGTTAGAACAAATAGTTTGGATCCTTGGAAGGATTTGGGTTGATTGACTAGTTCTTGGAGCCCTAGACAACTTGGGTAGATACTGATTTGGTTGATGTTAGTGATTTCTCGACTGTATAGGTGAGATCACCGTGGTTTAGTGTTGAGGTGGTTTGGCCTCTAAGAGCACTGGTTTGGTTTTGTTTTTCTTTAACCCATGAGATATCACATTCAGGCTTCAAATATGGAACGAGGGTGATTTGATGAAAGAGAGATTCAGTTCAGCCCAATATATGGTCGGGTGGTATGTGGAAGTCCCTAACTTGGTTGTAATTTTCATATGTTAATATTAAATATTTTCCTAATGTGATATATGAGAATTTGTGGTGATTATGTGTAACACCCTCCTCCCACATCTACCCAAGTAACCGACCAACCAAGGTAAAAATGTGACGAAGAGTTACTGTGATTTGATTCAACCTCCTAGGTCACCTTAAGGAAGTGGAACTGACACCACACACAACCACAAACATTCTGCACATGCAAAAAGACACCCAGGAGCCATCCCAACCTTCCAGGATGCTACCACCTGATCCAACCTGACCTTTTCAAGCATAAATACCCCATTCGCTCCCTTGAAATTGGAAAGAGTGTGAGTGGAAACCTCCAGTCACACACACAACATGGGTATGCATGTGACTAGGGAGTTTTCCTAGTAATTTTGAGCCTGCGACCCCGATTTCTGTGCCACTTTTTTAGGCCAAGAGTTGAGGTCACTGCCCATAACCTCATGACACTTTCAAAATAGAAAGATATGATTGGACTAACAATTTAAAAGAAAATAGTTGATCAAGTACTTGACTGGACCCCTACTAGCCATGATAGGCATTTCTTCAAACATGTCACAAATATGTAATCTACAGGTTTAAATAACATATCCGATCATAGGGTTCTCATAATTATCTCATAATCGCTAAGAAGAATTTTTGCATCATCACATTAACTACATTATCATCTATTTGGTCAGAGATACATTGTTCATTCATTTACAAATCAAAATATGATGAGAGCCATACATCATCACTATCATAAAACACATTTATAACCAACATATAAACAAAATAAATGAAACACATATAATATCCATATAAGACACATAATAACAAGAATATTTAACCATCAATACAAGAGGAAAATAGAACTTATTTCCATAAGAAAAATGAAACCAAGTCTGGGACTTCCACGTTCCACACGACCATATACATGGCTGAGCCAAATATATCTTTTTCTAGTCACCCTCATGCCATATTCCAAGCATGAATGTGGGATCCCATAAAAAAATCCATCAAAATAGAACTAGGGCTTCTAGAGGCCAAACCCCCTCAACCCTCAACCAGTGATTCCATCGCATGGTCAGAAATCAAAACCATCACCACATTGGTCTCTACCCAAATTTTCTAGGGCTCTAGAGCGTTTTTTCTAGCCAAGGCTTCCAGGACTAGTAACCCAACCCACAGCTACTGTTTGGATTCCAGATCATTTGTCCAACCAGGACTTCCAAGACTAGTAACTCAACCCACCAAGAGTTTCCAGATATTTTTTCCAACCAAGGATTCTAGGAATAGTAACTTAACCCAAGCTGTTATAGGGCTTCTAGATAATTTTTCCAACAATTGCTTCTAGGAACTAATAACTTAACCCACAACCAAAGGAACATGAAAACCAACCAAAAAACAAAAGTAAAACCCACAAAACCATGGCTATCCAGGAAATGGAAAGGCTAGTAAAATCCATTGTCAATCCAGGAGATCCTCCATGCCAATGATAGATCATAACCAAGAAACCACATGCATATGTGATGCGTGACAAAACTAGCAAGGAAACCATACATGAAACCTGATACCTGCAAGCAAAACCGATTGTAGCTACTGATCCCGATGTCCTCTTGCACTCTCTTGATTTTCCTTTTCCTTCTTGCTCCAAATCCAAAGTATGCCACACTCCTCCAAGAGTGCTCCAAGAAACTCTTAAGTGTCTAAGAGTATGAGAAAGAGAATACAGAGAGAGCTCCCAAAACTGAACTGACAAAGTCTGAGCAAAATATTTCCAACTGATCCTTGGTAGCATTTTTATCAATGAGGCCTTTATTTTCTTCATTTTCCATTAATTTCCTTCAATTTCCTCCTCACATGCAACATGTGATCTTTCACCTTCCTTTTCTCCTATTTTCCATTATTTTCATATATAAAATGCCAAATAATTCCTATTTACCTTTCCAAAGCCCTAGCCATTTCCTTTTCCAATTTATTTTAGCCATAATAAACCAAAGTGACACCCACTGTGATGTTTTCCCACCATTCAGCTTGGAATACATGTCCCATGACTGTGGTATTATATATTTTTTACATGGATTTTCTTAACCAGGGATTTTACAGACCCCCCCCCCTTGGGGAAACACATCCTCGATGTTCAATGACACCTATAACCAACAAAAATGTTGAAAAAAAACATACTGCCTATGGAGCTTTATGACATAACTCGTTGCAGTATTTACAATGACCACTACTAAAACATGAAAAACATATTGTTTAATGAAGATTTATAACAAAACTCATTACGATATTTACAATAAAAACCACATATACCCATAAAAATTTGCTTCAACTAGAAAATAATCATATTGTATATGGAGATTTATCAATCCATATTATTACAATATTTACAATAATATACACATATATACATATGCACATTTTTTAAACCATAAAATAAAAGGACACGATGGCTGCATCCGCAACAAGAGAATTCAAAGGTTCACACCTCCACCCTCAAAGTAATACCAGGATTCACCTCCTTCCTTGGAAATAAAAAATCCACTTCCAAAGTCAAAGCTCCATCAAATGTCCAGCGCTAAAATCCTATGCTACTGTCCTCACAATGAACAATTACTAGCTCATTGTCCCAGGGCACACTCCCAATGTGCATCTAATTCCATCTGGCAATGCTAATGACCAAAAAAATCAATCCTCGACATTCCCTTCTCTTCTACATAGTCCCTTGGGAAATCTAGTCACCCCCTTTTGTGTAGTCACACACCTTCCAAGTTCCACTGGCACTCCCATCCTGGGAAGTCCATCCTTTGGTAAGGATTCTTCGTATCAGGAGATACAAAAACCAAGGCATATCCATGTCTCAAAACTATCATACCAGTCATATCATGCTCATGGAAATCGATGGACACTATTGGGTACCAGTGTCCCACAATGGCCCTGCTCCTTAAGTGCTTTACCAACATACTGTTGCATGTTCCAATTCCTTTTACTGATGCTGCTAGTTCTTGCAGTCAGTTTCAAACACCAAACCGGGAATTCCATGATTTCCTATATGAAGAAAATAATTTCCATTATATTCAAAATAAATTGAAATAAATTCACATCATACCTGATTGGTAGTTCATCAACATGGTACACTTACAATTTTGTTCACTTCCTATCACAATAAGTTAAACTAGTTGTTTGATAAAATCATCATGTATAAACGTATCACATCCGCTTAGCTCAAAACACAACCATTATAGATCAAAACCATGAATCACATGCAATTATCATAAACAAAAAAATCATAGATCACATGTAATCATCATAAATCATAAACGTGGATCACATGCATAATAAAAATGAAATAAAATATCGATTCTTATCCTTTAGTCGATCTTTAGCTTCTACTTTTAACCTTTCTATACACACACCAGATCGGTTGCCACACCCAACAAACATCTAGTGCCTTTTATTCAACCACGTACACATACACATAGCATACACCAGACACATACAACCACACATGACATGCAACACCATGCAATACACACCCACACCTGATACACAACATAACACATGCACCTACACAGAGCGTACAATACAACACGATACATATACATACACAGAGTGCAACAAATGAATACACATATCACGACACCGCAACTACATAATGCACATACCTAGTACCATATGCCCACAACATAACATGTACGACATGCACACAATACCACATGTACTCTAGTACCATATCTACAACATGTACACAGTACCACCTGTACATAGCACCACCTGTAGAACGTGTGCACAAGATCACATGTACACCGCACAACCTATACAACGCATATGCAACACCACATATAAACAAGACCACATACATGACATGTACACAACATCACATGCACGACATGTACACAACACCACCTTCACACAACACCACATGTACAACATGTACACAATGCCACATGCACACAACACCACATGTACAATTATGCACAAAACACCATATGTACAACATGCACACAACACCATATGTACATAACATTGAATATGAAACATGTACATAACACTATATGTACGCAACACCTCATATCCAACATACACATAACACCATATGCACACAACACCACATATCCATCATGTGCACAGTACAATAGGTACACAACACCATCTATACCCAACACTGAATATGCAATATACACATAACACCATATATAAAACACACACTTTTGTGTAGGTAAATCACCTCTGCAGATAGAGGTGATCCCTCTAGCCTTAGGGTGCGTCTAGCAGCAAGAGGACATGCTAATGTGTAGATTCCTAGTTAATGAATGAAACTGAGTCGGGATATTTTTCCTACCTTTGTTCCAACGCAGTTGTTGTAGCTATGGTAACAATCTCCTGATCTTCATCCCGACACATTACAGTCCTTCAATGGTGGTACTCAGGTGCCTGCACAAGGATCAGAGAATGATAGCAACATATGAAACAATACTTTCATTCATAACTATATAATTGGTCAAGGAGAACTAAATGTATTTCACAAGATTAATCATTTCAAACTCAAAATGGGAACCAAAACATCAATCATGTATTAATAAGAAGAGAGAAAGAGTTTACAACCAAAAGAGCCTTGACGTTGCAGCCTACCTCAGCGGATCCAGTCAGAACACATCTCAAGAATTTGTCGGGGAATTGGACTTGGCAAGGAAATAAGCCTAGAATCTCTCTCGAAAATAGGTCTCTCTCTTCTCTATCTCATGCCAACTATATCAGACTGTTCAACTATTCAACCATTTTAGCCATTGTACAAATTGTTCAGCTATTCAACCATTTCAACTATTGTACAAAATGTTCAGCTATTCAACCATTTCAGCTATTGTACAAAATGTTCAGCTATTCAACCATTTCAGTTATTGTACAAAATGTTCAACTATTCAACCATTTAAGCTATTGTACAAAATATTTAGCTAGCTGCATCTATGTGAGAGAGATGTATTTTTAGGCGAGGAGGAGGAGGTTGGGATCCGTCATATTGGGGAAGGGAGGCCTTATCCTTTGGGAGGTTTCTCAAATGTAGGAAGCAAGAAGCCAAAGGAAGGTGTTCGACGTTATTCAGTTGAACAACTCATGCTGACTACGCTCACGAAGTGGTTGGAAATGGAAACTTCGCTTCTATTTTAAAAAACTTTCCAAAAATATCTCGGCGTGGGAAGTCAACTGTGACAGAACGCCAATGGGTGCGAGGCCCAGTGCTAATTTCTCTATGGGCATGAGGTCGTAACTGCTTGCCAGTGCCGACCCAAAATCATGTGTTTTTGATAGTCTGTTCCAGGCCTAGTCAACAGAGGAAATGTTCTCCTCATGGCAAGGGATGCAATGACACTTTTTGCAAGGCATGACACTATACAAAAGTCACAGAAATGGTCCTCCAATGTACGGGATGGGGATTGTAGGGACAATGAAAAAATGCTGTGTAACACACACACAACACCATAGGTATAATTACTAAATATACAATATGCACAACATATACACAACGGTAGCACTGGACATCCAAAAACACACTGTCTCTACCAAGCTACCTTGCTTGCAATGTCTCTCTTGTATCCATGCTTATCGTAGCATGTTGTGGATCACGTTGTTTTCGTTCCGTTGATGTATATCTCAGTATTACCTGTATAAAAAATCATTCCTCCACAAGAATGATCCCTGATAATCCTATCATAAAGTGACATAGATACATAGATACATACATATATATATAATCATTAGCATAAAACAATCATGATCCTGTCAAAGAATGACATACATACATACATATATACATATAAACATAAGCATTAAAAAACCATGATCCATGACAACCTTGTCAGACACAACATACATACATACATATATGTATACATATATAAACATTAGTATAATCATGATCACAACATAAATACTAGATATCATAAGGTCAAGTTTAAGATAACTTCCTTTATCTATGCACAACATGCACAACATTCAAAACCACAGTTCCCAACTTAGCCAATGAACATAACACCTCAAATTGTTTTACTTTACATTACCTGATTACCTTTCTCATGACTTCTCTACCATCATCCATTTACCACCATAGACCCAACCAGTCCAACTGAATTTCATATTCTTACCCTCTGCAACAATTTACTCATACACCGATCTTCATCCAAGTCGTACATTACCTGTTGGGTACCAAAAATCTCTCCCCGAGCTCCATTAAATTTCATTTTTCCAAAAATAATTCCAAAGACTCTCAAAACATAAAAGGAAAGAAAAATAAACAAACCATAAGAAAACAATGAAAACTAATAACAATATGACATCACAAACAACGTGGCAAGGTCTTGCACCGGACAAAAGAAAAACTGCAAATCGAGTTCAAACAAATCATAAAAGACCGAAATCACAAGACTAAAAAAAAACACCATGACTCAATCCCCATGGGTTTCCAATGATTCCAAGGGAAAGCTCAATATTGAGCCTTATTTAAGATTCTATGGAAATTTATTTTTCCATGCAGTCCCTGCATCATGCTGCCATAAGAACATAAATTTAACTGTATAAATAAATATAACAATATATCAATTATCTTACCTTATTATGTCAGGCACACTGCCTTGTATATAAACACATACATATATCATCTCTCAAGGGACTCCAATCTCTTGGTGGATCCAGCCATAACTAGAAACCAACTATTATACCTATCAAATACAAGTTCATAAATATATCACTTATCCACATAATGCCAAACAAGATTAGGGTTAAGAATACTTCCTGTATTCATGCAAGTGCTCATTCATTTGGAATTGTGGTTCCTAAACATTTCCAAAGGAATTCTTACGCAATTTCTTTCTTTTGCCTTTTTTCAATTGAGTCCTACTATGTATTTTTACATCACCCATATGTTAGTTATATAAACACATCAACTATTACCTTGTCATGCTTATACCAAGCATTTTTTCCTATAATTGTTCACACATGTCAATCACATGTTCCAAATATCAAGACATCATATCTATTAGCTAAAATAAACATCTACCAAGACTAATAGCCATGTCATAATAAACTAATATAAAAAATCATAATACTGCAACTATCACCTACTTATACTCAGGTACACATCAGTGATCTCAACACTTAGTGTGTTAGTACAACCATGTTAAAACAAGATTATTACTTCATGCAATATTCTAGATACATGCTCATATCATGCAATTAATCAAACATTCAAACAAAAAATATATGACATAATAGACACGAAACACTCAAACACCAAATAGATGACATAATCAAACATCCAAACACCAAATAGATGACATATGAAAACTCATACCTTAATGTATCTCATGGGAGGTTGTCTTGTCTGCACAATCAATCTAGTTTAACATGATATAAATTCACAACAAATAAACTCAAATATACGTAAGGTCATGATATCCATAACAATAAATAGCTAACATGTTCCCTCATAAGTTCATAAACAATTTTCATTCATGCATAACAATCACATCTGCACAGTCAGTCCAAACTAGTACGACACAATATCACAAATATGTCAGTTGATCCCTCAATATCGTAACCATAACCATTTGCATAGGCCAATATAGATTATTATGGTACATATAACATCAATATATTAATTCAATAACCCTAATAATCAAGTTAACTAACAGACAACAACAACAAGTTAACATATAACATACTTATCAACAACATATAACATAATCATCAAGTTAAATATCATATAACAATCAACAAGTTAACATATAACATACTTATAAACAACATATAACATATTATGAAGAATTTTTCGGTAATAATCACATTAGAATGAACATTGTCTACGTGTTTCGAACCAACCAGTGTGGTTCATCATCAAGACTAAGTGAGAGATCAGATCCAAACGTTGAGTTTAAATAGATGCAAAAATGGTGAAACTAGCCGTTAGGATAACGGCTAGTTTGACTTTGAGAATGGTAGCTCTATTTTTAATCAAATTAATTATTTATTTAACTATTAAATAAAATTTTTTAAATTTATAACGGCTAGTTTTATTTAATTAATTAAAAATTTAATTATATAATAAAATATATTTATAAACCTTTATATTTTAGTTAATTAATTATTATTGTTATTGTTATTTATTTCATTTAATTATTTATTACTTATTATATTATAATATGTTATTCTCATTTCTCAAAAAAATAAAAAATAAAAATAAAAAAACTAAAAATTAAAATAAAAATAAAATTATATATATATATCTATATATATATATATATATATATATATATCCAAAAAAAAATTAAATATATATATATATATATATATATATATATATATATATATATATATATATATATATATATATATATATATAATAATAATAATAATAATAATAATAATAATAATAATAAATAAATAAATAAATAAATAAATAAATAAAACTATAAAAATAAATTATTATTATTATTATTATTATTTTTTTTTAAATTTTTTTTTTTGACCACTAACAATATAGGGCAGGGATCCAACACCTGCTTATATTCCACCCATCATCTCTATTGAGATTTACGGGTCGTTTTTCGATTTCTAAAGCCTCTCTTAACTTCTGATGATGGAAATGGTCAATCCTAGCTATGACCTTGGCCTCTTCAATGCAGATATGATGACTAGTATTTTCTGCATGTTCAGCTAGGGCAGAGGTGCGAGATCTTCCATGCTTAATGTCAGTAGCATGTTCATTGATCCTTTGGTTAATAGATCGACCAGTTCCACCAATGTAAGGAGTCCCACAGGAACAAGGAATAATATAGACACCTTTTCCATCCCTAGGGTTTACCGAATCCTTAACCGATTTAAGAGAGTTGCGAATCGTGTTAAGAGGCTTGAAGGATGAAGAAACCTTATGTTTCTTAAGGATCCTAGCAATCCTATCGGTGGTTCCCTGAATAAAAGGAAGCCTTACCCTGCCAGCCCACTGATTAGGTTCATTTAAATTTTTATTTCTAACTTGGGGACCTTTTTCTGCTTTAAGAAAAGCCTTAAGGCCTTGAGACTCACTATAACCATTATTACGAAAGACACTAAGGAGATGGGTCTTTTCCCCCTCAAGGTGAGAATTATTAGAGATTCTCAATGCTCTGGTAGCCAAGGTGTTGAGAACGCCTAATTTTTTAGCAGGGAAATGATGAGAACTAGCATGAAGATATTTCTTAGTATGGGTTTTCTTTCGAAAAACTTGATGGGAGAAAGAACCATCATCCTTTCTAGAGATAAGAACGTCAAGGAAGGGAAGACTACCATTCACCTCAAAATCCATGGTAAATTTTATGGAGTTTGATTGACTATTAAGATGAACAAAAAAAAGGTCTAGTTCATTCTTACCATGAGGCCAGACGACACAAGTATCATCTACAAACCTTTTCCACAACTTTGGTTGGAATAGAGCAGAGGAAATAGCCTTGGATTCAAAATCCTCCATGAAGATATTAGCAAAAATCGGGGAAAGGGGAGAGCCCATGGCAACACCACAAGTTTTCTCATAGAACTGACCTTCAAAACTAAAGAAAGTAGAAGTTAAGCAAATCTCGACTAAATGGGTCGTATCAGGATCAGTGATGCGATTAACGACTTCAATGGCCTCATTAATGGGGATTTTGGTGAAAAGAGAGACAACATCAAAACTAACAAGCTTATCATCAGGACCCAATCTAACATCCTTTAATTCATTAACAAAAGAGGAGGAATCTTTTACAAAAGAGTCGGTACGACCTACGAGGGGCTTAAGCTTAAGGGCCCAAAATAATAATAATAATAATAATAATAATAATTTATTTTTATAGTTTTATTTATTTATTTTATTGTTATTATTATTATTATTATTATTTTATTTTATTTTATATTTTATTTTATTTATTTATTTTATATATATATATATATATTTTTTTATTATTATTTTTTTGGTTATATATATATATATATATATATATTATTATTATTTTTTTTTTTTTGAGAAATGAGAATAACATATTATAATATAATAAGTAATAAATAATTAAATGAAATAAATAACAATAATAATAATAATTAATTAACTAAAATATAAAGGTTTATAAATATATTTTATTATATAATTAAATTTTTAATTAATTAAATAAAACTAGCCGTTATAAATTTAATTTTTTTTATTTAATAGTTAAATAATTAATTAATTTAATTAAAAATAGAACTACCATTCTCAAAGTCAAACTAGCCGTTATCCTAACCTCTAGTTTCACCATTTATGCATCTATTTAAAATCGATGTTTGGATTTGATCTCTCACTTAGTCCTGATGATGAACCACATTGGTTGGTTCAAAACGCGTCGACAATGTTCATTCTAATGTGATTATTTCCGAAAAATTCTTCATAATTTTACTATGGATCACAGAAACCAAGATTCTATAAACATATAACATAATAATAAAGTTAACTAAAGTAAAACAACAACAAGTTAATCATATAACACAATCATTAACAACATATAACATAGTCGTCAAGTTAATTCCATGCATGACTAACCAACACATGTACATGGGATCACATTGATTAACTAACATCTATCATGTGTGTAGGAATATCATTAATAGAATGGAAAGTATATAAGTAACCCTAATGCTTATAAAAATCCATTAAATAACATACTTCCATTCCAAACATACAATACCTATATGATAATCCACTCTTACCCCAAAGTCTAGTGCCACAACTTCACTTTGATGATCTGCATCTCCTCCTCTGTCTTGACCAACAAATCAACATCATAACAATCAAATAACATCATAATGATATAAAGTGCATAGAATTAGCTCATGGATAGCAACCTTAACAATGAAAATGCATGCATAAAAACATATAAACACTGACATGCATAAAAAATTCATATACAACCAACATGTATTCATGAATAATGCATCCCAACAACAACATCATCAACTTCCAAATGGAAAAAAAACGAAAACAATAAACACCACCATGCATACAGAATAAGCACATAGTCCACAAACCTCAAGAACAAATATGAAAATGACATGAATGCACAACCAACACACATTGCCCATCTACTCCAAGGGTTGAAATGTGCTCTGATACCACTTTGTAACACCCTCCTCCCACATCTACCCAAGTAACCAACCAACTGGGGTAAACATGTGATGAAGATTTACTATGATTTGATTCAACCTCCTATGTCACCTTAAGGAAGTGGAGTTGACATCACACAATACCACAAACCTTATGCACATACTATAGGACACCCAGGATCCATCCAAAAATTCCAGGAGGATAGCCCCTGATCCAACCTGATTTTTTCATGCATCAATCTCCAAGTCACTAACTTGACATGTGAAAGAGTGTGACTGGAAACCTCCAGTCACACACACAACATGGGTATGCATGTTACTGAGGAACTTTCCCAGTAGTTCTGATCCCGTGACCCTGATTTATGTGCCACTTTTTCAAGCCCAGAGCCCAGGTCATTGCCCAAAACCTCATGCCACTTTCATAATTGAAATATAGCAACAAAATAAAAATGTAAAATAAATCACTTGATCAATGACTTGAATGAACCCCTACTAGCCATGATATGAATTTTGTCAAACATGTCACAAATATGTAATTTATAGTTTTAAATAAAAAATCTGAGCATAGGGATCTCATACTTATCTGAGAATTTATAAGAAGCATTGTTGCCTCATCACATTAACTGAATTATGATATATTTGGTCATATATACATTGTTAATTAGTTTACAAATCAAAGCATGATGAGAGCCATACATCATCACTGTCATAAAACACATTCATAACCAACATATAAACATTAGAAATGACAAGCATATAACAACCATATAACCCACATAATAACAAGCATATTTACCCATCAATACAAGAGGAAAATAACTCTTATTTCCATATGAAAAATGCAACGAAGTCTGGGAATTCCACGTTCCACCCGATCATAGACATGGTCGAGCCAAATATCCCTTCATCCAGTCACCCTTGTGCCATATTTCAAGCATGAATGTGGGATATCATAAGAAAATCCATGAAAACTAAACCACAGCTTCCAGAGGCCAAACCACCTCAACCCTCAACCAGTGATTCCATCTAACAGTCGGACATCACAACCATCACCAGATTGGTCTCTACACAAGCTTTCCAGGGCTCTAGAGCATTTGTTCCAATTAGGGCTTCTGGGACTAATAACTCAACCCACAGCTCCCACTAGGCTTCAAGAGAGTTTTTCCAACTAGGGCTTCTAGGCCTAGTAACTAAACCTACCAAGGGCTCCCAGAGCATTTGTTCAACAAAGGCTTCCAGTTCTAGTAACTCAAAAAAAGTTGTTACAACGATTTGAGAGAATTTGTCCAACCAAGGCTTCCAATAACTATTAACTCAACCCATAGCTAAAGGAACCTGAAAACCAACCAGGAGAAAAAAGTAAAACCCATAACACCATGGCTGTCTAGGAAATGGAAAGGCTAGGCAAATCCACTATTAATCCAGGAAATATTCCATGCCAATAATAAATCATGAACAAGAAACCACATGCATATTCCATGCATGCCAAAACTAGCAAGGAAACCATACACACAACTCAATACCTACAAGAAAAACTCGTTGTAGCTATTGATCCCGATGTCCTCTTGCGCACTCTTTCTTTTCCTTTTCCTTCTTGATCCAAATCCCAAGTATGCCACACTCCTCCAAGAGTGATCCAAGAAACTCTAAGTTTCCAAGTGTATGTGAGAGAGAATAGAGAGAGAGATCCCAAAACTGAAATGAAAAAGTCTGAGCAAAATCTTGCCAACTAATCCTCAGAAGCCTTTTTATTAATGAGGCCTCTATTTTCTTCACTTTTTTTATTTTCCTTCAATTTTTTCGTCACATGAAACCTGATACCTTTCATCTTCATTTTCTCCTATTTTCCTTTATTTTCATAAATAAAATGCCAAATAATGCCTCTTTGCCTTTCAAAATCCTTAGTCATTGTCTTTGCCAATCTCCTTTGGCCATAATAGTCCAAAGTGACACCCACTACGATGTTTTTCCCACCATTCAGCTTGGAATACATGTCCCATGACCGTGGTCTTATATTTTTTTTACATGGATTTTTTTAACGAGTACTGTTACATTATGCTGGCGATTTTATGTCTAATTTTCCATGATTTCATTTCTGTTTATATGTTGGTTATATGATGTACTCTATATATGGCCATTGACATGTTTTGATAATTTGTTGATTGGTTTATGAATTCATGGGATAACAAGTGTTATTACAACAAGCTAGAGAGGGCTTGAAACCTTCTTAGTGAGTCTTAGATGAAATTCAAAAGTTTATGATCAAATATGCATTCATGACTTGTAGCTCACATGTTTACCATATGTTTGACGAAATGTCTAATGTGTACCAGGAAGTCTAGGAAAATTTCCTACTTCAATTTTGAATGTTAGGCATTGTTTTCATGTTAATTATGATTCTGCAAAGTTACAAGTAGTTATAGGCAATGGTCTGGAGGCTATCCTAGAAAAGTGGCTTAGATCTAAGAACCACTAGCACATAACTATATTTTTTAGGTCATAACCACATCGAGACTGGATTATGAGCATGGTTGGATGCTCATAACTGCATGCATATTATGTTATGCATGGAGTTACATGTTAAGCTTATGAAAATGTAGTTCTAGCTTAGGATCTAGTCATCAGAGGTTGTGGACTGGCTTTTGGGTGATCTAGTATCCTTGAGGGATGTTTGTAAGTTTCCGATGTGTTGGGCCCACTTCCATAATTTGAGCTTGGAGGTCAGGTCATGTCATAGTGACACTTGTGTCATTTTTGTAACCGCCTCGTCCCACATTTACCCACTTTCACCAATTTTCCTGGGTAAACGTGAGTCGAGGGTCACTATAATAAGTATCAATCTCCTATATTACCTTAAGGAAATGGATTCAACAACTTAAGACCTTGGTGACTTCCCTCAGGTGTTATAGGATGTCCATAAGCAACCCATCTCCTCCAGGTGTCCAAGCCCTGAGACAACTCTCTTTTTCACTAAACTGGAGCCTCAATAGCTCCCTTACCAAGGAATGCAAGTGAATATAGCCCTCTAGTCGCTCCCATAGGCCTGTCTGCTAGTGACTGTGGACTTTTCTAGTTAGTTCTATGCCAACGGCCCCGTATTCTCAACCACTTTTTTAGGGATAGAACCCAGGCCTCTGCCTAGAACTCAGTGAAACTTCCAGAAATTATGAATGACATAAAAACAAATCTTATACACCAAAATTTGAACTAGGACTTGACCTGACCTCTCCTAATTGGGACTGAAATTCCATCAAACACTTGGTAAACATGCAAACTATAGGTCAGGAATGAAAATTTGAACATAAGGATTTGAAAACTTATTTGAGGTTTAATAAGAAGGTCCAATGCCTTGTCACAATAGTTTTCATTACACTAATTAGGTATTACATTCATTATTCATTCAGTTACAATTAAAAAATGACGAGAGCCATTACTGTGATCTATCATATAACCATGCTTATAACCAGATAAATAAAAAATATAGAAAAACCATTAAATCCACATAATAACAATTACATTTACTCATCAAAATCAAGATAAACTTAGCTCTTATTAAACATAGGCAAAATCTGACTAGGTTCGTGACTTCCATGTACCACCCAACCATATATTGGGTTGAACCAAGTCTTTCTTTTAGCCAATCAATCCCATTCCATATTCCAAGCATGAATTTTAGATCTCATGGGATAAACCAATCCAAAAATAACCAAGGAAATCCAAAGGTTAAACCACCTCCACCCTCACCATATTAGGATGTCACCTAAACCGGTGCTGAGATCACAAAACAAAAATGAGCTTGGATGCCTTTGAATTCCTTCACCATCTCTTGAGGATTTTTCTTGTCTCCACCCACCTGTTGAGGGCTTCCTAGAGAAAACCATCTCCACCCCAAACACTTTATAATTTTCATGAGACCCTCTCACCCAGATCCAAATTATTTTAGAAATCAAAAGATCAACCGAGAAATAATCCCATAACACCATGCCTATCCATAAAGGATACAATACACTAGCAAAACCCAAAAAAATCCATGACGATGACAAAAAAAGAACCAAATACTAACATGCACATACTATGCATGTCAAAACTAGCTAGGAAATTGTACATGAAACTTGATACCTGCAAGTATTCCTTCTGAAGTTGCGTGATTCAAATTTTCCTTGCTTGATCCTTGCTTCCTTTTCTCTCCTTGTCCTTCCTTCGCTTGCATTTTCCTTTGAGGTCATGTTAGTGTATTGGTTTTGGTTTTAATTAGTGCAATTGTATTAAAGTTTAAATTTGTCAAAATGTGATAGAGTTAAAATAATATTTTTGTCATCATTTGAAATATAAGGTCACAAAAAGTCATGATTTGAATTTGTAATCAGGAAAGGTGAGTTGTCATTATAAGATAGTATCGTGATAAATGTAATCAAGCTTTGATTATCACATGCTAAGTACGGAAATCAAGTCTATATCAAAAGGAATCATGACAAGAGATTGGGCACAGACTTGGAGGCGGTGGTGAGTTAGTTTAATTGTATTTCAATAGGAGGTCATGATCTCAAAAAATAGGTAAAAGTTAGGAGTATAATCATTCTCTCTTTCCTAAGTGCTGCAAATTCATACATGCACTGTGTTTTTATGATTACCCATCCAAATCGTAATCAAACCCACTTATTCATAATTTAGGATATTTTTCATGTTCAATTGGGTTATTATATTCATTCCTCAGCGTTTAGTTCTTCAAAATTTTCATCCGAGGCTCCAGTTCACTTGTTTTGGTCATTGCAAAAATGAGGCAGGGGCGATGTGAGTTCAAAAAATGATACCGTTTTTGCATTCCGGTGTCAAACACTCTCTCACAGGTGAAAATTCAGCTTAATTTTTATCCTTCAGTCTTGAAACAATTGCACAATTGTGATTAGAAGAAAGTATAAACCATGTAAATCTTGTAAATAAGGTGAATTTTTTCATCGCTTTGATTCTTTGTTTTTTCTATGTTTTCTCCTAATATGGTGTTGTGTTTTCATCCTAAAGTGCTGCAAATCCACACAGTGGATCATATCCCCTTCTTTTAAGCTTCCAATTTACAAATTTCACTATGTAAACCTTGCATGCAATTTCTGTTTTAGCCTAGGGACTATAACCGAAGATTTTCCCTCAAAATTTAAGATCAAAGGTGTTTTAAAAACCAAAAATTCCTCTACACTACATTTTTAACCCTGTGTGCTATGATTGTCCCTAGTTTATTTTCTTGCCATCAGGTTCTAAATTTATGGGTTCCATGGTGTCTGCTTGAGAGTTCATGTGGTTGTGAAATTTAATGTAATTATTGAATTGTCTTATAAAACATTATCATAAGGTTTTGAAAGCTAGAAACACCTCCCTTTGTTGCCTAAATGTGGCTCATAATGTTACCCAATTCATTGCTGAAAAATTAAAAATATGTCAACACTAGAGGATAAAAAACAAAAAGGGGGATCCATTGTACATTTTGAACCACAAGATATCTCAGTAATCAATGCAGATCCAACCATCATGATGGATTTTGAGCAAGTAGGGTGCATGATATTTTGTGAAATAATTCAAGGTCATCTGAATTTGACTAAAGAATTTGCAAGAGGTTTTGATAGTGTGAAAGCAAAGGTGGGAAGCTTGATTTTTTCAGTTTCAACCCAAACAATATATGAGGCCACTAATATTTCTTTAGGGGGAGAGGAGTGTCTCAAAAGAATGGATTTTTATTTGGTTGCATTCAAGGATTTTATCAAGCATAAACACAAGAAATGGTATGGTTCATATGTCATAAGGAGTTATTTACAGGATCATCATGGATAACTATTAGAGGTCATCCAAAGGTACTTCACATGTGAGGGAATATTCAGTAGGGTGTATCACTATCACATTAGGATCTTAATGCATTTCAATGGCAAGAAAGCTATGAGACTGACCTATTATTTGTTTAGGAGTTTCTGTAAAATGGATGATTGAGTGCAGACAAAAGGAAGTCAAGTGGAGGGTAGTTTATATCATTTTGCATTAACTAAGTTGTTGGTAATTAAGGAGCTTGAGAAGAAAGAGAAAATATGGAAAGAGTTCTTGTTCTCTTTAGGTTGGGCAATGCAGTCTTCAAATAGTCAAAAGGCCAAGAAAGATACTCCTTCAATTGTGGTTAAGGAAGCTTCATGTGTAGCAATATCGGTCAAGAATCCTTTGACCAAAGGAAAATTGTATGGTAGTAAGAGTGCTAAGAAACTACAACTTTCCCTTGATATAGAGAACATGGTAAGGGTGCCAAGAAAAATATCTGCAACTAAGAGATTACCTGTGGTCCCTCCATCATATCCTATTCAAATCATGGAATCAGAAAGCACACAAAGAGAGGTGGAAATTGATGAAAAATAGCAACAAATTAGGGAGTTACAGGATTGGTTAGATAAGGCCCATGTCACAATAGCCTATTTGCAACTGGATAATGGGGAGATTAGACATAAATTTTCTCAAGAAACTATCCATTATAGAAGAGAAGAACCATCAAAGGAAGCATGGAAACATGTGTTGGTGTCCTGTGTTTTGATAGTTTGGAAAATGAAAAGACAAGGCAACATCAGAACCAATCTTTAGAGTTCCAGGATCTAGTCCTCCTGTTCTCAGAGAGGGATCTCTCAAATTATTTTTTTTGCAAAGTTTTGTCTTGTGTGCTTAGAGTATTGATTTTAGACTAGTTATTAAGTGCAAGTGTTTGTTTGTTTGTTTGGTTGGTTGAAGGACATAGAAGAACATGAAAGGTCTGGGAAAGATAGATAGAAAGGGGAAATGTATGATTCATTGGGAAATGGAGTCAAGAAGAAGTTATAACAAACTTATAAATGGATATGGGATATCAGAGGGCAAATCTAACTTGGCCATAGGATCCTTTGGTTTTTGAAATGAGATGGACATCAATGATTTGGAAAGAGAAGTTTAATTCTCAACAAAGGGAATTTGAAAACATAGGTTGAACAATAAAGAGCTTTTTGATAGACAGGGTGTTTCGGGGAAAATCACCCTAGAGGTTTGTTGGGTCAAAACCTCCACAGAGCAGGGCATGCCATTCAGAAGGACTCACACACAACCATACTTGAATGCAAAAAAATAGATAACAACGATAGCAGAACTCACCCGTAGTCCTACGTTCGATGTAGATATCGCGGGGTTCAAACCCCCAGCAACCTTCCTTCCTCCTTCAACCTACAAAAAAAGAAAGAACGTGCACGGAAACCTAGTTGTACAGCATATATTTCTCCTAAACGTTAGTGTAATCAATGTGAAATATGATATAAACGATAATAACTGCTTAATAATCAATCTTTCCACATATACAAATAGATACTAACACAGAAGTTCAGGAACAAGATGGTTCTTCATTATTATGAATAGCATGTACAGAAGTAAAGAGTGGAGAGATCACCTGAATCCTTCCATGATCTTTGAGCAGACCGTCGTCCGGATTCGTCCCGCCCTTGCCTCGCTAAGAAACTTTCAAGACTTGTGCACTCGAGATGGCATATAAATGGATGAACATCTCCAGGAAACAAGGGTTTCCTGTATAAATCTGGGAAAGTGCAGGAGGCACGGGGAATCAGACTTGAACTGGGATTCCAACAGAGTATAATGTCTATAAAATTTCTCTCTCCCTTAGGCCATGCACATGAGGGGATTTTATACTCCCTCAAAGTAGTTTTAGTCAGTTGGAAACAGTTGGCCACGTACTGGGGTGGTTGAACTAATGGAGTAACCATCAACCCAGTCCGAAAATAGGGAATTTATATATATTTTTAATGGTTTTAATGGCATACGCGGAAAAGTACATGTGGACTCACGTATACACGTGGAAAATTCTGGGCATACCCGCGTATGGGAATTTTAACACTGTTTTTTAGTGAATTTGTTCAAGTCTGTAGGAATGGGTGCCCAAAGCCATAAAGACAATCATGAATCACCTGAAGGTGAAAAATGATGCTATAACAGATGCCCCCTAATATATGAGGTCAGAAGGGGTACATGATGGCCGAAATGTATTATGCACATAGAAAGAACTTCGCAAGGGCAAGAGAGGACTTCACCAGATTTCAGCCTGCCAAAAACCAATGAAAGAAAACAGAGAGTCAACTCATGCTGAGGCAGGCATACCCATGCTCAGTCAAAAATACATCATATGGAAAGTACATAATAGATCCAAAATGTATACAAGTACAGCTGAACTGAAAGTACACAATGAATCATCTGAGCATGGCCCGAAAGTACAAGTCTGAATCAATGTCCAAGTATCACATATATAGAAAGCTGATCAATGATGCTAAAACTAGATGTTTGATCATATAAGTAACTGAATCTCCAAGTACCAAATCATAAGAGGTGGAACAAACGGTACAATCACGCAAATCGGGAGCCAACATATAGAATGCTGCTGTACGGACACTGCAACATATAAGGGTGGACGGCATCACTGGAAAAAACTGAATGGACTGTCAAAAGTGAACCGAGAAATGCTGATGCAACCCGAGGTCTTCACCGATCACTATGGCACAAATCTACACAATGGGAATAAATGAGCTGAAGTCGACCATGTGAGAAATCGTTGGATTACCGGTCAATGATGTATACCGTTAACCAACGTGAGACAACCAACCAATAATGAAAATGAGTGTCAAGGTGCCCCAGTACAATCTAACAAGTGCGAATAAATGAGTTGAAGTCGAACACTTGGAAGAATCTACCAATCAGGAGGCAATGATGAATCCCCACTGTCGATAGCGAAGAGTCTACCACTGATGACTGAAAACCCTAAGGTACTGACAAAAAGACTCTAGATCCTATTCCCAGAGCAATGAGTCGGAGTCGATGGGAAAAGATCTACTGGAAGGAAGGCATTAAGGCATCCCACATCAGTCCAGCGCGAGTGTAACCCGCAGGCCAAAATTTGGAAGGAATCGGACGAAGTAGAGTGATGGAACCAAAACCGAAGTACGTTTCCGACGTGCACAAGATGAAGCTAGCGCACGGAAGAAACCCTCTGAACCAACCAATAATGAAAGCCGACACAGAGGCGAGAAATCCACCGATAGGGTCAAATGGAAATCAAGGTACTGCACGAATCCCAAGTGTGATAATGTGTGCTGACGTCGAACACAGGGGAAACCACTCAGTCAAAGACCCATAATGATGATCAAATGCTGAGCACAAGGTCACCTATCAATGATGGAAATAGGGCCCGGGTGCGGCTCTAGGTTTGCTCTCAGAGCAATGTGTCGTAGTCGATAAGAGACAAACCCACCAGCGAGAAGTCAATGGAGACCTTCTCAAACCAGCACGAGCAGAAGACCAAAACATCTGATGTGATAGAACAAGATACTGACAAGACCAGGAAGGCCAACTGAATAATGAGTCAAGAGACACCGCAGAATGGCCGACTCTGGTTAGAATTCCCTTGAACAAAAGCATGACTCGTGATGACCATGGCAGTAAAAAGTGACACTGTATAAGTCTGTTATGCAGGAGGCAGAACAAACTCTCCATATGATTGGAAGAGATAACCAACCGGGGGAGAACTGACAAGTGAAACATGGTAAAGGCTGAACCTAGGTCAAAACTAAAACCATCCCAAAATGAAGGAAATATATATAAGTATATGTGCTTTGTTCAAGGGCGACAAACTGACTCTGTACTGCCATCAAAACAACGAAGATACATCCCGTTCCCGCTCTTTTTGTTATATTTTATTTTTTTGTCTTTTTCATATAATAAGCCTGAAAAAGAATAAAAGAATGCTATGGTACAATGGATAGAACGAGTATCAAGAAAAAGATGCACTAGTTCCTGGGATTGGAACGATCCTATGCTCAATGCAAGGTGGCGGAAACTGGTAAGCGATACTCAGAGGAATGTTCCATCCATAGGTAAAAGGGTGTCAAGTCGTGATAGCTAAGTGCATGCAATGGTTAACTTGTACAGATAGACAAGGTCAAAAGTTGGCTTAAACATTGAGTCTGAATGAAGCCGGCTAAAGGCCAGGATAAACAAGTAGCCAATATGCAATGCAGTAATACAACTCAAAAACACCAGGGAGCATCTAGGGTAATAGCCAGAAAAATGATAGTGAGGAAGGAGAAGAATGAAGCTTCAACACATAAGTCATGGCGGGACTAAAGAGGACTTCCGAGCCTGCATAAAACGCAGCATGGGCAACAAGTGATAGCGAGGAACTAACTAAGAAGCCCATGTAAAGGAAGGCTCTACCATCAAGTCATGATTAAATAATCGGCGAGTGAAATGGGTGTAATAGTCATGACCTGATGGGATCGACCCTATGGAAAGTGATAAGTATGGAGGCTTGTATGCAAGATGCAACGGAAAGTGATTTCCCTAACCTATATGCCAGTGAAGATCATATACCTTCCATGTCAAGTCAGTAGTCATGGATCAAAAACCGGGAAAAATCTCAAATTCGTCAAAATGTACCTGAAAACATACCAAACTGGGCACTTCCAAGCATCCGGGTTATGCAGCTTAAGATAGATTGAAAAAATAAGCATAACAAATTTTTGCAAAAATTTTCAACTTTTTGGACATAAATAGACAAATTACCTCATATTTGGTTCATTGTTACATTGCTGATTTGGAAAAAAGTGCTCTGGAGCAAAAAACTTCTTTCGTCAAATCAGGAGCAACCGACCATCAAATCGCACCGAATTTGTCAGGTAAGCTCATCAACCATCCTTTCTATTCATTTTGTCCGTTCATAAATTAAAATTTAGTAATTTTCACCATAGAATCTCTTGCTAAAAATCACGGGTTTGCGCATACGCGGTTTGGTAACGATAAAGTCGCGTATTTACGCGACTGTGCACAAATAAAGTCACGTATGCACAGGCCCAAATGAAAAATGCGTAGCTAATGAAGGAATTATTGAAATTTTGCAGGATGATCATATCATGGAGAGAGCGTGAACACAGTGCAATTGATCAAGAAGTCATGCGAGATCGAGCATCACTAAATATTCTTCGGAATTGCGGATTGCTCAAGTTTTTCAAAATGCCAAATATGAAGAGTAATGTCCGGTTGCTCGAAATGCTTGTGAACTATTGGGAACCGGAAGAAGACTGCTTCATCATAGATCAGATGCCCATACGCATCGAAGTGGAAGATATATATTTTATTACTGGACTATCCCGGAGGGGGGAACCAATAGACTTGCACGGGAAGCCCTTGGGAGGGCTAACCGTGGAAGATTACGTCCACGTGTACTGCGTAGAGGGTTCCAAGAAAGTGGGAACTCAAATTGCAATCAAAGATTTAAGAGACATACACATAAAAATCCTCCTTTTTACCCTCGGGAGAGTAGTAGGATCAGCTTCTCTTCACCAGGCATCCAGGACGCAAATGAGTATAGCAGTTGAATGCTTAACTCATTTATATGATTGGTGTACAACTCTATTGATGAACATGAAGCAACATTTGACTTCAATCCGAAAGGAAAAGACAAAACATTTTGGATACGGTACAATTTTGATGACATTCTTCTTTGAGAAGATTCCAGCATTGAGACCCAGAGTGATCTCTACCATGAGCAGCCCTAGAGATCCAAGAATTGCCCGTTGGGCAGACATGATGAAGAGATTGGGGGGAAGTGAAGTTCCCCGGACCACTTGGGATGATGAGTTCTTCCTTTGGTGGGGAGAACAAATCATCGCTGTGGACGACTATCCCTATGCCAGGATGGACTTTCGTGGCGATCCAGATCTTGTCCTTCCACAAGGCGCGGCATGGGGAACAATCAGTAAGTTTGCAATTTTTTGACTTATATAATTTTTTGGATTTTTTCAAATATGTATGAAAAAATGAAAAACAAACATGTTTTTGATTGGATTCATAATGACTTTAAAAATGATCATGATACAGATATTGGACCAGTTCGACCTGAGGGTTTCCCACGACATAAGCGTCGCTAAGGCGAAGCAGATACAGTGGATTCAGACAGGACCCTCCAGGCTGTACAGAGGAATTTGGAGGGATTAACCCGCCAAGTACCTATGGCTGTAGTGGAAGATCTGCCGGAAGCCATCTAGAGACGGGTGGTAGGAGTGCCCCGAGATTGGGTACGGTTATTCCGCCGAGTTGCCACCACGGTCGTGTTCTATAGGATCACAACTTCTGGGCAGGGACCTCAGGAGTAGATAGATATGATGTATCAGATGACTGTATATTATTTGAGACTGAACATGATCGGGCATAAGCCCAATTTTTTGTATGACTTTATGGATCCAAATTTTGTAAAGTTTTTGAACACTCTGATGATATATATACAACGATGTTTGATGTGATGTGATAAATGTATCAAAATATATGATGTTTTTGATGATTAAATTTTATTGTATGGAATGATTAATATGCCAATCCAGTGCTTGATTAGCTAATGAGTCTGCCATCCAATTGTCAGCTCGAGGAATATGAATGAAAGTTAAAAATTGAAATGATCTTTGTAACAAATGTACCCTCAAAAACAACCGGAGTAAAATTGGATCTCGAACTCGATAAGTATTGTTCAACTGCGACACCACCAGCTGAGAGTCCAAGAAAACTACCAACGAATCAACACCAAAAGATATTGCATCCGAGAGTAGATAAAAAACTGTAGTGTATTCTACTATGTTATTGGAAGCAGGACCAATGCAGACCCCTCTTGATACTAACAGCTGACCAGATGGATAATGAAGTACCCAAGCCGCGGAAGCTAAGTTCCGGGTGTGTCTACTAGCACCATCGGCGAAACCAAAATGACTCATGACATCCAACACAACCTGCCAAAGCAGATCAAAAACATCACCATCCCATCAAAGATCGAAAATCAACCAGATATGTACATAGCAAAAACTACTATATACAAAAGCAACATGCCAGGCCGAAACCTAGGCATAATACTTCTTCAAATAGAGCCCATTTCGGGGCTCCGGCAACTCATTCCCTTCAAAATCAACCAAAGCATATGCTCCTTTCTTAAGGAATTTTTTAACGATGAAGGGGCCATACCACATAGACTTAAACTTTCCTGCCCCCAGGGCATCTTTTTCTTGGGCATAGACCAAAACAAGGTCACCTTCCGAAAAAACCCTAGGTTTGACCGCCTTATCGTACTGAGCTTTAACTCGGTTTTTATGTGCTTCATTCATCGTGGCGGCATCCCGATGCTGCTCATCGAGATGTTCCAGATGAAGGAGCCATTCTTCAAGACTAGAAGTGTCAGGAAGAAGTTCAACAACTAATTTAGGAGAAGGAATCTCGCATTCAATGGGAAATACGGATTCCAACCTGTGCACTAGCTGAAAAGGAGTAAAGCCAGTTGCAGTTTTCACTGACGTCCTGTACGCCCAAAGTGCATGATATAACATAATATGCCAGTTGGATCTAGCTTTATCAATTGTCCTTTGAAGAATTGTCTTCAAGGATTTATTCATGGCTTCCACTTGCCCATTGGCTTGAGGATAATACGAAGATGAATGCTCCTGCCAGAAACCCAATTTGAGAGCCAACTTAGCCATCATGCTATTCTGAAAATGACTGCCATGATCAGTGACAATCTCTCTAGGAATACCAAAACGAGCAATAACCTGGTTGAAAAGAAAAAGAGTTGCAGTCTCACCATCATTCCCAAAAGTAGGCATAGCCTCGACCCACTTCGTAAAGTAGTCTACTGCTACAATAATGTACTTGTGACCTTTAGTCGAAGGCGGGTTACAAGTAGTATAATCAATACCCCACTTTGTAAAGGGACCGACAGTAATGACTGGAAAAAGCGGAGCTGGATGAGCGCGCATTTTTCGAGTATAAACTTGACACGGATGACACTTTTTGACCGACTCTATACAATCTTTGAAAATCGAAGGCCAAAATTACCCAGCACGCAAAATATTTTGGGCTATAGCAAGCCCAGATAAATGACCCCCACAAGCTCCACTATGGGAATCATTTAGCACAGCCTCGGCTTCTTCGAGAGTTAAGCAGCGTCTCAGGATTGAATCATCCCCTCGACGGTATAAAGCATCACCAATAATCAAATAATTCTTGGCCAAGTGACGCAACTTACGACGCTCATCTTTCGAAAAAGTAGAGGGAAACTTCGCAGTCTGAAGATACACAATGATATCTCCATACCAAGGATCCTGTGAAGAGATAAGAAACAAATGTTCATCCGGGAAGGATTCATCATAGATCATCTCCTCTCCACAGGGCAACTCGGAGATCAATTCCGCGAAAACCAATTGTTGAGCCTCCCACCAAAAGACCAAAAACATCATAAATCATCACAAAAGACCAAAAACATCATAAACATACACACAAACGCATTAGGAAACAAGCACCTAGGTACATACGATGCCTTCACTTCGGCGAGTTACAAATCCTGGTTGACAATTAAATGAGCTCGATTTAGGAGACTAGATTGAGACCCAACACAATGATTTCTTGGACTTGGTAGACATAAACTCAAGATCAAATTCCTGCAAAATCATAATCCATCTATTGTATTTGCCCCCAATCACTCGCCTACTGAGGACAAACTGAAATGGATTGGCTGCTGCCAAAACATAAGTTTTTCGTAGAATAATGTAATGCCGGAGTCGCTGCACAGCATGAACTGCTGCTAAAGCTAACTTTTCTATCGGAGTGTACCGGAGTTCAAGTCCTACCAATCCTCGACTAAGATAGTAAATACCATGCTCTGCAAGAGCATCATCCTCCTGAACCAGAACCATACCAATGGTAGATTCTGCTACTGCCAGATACAAAAGGAAATCCCTGCTATAATCAGGTGGACTCAATAAAGGAGCAGAGGTCAATGCTTTCTTCAAAGCATCGAATGAGTGTTGAGCGAAGTCATCCCAAAGAAATGGAACTCCCTTCTTCAACAATCGCATAAATCCCTTGGTAACTTCAGCATAATTTACGATAAATCTCCGAAGAAAATTAGACTTTCCTTGTAGACTTTGAAGTTGACGAATAGAAGACGGGGGAGGCAACCGAAGTATTGCCTCAACCTTGAAGGGATCTACCCTAATCCCTTCCCTAGACATAATGAATCCCAATAACCGACCGGATGTAACCGCGAAAACGCACTTGTTCGGATTCAACCTAATCTTATAGAAACGACATCGTTCAAATATTTGCCGGAGGTGAGCAGGATGATCCATCCTCTTTCGAGAATGAGTAGCTAAATCATCCAAATATGCCTCGATAATCTTTTTGATGTCGTGGAAGGCATATGACATGGCCCGCTGAAATGTAGCCCCATCATTTTTAAGACCAAAAGGCATCTTCTTGTATGCAAATGTATCCCAGGGACAAATAAAGGCAGTCTTATGCTGATCTTCAGGACGGATAGTAATCTGATTATATCCGGAGAAACCATCCATGAAGGAGAAAATCTCATTACCGACACACTCGTCAATGATCTGATCGATAAATGGTGTGGGGTAATTATCTTTAGGACATGCTTTATTTAGGTCTCTGAAATCGATGCAAAATCGAATCGTTCCTTGCTTTTTATCTACCGGAACAGGGTTTGAAACCCATTCAGTCAAAGGAACAGGGAAAATGAATCCCGCCTTAAGCAGCTTCTCCACCTCAGCTTTGATAGCTGCTGCCTTCCTAGGATTGACTGGACGAAGTTTTTTCCTCACAGGCTTAGTGTTTTCGTAAGTCTTGATCTCATGCTGGACAATAGATGGATCTATACCAGGCATTTCCTCATAAGACCAAGCGAATACATCCCTATACTCTTTAAAGAGCTCGGTATAAATATGAATCTCTTCACGAGAACATTCAGCTCCGATGAAGACATTCTCAATAATATTGGGATCCCTGGAAATGTTCACCGGGATAGTAGGAGAAATCACAGCCATGTTCCCTTCAGCATAAACCTGCGTTGGTGCTAAAGGGTTCAGGACTGGGTGAACAGGACCAGGAGACTGAGGACTTGGAAAACTTGTTTCAACTTCGCTTAAATCAGGTAAAAAGTAAGACCGATGATGCAAATCATCCCACGGTCTATTTATACCAGTCATAGCTTCCAGGATGGCATCTTCAGATGGAAGAGTGGTATCAAGGCAATCCTGGGCCGAAGAAGAACTAAGTGTCCAAGCCAGAGCCACATCTCCATCCAACTCTTCCGGTGAAAGAGGAGCTGGACTGGATTCTGCAGAGTCAACAATAGACTGATAAGCAATCTCAACTGCAGACATCGGAAATGCCATTCCACCCACTTGACCTTCCGCTAATGTGGTAGTAGGGGAAGGTAAGGTCCAAGGGTCGGAAAAATAATGAGTTCTGAAGAACTCTCTTCGAAGAGGAGCCTTGGAGGATGAAATTGCATTTATATGCACCGTAGGAGGAGGAATATTGAAAGTACCCATCAAAGAAGAATACATTCCAACCCCTAAATTCTCAACAGGCGCCTTAGTATTATCCAACTTTGGAACAGATGAGTCAGCAGACGCATTCGGGTCTACAGGAGGACAGTCCAGTTGATCCACTGTAACGATCCTCCCTTCGTGAGGGAAACAAATAATCTGAAATAGTGAGGATGCAATGGCACTGTCACAAATCCAGCCTCAACAAGGTTAAACTAAATGCACCACTTTGGCTTCAAACCATGGTTCAGTTTTTTCCAAACACAGAGGTAGCAGGGCAAAACAGACAACATACATGTGACTGTGAGAATACTGTTGTCAAACACAGTCAGAGAGTGGTAGATGGAACAACTTTGGGAGATCCAATCATCTTCCAACATGTGAGAGACATCACGCATGTGGAAGTACCCTCATCAACAAATTTCGGTACGATGATTTGATATGAAAAGCCATATGATGGGGGAGTCTCTTCTTAAAATTAGACATATCAAAAGTAATCAGAAGAGAATTTTTCGGATCAATAGCCCCAATGGCAGTGAGCAAAGCACTGTGCTGAGCCGGACAAGACTGGAGTACCTCTAAAGCCGACATAGCACAAGGACTCTGTGCCAGATCTTCCACAATAGATTAGTTCTGGGCAGCCCTAGCATTTGGATTAATCGTCCACCGCTTAGTAGATGCTTTGGGCATCCGAGGCATAGACTCAATAGTAGGCCTTGTAATGTGAAGCGGCTCAGTAGCATTAGGAGTATCCTTAGCTTTCGAAGACTCTTCTCCGCCATAATCACGGGATCTCGTAGCGACATCCACGTGAGCACTCATCATGAATATGTTCGATGGAATTTCCCCTTCCTGGGTGCCCCCAGAGGAAGCCCCAGGATTTTGATTCGCACCAAAAACTAGCTGTTGCCCTTGGGGAAAAGGGTTTGTCAACACAGCCTAAGAACTAGAAGAACCCTGCTGAGCTAACAAGCGCTCCGCATCTTGAATTTTAGGGCAAAGGTGTGTAAGGTGGTCTCCAGTACATAACTTGCATGGAAACTTCACTTTCTTTTTGTCCTTTGGACCCTCACCAACATGCTCGTTGGTTTTATTCGCATTACCCTTCCCATTCTTGCCCTTTTTCTTATTATTTCGTCCCTTCTTCTTCCCTTCGGATTGTTGATTTCCTTTGGGATCAGAAGCTTGGACATCATTTATGGACAAAGATTGGGAAGGCGATTACTCAGCAGGCACAACCTGACCAGAAGGAGCAGATTGCAAAGACAACTGCTGCAGTTGAGTAAGCAGGCTGGCTGCACCACTATTGATCGAGCCGATAAGTCCATCACCATGAGGACCAGGCTTAGTTTTGGATAAATCTAATTTGGAGCGAGGAGCATTGGGAAAATATTTATGGAGGACCCCAGACTGAGAATAGATCAGTTCCAGCTGCTGGGCCCTAAAAATGGCCTGCTCCTCAGAAAATACCCCAGAGAGGGATACATCTTTAGAAATGTCTGACTACAGAGATTTCAAAAACCATTCCAAAAGGAATTCTCCTGGAATATGAGCTTTAATAAGCCTCTTCCTTCTCCTCCATTCCTGAATATGGTCAGAAATGTGGGTTGCGTCGTCCTGCTTAAAATTAGCTAGGATTTCAGTCCCAGCATCATATCGGACAGGCAACTGGAAATGGTTTAGAAATGTAACAGCTAGTTCTCCAAATGTAGCAAAACTTCCCCCAGTTAGCTCAATATACCATTTGGCAGTGTTTCCAGTTAGGGTGCGTTGAAACAATCTCAACCTAATCGAATCATCGATCAGGGAGTTAGAAGAACACCATAAATGGAAAGTGGTGATGTGGTCAGCCGGATCCTCTCCATTCTTTCCTTCAAACTTTGGAATGTCTGAAGGTAGTTTGGTCGGGATTGGAGGCCACCCCAGACTGTACCGAATCGGATCATTCATCAATTTCGATAGATCTGGCAAGTTTAACGTTGCCAGAAAAGGTCAACGAGGCGGAGCCTGAGGATTCCATCCTTGATAGGATGAATTCCAAACATTCTGAAAAGAATACCCTGGGTTTGATGAGGCATCAGGTTGCTAGAAAGAACTCGTAGCAAAAGGAGAAGAACCTCCTCGCCACGCCGAGTTACCAAAGACCGGACCAGTTCCCCCGCCAGAAGTATTAAATGAAGAGGAAAGCCCTTGATAGGGGTTCCTGGCACTAGATAGAGGGGAAAAAGTCTGATAAGCACTCGATGAAGGGAAAGAAGCATTCCCTTGGTGACCAGCGTAAAAATGATTCCCTGCCCCCGCTGTACTGAATATAGGGTTCCAACCTGTAAAAGTAGTTGAACTTTTCCCTCCAGACCAAGGGTTGAAACTCTAGGTCTGAGAAGTAAACGGAAAGGACCCTAAAGAAGGATTCAAACTAGGAATATGTCCAGTTCCGAAGGGGAACCCTTGAAAAGAAGCTGATCCACTATCCATGGAGGACATAGGTGTAGATCCAGCTGCAGCAGCGGAAAAGGAAAAAGGAGGAATCCCACTAGTGGGCATTCCAAAATAGAAGGGACCAGATTGAGAAGCATGTGCTTGGGTGAAACCAGAGCCAAACACAGAAGCACTAGAGGCAATCAAAGATATGGCAATAGTGCCCCCTCCTTCAACAGAAGCAGGAGTCTGAATGCCTGCAGCACTCACAGCAGAAGCCACGTTCCCAGTCGTGGCCATCGAAAGGTATGTATAATAAGGAGGATCTTCCGGTCTCTCTGACTCGGGTCCGATGTATTCAACAACGAACAGATAATCAGGAGGAAGAGCAGATGGAAGTGACTCTGAGGGTTCAGACACTTCCTCTACCTGTACTTCTTCTTCCTGCGGAAATAATACTCGCAAGGTGAGCGGAGCACTCCTCTCGGAACCAACACCAGAATCAGCTACGAAACCTTCAAACCCTTGTGGAGGATCTCTCTCCACTGCGTCAGATGTCACAGGGTGATACTCACCTGCTAAACTACTCCTACGCCTTCTTGAAGAAGGCTCTGAACTCTCGGGAGATAACCCCCGGATTCTCCTCGATCGACGAGGCGCTTGATCAGCCACTTTAACAAATTTTAATTAGACTCAAAAAGTATAAAGCTAGGCAAGCTAGGAGCAAAGAGCACTCACTACAAAAAATAATCCCTGAGATACAATCAAGCAAACAACCTTCAAGTATTTCCGCTCCGGGTGATTAGGACCGGACACCAAAATACAAGAAAGCGAAATATAGGACCTCCCGAAAGTAGTCTGGGATAATTACGGCCCAGGCCTACTAGCGAAGGTATCAGAAACAGTTACGCCGACCTCCTAACGACAGCCTTTGCCGGCTCAAGTACCCAAGCTTCGCAAGGGCACCCCCCAGAAGTACTGCTGAAAGTGATGCGACGTCTGCCTCAGGTACCACGGGTATTCCCCCCCGCAGTCACCTGTGTGGAACCTAGGAGTGGCAACTATGGGCACCAATCCGTATCAGAAGCCGGGCGGAATGGTCTTGAGGTCAGATTCAGCTAATCGGAGGGGGGGTATCCCTCTTCTCAACCTTCACTTCCCCTCGCGCTTGACTCTCTGGAGGAGAGATTTCCCGGTCCACCTAACGGAGTTGGATTTCGCTCAATTAATCAACTTCTATGTTTTGTTTGAGCTGCCTTGGAGAGTTAACTCTCCACTCACCTAATCCAAGGCCCTACAACCTAGCTAGTTGGTGTATGACACTTAGAAAACTTGCTAGTTGATTTTAAATTATATCGCTTATTTTAATCGGCTGTTATGTTAAGTCAAAGGGATACGAAAATGAAACTTGTGGTGTTTTGACGCAGAAAAGAAATTAATAAAAACCAAACTACATGCAAATGCAGTAATTGTCTTTCGATGAAAAGCAACTTCTACACAGGTTCTACGAGATTAAAAAATTTTATTTTTCTTTTCAGATAACAAACTCACACTCGCAAAAACTATGAAAATGACTAAATGCTTAAGTGCACCTGATGCAAATCACTAAGAGCATGCAAATTCTAAGATGCAAAATCTCCTAAAGCAGAGAGAAATTTCCCAAAGATCCTTCAGTTTTATCTCTTTTTGGTTGTCCAGAAAGCTAGTTCCCAAAATCAGAAACTCTTAATATAAAGACACCAAAATTGCTTGAAAACAAGAGGAAGAAATCAATGACAACTCCTTTCCAAAATCAAGTCAAAATCCAAAGGCAAGAAACCTCAACAAAGCTTCAAAAGATATAATGAAACGAAAACAAAAATACAAAAACAAAAGCAAACAACAAAGCAAAATGTTTTTTGAGCTTTTGAGTTTTATAAAAGAAGAGTTCGAAAAGACCAAGAAAAACTATCAAATCCCAAGCCAAACAACACTGAATTTCAAGCAAAAACTTCAAAAACGCTCCAAATCTTATAGGGCTAACTAGTAGCAAGATTTATATGAGCACAAGAAGACACGAAACTCAGTCACTCAGCCTAGAAGAATAGTACAACCTTGCAGCAAACAAAAACTTCAAAGAACCAAGAAAGACTCTTCAAAAGTTGCAACAAGACCTAGTCGACTGAACTCAAGAAAACCAACCAAGAAATGGGCAAAAATCGAAGTGCAAAGCAAGACACAAAGGTAGGAAAGAGTAAATGAGCAGGAGCTCTCTGTTCTGATAAAGCAGAACAACCAAGAATCCCCAGAAAGAGATCTTGGTACTCGAACCAGGAATGCCAGCACAAGAAACAAGACTTTGCCAAATAAGCTAGTTTTCAATCAAACAAGAGAGAGAAAAGACCAAAGACCACTTTCTACACAATCCAGAGGACACAAAGACACTGCAGGAACAGGTCTCCACAGACAGACAGGACTAAAAAGCCAAGAAATCCAAAATTTCAAAATCTACCCAGGTATACGCTACTTGACAGTTTGGAAACAAGGGTGCATATGCGACTGTGCTAAAGGAAACCCGCGTATACGCGACTCCCTTTAACAAAAAATGCGTGTATACTCGACTGTGTGTAGAAAAACCCGCGTATATAAAGGTAAATAATGAAAAACAAAAAAGATCAAGCCTGGATAAGGAACCAGGACTTCAGTCTGACTGAGAAAGAGTTAACTGGACTGGAAATAAAAGTTAAAACTGTTGGAAACCTATCAAACAGCTGAAACCACCCAACAGGGGAATCACAAAAATGCGATCCCCAGCGGAGTCGCCAGTTCTGTTCCGGGGAAAATCACCCTAGAGGTTTGTTGGGTCAAAACCTCCACAGAGCAGGGCATGCCATTCAGAAGGACTCACACACAACCATACTTGAATGCAAAAAACTAGATAACAACGATAGCAGGACTCACCCGTAGTCCTACATTCGATGTAGATCCCGCGAGGTTCAAACCCCCAGCAACCTTCCTTCCTCCTTCAACCTGCAAAACAAGAAAGAACGTGCATAGAAACCTAGTTGTACAGCATATATTTCTCCTAAACGTTAGTGTAATCAATGTGAAATATGATATAAATGATAATAACTGCTTAATAATCAATCTTTCCACATATACAAATAGATACTAACATAGAAGTTCAGAAACAAGACAGTTCTTCATTATTATGAATAGCATGTACAGAAGTAAAGAGTGGAGAGATCACCTGAATCCTTCCACGATCTTCGAGCAGACCGTCGTCCGGATTCGTCCCGCCCTTGCCTCGCTAAGAAAATTTCAAGACTTGTGCACTCGAGATGGCATATAAATGGATGAACATCTCCAGGAAACAAGGGTTTCCTGTATAAATCTGGGAAAGTGCAGGAGGCACGGGGAATCAGACTTGAACTGGGATCCCAACAGAGTATAATGTCTATAAAATTTCTCTCTCCCTTAGGCCATGCACATGAGGGGCTTTTATACTCCCTCAAAGTAGTTTCAGTCAGTTGGAAACAGTTGGCCACGTATTGGGGTGGTTGAACTACTGGAGTAACCATCAACCCAATCCGAAAATAGGGAATTTATATATTTTTTTAATGGTTTTAATGGCATACGCGGAAAAGTACATGTGGACTCGCGTATACACGCATAAAAGTCTGGGCATACCCGCGTATGGGAATTTTAACACTGTTTTTTAGTGAATTTGTTCAAGTCTGTAGGAATGGGTGCCCAAAGCCATAAAGACAATCATGAATCACCTGAAGGTGAAAAATGATGCTATAACACAGGGCTAACCATGAATTCTACAAATCACACCTTTAAGCAAACAATGATTTCAAAACAAATTTTAAAATTAAATCTAAGATTCGAGGAACACCCTATTTCCTCAAAGATTTTATTTCAAATGACTTAGAAAACATAAAAGATTAACTGATAATTGTAGTCATAGAAGAGGGTACACCTAAATACATCTATGATCACAACTATAAAGACCTTTAAGCCAATTTTTCAAGCAAGGACAAGGGGTAAGATCAAAACAGACCTCCTTGACTTACTATAAGCAGAGAACTTCAAAGGGAGACTTCAATAACAACTTTCAAGTGATAGCAGACAAGTAGGGAGAACCATAAATCATGCTAAAACCATCTATTTGAGCTATTATAGAAATAAACAAGCATGAGGACTAAAGAGAGAGATTAAAGACTCTAAAATACCTCAGCACATGAAAACATAAAACAATGAAGGATGAACAGGTCTAAGGTGCTTCCAGGAGTCATTTCTTAGCCTAAAACTTTCTATCCTACTGTAGTAAGAATTTATGGAACATAATGAAAACAGGAAAAACAGCAGACAGTTCAGAATACTTCACCAACAGCCAAGCTCATGGATCCAATTATAGAACCTTCTCAAGAACAAGCATGCAACAACATCATCAGGGCTTCCAAGACTTCAATTTCTTCTTCAACTTCAACAGACTATGTATTATTTCAGTGAGTTTCAGTATTACAACTAGTGATCAACCAACCACCAACCAACCAACAACTTCTCTTCTTCTACAAAAGTATTTATAGAAGAAAGAGGAGGTGAGACCTGATAAAATATCTCCCAAGGCAATTAATAAAGAGTAATGACTTCTCGGCCTTTGAGGGGTTTGTTGGAGAAGCGTACAAAAGTTCTATCTATATTAACTATTTTACACTTAAGATTAAGCTCGGTAGGAGCTTTTGTTTGACTTTTGAGGCTCTGTGTCATATTGTAATAACTCTGCTGATATTTTTTGCATTAAATTCTTTTAGAAGAATTAACTGTTCGGCCGCGTTCAGGAAAATATCTTCGTTTGATCAATAACTTCGGCCTCTATTTGAATGCTTTGAGGCACAGGTGGCTCTATGGTAGATGAGAGGAATCAATTTGCCTCAGATGTGGCGGTGGAGGCCTTTCTGTCTGTAGATCTTTATGATTTCATTTAATTGTGTTTTAATTCTGGGGATTAGGCTTTTGATAATCATTCTTAGCCGTAATCCCCACAAATCTGTCTTCAATCTTCTGTTCTGCCGCGTTCTATCTTCAGCAATTATACTCTTTTAATTGTGATTTAAATAACATAGTATCTTGTTGATGTGCAGGCCACGCAAGGCTCGTATGGCATCAATGCCTCACGAAGTATTGACGAGACGTCAAGTAGAGCCTTTTAGTCCCTTTCCCTTTGATAACTGAAAGGCCAGAGGATCGTCACCCTCGGCTTTCTTTTCCTTCATATTATGGGAAAAACCTTTGAAACTTGCAAAACAAACAAAACATTATGAAATCTTGTGTTTTTAGGTTTAACTTCTTTGAAGGCTGCGGGGAGGAGTGTGGCCGTTGGATGGCAATCATCCAACGGTGGAGATTTATTTAGAGGAGGTCGAAGAAGAGCGGAGGAAGAAAAAGTGTGAGGATCGTCGATCGCGCAGAGATCAATGGCCGAGATTACGTGTTGGAATCCTCTTGGCAGAAGGTGGAAGGCGATGAAATAATGCGGGAATGATCTGGGACCGTCCGATCTGGACACGTGGATGATCCAGATACAATCGGAGGATCACAATCGGTGGAGGAATGATGTTAAAGAGATCGGAAAAAAACTTGCGATGCGATGTAGCATGGGCCGTTGATCTGAGGATCAGATCAACAGTGGGGAATGAATCAGAGGGTTGGCCGATCGGAGGGAGCAAACAAATGCATGCGATGGAAAACTCTGATGTGATTAAGCGCTGCGGGACTTCAACACTTGGTCCCGGGGTGTAGGTTGTATTGAGTTAAAGGTGGAGGGAGGCGGAGTTTATATATACGTGACCTAATCGCATTGGAAAGTTTGATGCGAGTCTTTACAATCAACCCATTGTGGATTTCTCCGATGCGATTGCGCTTCGGGTCTTTTTAATCTAACCATTTTTCATTTAAGAAGCATAACTCCAGTGCGTTAGACCAAAACTTTGGGTAAGTGGGGTTTTTAACATACAAAGGAAATAATTGATCGTAGATGGATTTTCACAATGATTTAGTGCCCGATTGCGGGCCCACGGTTTGTATGGAGAAACAATATGATCGGGGGTTATGGAACAGAGGGCCAATTGCATCGGAGTTTGTCTATAATAAAAAGACTTGTGCTCGCTGTGTTTTTCTGATGCGATAAGAGCCTGGATGTCTAGCTCTTGGTTCTAGCGCTGGGGGACGTGGAGGGGAAGTGGTTTAAAACTTAGCCCAAGGGGCTTAAGTCCTTGGTAATAAAAACTTGTTTTTTATGAATTTTTTCAGAGTTTTCAAAGGATTTTGGAGGATTTCAGCAGAGCTAAAAAAGGAGTTTTAAACTCTGTAAAGAGGATTTTATGAAGGGAAAAAGGGAAAAAAATGGAAAATAGAAGAATTCCATGGGAATGAGAGGGGTAAAAATGAAGGTTAGTTTGAAGTGGAAAAAGGGAAAAGGGTGTTTCGCAGTAGTCTTCTCTCTATGGAATCAACAGAATTTTTGAGTTTAAAATGGAAACAGTAGTGAAGATTTAGACAAAGGGCATGAGGCCTTAAAGAGTCTTCAAGAGATAACATTTTTTAGCAATAAGACTTGTTTCTTGAAGGCTCCAAAAATGATTTAGCCAGCATTTGATATGACAAATTTTATAGCTGACTAACAACATGTTTCAAAAGGAAAGCGTAAAGTGGTGATTGATGTTGAAGAGATGAAAGAGCCAATGCAGTATTAAAGGAGACCTAAGACTAGGTCTATTCGTAAGGTGCAGATACAAGAAAGGGAGATTGTGCAACTTGTGGTTTTTAATTAACAGAAGGAATTTGAGAAGCTACTGGAGAATCTCGAAGATGTAAAACATCATGTTTATCAACTTGCAGAGAAATATCATAGGGATAAGATGACCTTGTTTAAAGAGGTAGAGGTTGTTATGCTAGTCCTTGAAAAATCTAGGTATAAACTAAAGTGGAACTCACCTTAGCATAGGCAAGTGAATAATTTATATGTACAAAAATTGGTTCTTAAAAGAAGACTTAGGTTGGTGAAGAAAAAGCTTACTGAAGTTAGTGAAGATGGAAGAAAAAGGAAGAGAGGTAAGTTGGACTTGATGGCATAGGCTAAAAAAAAATATGAAACTCCAACAAGAAACCTCAACCGAGGCCTTAAAACTTAATTTTTGGCTCAAAAGATAAAAAAGAATAAATTTTGATGAAAATAGTAGAATTTGAACAAGGAGATTATTGCGCTTTCCATAAGTAAATTTGATAGTTATGGGGTAGTGAAGTTAAAGTTTTTTTCTATCATAAGGGATTTATATGAATTTTCCAGTACCTATTATGAGGTTTCTAGTATTTCACATTGAGGAAAAGGTCACCAAGTTTTCATTTTTTGGAGTCACTGCGAAAATAGACAATGCATTGCAAAAGTGTGGTACAAGCCAAAGGGAGGTTTGAAAGTGTTTTGAAACTTGTTTAGGAGATCCATCAACATAAAAGAAGAATTTTAGGCATACCCAGTTGCTTCATTTTGTTAGATAGGGTCTGCAATCATATAAAACATAGAAGTCACTTTGTTTTGTTGAAAATATACCTAATGCACCGCGAGTCTGGATAGTCAGCCTTATCTTGTCTCAAAATTGAAAATTTTGACTTCTATTAGTATTTTTGAGCATGTGAATAGATGAAACATTATCTTAGGGATTGGGTTTAATGTTTATTGGTTAATATTCTAAGCTAGAGATGTTTTAATCTTGGATTGGTTGTAAGGACAACAATTCCTATTTTTAAGTATATGCACCAAATTTTGAATGTATCTAGTTAAAGTTGGTTTTGGTCAATGAATTCAACCACCTATTATAGGAGATGAAATCTTTGTTAATGTCTAAATATAGAAAAATAATTGTAAAGGTTTTTTTGGTTTAGTTTAGAGAAGAAGACCTTTGTGCACTGTAATTTTGAAGACTTTTTTCCAGTGAATGAATGGAATAACAAGTGATTTCTAGGGATTATTGTGTCAGAAATTTAGTGGTATTTTATCCTTTGATTTGTAATTTATCTTATATGTTTTAATCCCTTCAATGTGTATCTTTATTTCTTGGAAAAAACTAGATGGTTGATTCAGAATTCATCTTTAATGATGCTCTGATTAGTTTTCCAAGTTATTAATGTTTTCATCTTTTAAAAAAACACTCTATAATTCATCCATTGTTTGAAGCTCTATTGTGTTTGTATTTCACCTTTTCTTCCTTCACCTCCTACAAAATGTTTATCCAAAACCACTACCAAAACTGCCTACCTCACCCCTATGGAGAAAACCTCTATTTTTCCAACATCTCACTGGACAAAATCATATTTGAACATGACTCCATGCCCAATGGGTTCGACCCTTTTCTCATCAACAAAAACCTAAAATCAAAATATTTTGAGCTTACTAATAGCCTAATATCCTATTTTTTGAGTAAACTAAGTGAGAGATCCCTCTCTAGGCTAGAAGGGCTAGATTTTGGCCTAAAGTGGTCTGTGGTTATCTCTGCCATTTTTCCCCTCAGCCTAGGAAAATCACAGAGTCTGAACACTTTTATTGCTTACTTTTCTTCTCCTTTTGGTTCTCTTATCCTTTCTGAAACCAATTACAAAAATAAAATGTAAACAAACTAGCAACTGATGCTTTGAGGTCTTTTTATTAATGAGGCCTCTATTTTCTTCATTTTCCTTAATTTTGTTTCCATCAATTTCCTCCTCACATGACACCTGTGACCTTTCCTCTTCCATTTCTCCTAATTTCCTTTATTTTCATAAATAAAATGACAATAATGTTTCATTCCTTTCCAAATCCTTTGGCATTTCCTTTTCCAATTTCCCCTTAGCCATAAACACATAAAGTGATGTCAACTGGGATATTTTTCCCAACATTCATCTTGTAATAAGTGTCCCTTGACCATGGTCTTATTTTTCCTTTATTAACTTTTATTACATGAACTTTTAACCCGGGCATATTACAATTTTTACCCTGGTGAGCTTGTGAATTTGGGTAAATGTGGGACGTGGCTTTACACTTTCCTCATTTTACAACTCGATAAAGTTGGATCCTCTATTGGTGAGTTCCCTTTAACTTTGTGTCCAAGATATGATCAATGGATTCCCATTCCATGAAGTTGGGGTGCATATTTGGTGGTTTCAACTACTTTTCTATCTCTAATGTGTCCGATAATGGTGGAAAGTATGGCCAAAGGAGGTCCACATTGCACACTAGGTCCAAGCAAAGGAAGGGGGAATCACTTAGCTCAAAAGAATTGTCACCCATAGCCTTGGTGATGCTGGAAGGTCCAAAGTGAAGCAAATGAAGATTTAGTTGAGGTCTTATAAGGAACTCTTTCTGCAAATGCAACCAAACCTTATGTCCCATATAAAATTTGTGTGGCACCCGATGTTGATCATGGCTCTGATTATACTTAGTATTGGCTTTTTATAAAATATCATGGAATTGATGATAGATGTGATAAATCCATGAAATGAATTTGGTGGATTTTTTAGCCTCGTAGCATGGGAATATTTAGTAGTGTCAACACAAGGGGTAGTGCTACATCAATAGGAATGAATGGTTGAAATCCTAGGCCCATCTAAAAATGGCTCTGGTTGGTCGAGCTATGGAGGGCTCTGTTGTTGAACATATGGGGTACTTTCATCTCATGTAATTGAATGCTTGGAGTTTTGCATGCACAAGATATGCATGATCATCATGTTGATGAACTCTCTTTGGTTATTGTTTGGGGGTGGAAGGTAGTGGATTTGGTGAGATTGGTGTCCAATATTAATATGAGCATTGATCAAAATGTGCTTAGGAACTGACTATCCCAATCTAATGTGATGGTTTGTGATATCCCAAAATGTGTCTACACCCTTCCAAAGAAGATTTTAGTAGTGGCATCCACTGTGCTATTCTTATTGCATGTTATTAGAATATCCATCTTAAAAAATTGATTAAAAAACACAAATACACAGATCAGAAATGTACTCCATCGAGATGGATTTCTAGTTCTTGTCAAGAGTAGGAAAATGGGTGCATATGCCTTGATTCTTAATGGTTGGTTTGGAAATCACAGAAAAAGTGGAGGACCTAATATACGCGTTTACATCCTATTGAAGTTTTGGACAATATAAATACTTTTGTAGCATGGCCACTCTATTTTCCACACCAAAGTGTCCTACCATTTGACTATAGTTAGCTTCCCAAATCAAGATTTCATGCTTGCTTGAAGGAACATAAGTATGGCCTAAATGGAATATCAACCTGTTTTGAAGATGAAAGTCAATTACAACCGTACATGTGATCAACATTTGGTAGGTGGTAATGAAGTCACAATCGCTCTCATTGAGTTTTGGCCACTTGGAGGCTTCATGTCTATAGGAGTGGAGCACCATTTTTAGTGATGCAAATGGAGGTCGATTGGATAGGAAATGACACAATTGGTGCTCCCTAACTTATATTTTATGACGATATGAAATTGTTACAAGTATGTTGACCACTTTTTATGGTGGCCATTTTGATATTTTCCTTGTTTTTGAATGGACTACAAAGGAATATGATTAGTGTAAATGACTATATCCTTCCTGACAATGTAATTCTTCCATTGGTAACAAGCTTATACAATGGAATATATTTCATTTTCATAGGTGGGATACTTATGGACCACATCTAATAATGTCTCACTGTAGTAGGCCATCAGATGAAAATGTTGAGTGAGAACTATTCCCACAACATAGTTTGAAGCATATATCTTAATATCAAAGGTTGTTTTTGATTAGGTAGGGAGAGCACTTTGGATAAGCACAAGCAATGTTTTATATCATCGAAATATTTTTGTTGCGACTTTCCCCACACATATTTTTCTTTTCGACCACCCTTGGTCACTTGGATGAGGGTCCATACAATATGTGAGGACCCCAACATGAACCTACGATAGAATTTGGAAAAGTATAAGAAACTCCAAAGTTCAATCAGTGTGGCCAGGGATGACTAGTCATAAATGATCTGAGTATTGGCTCGACCTACATGCACCTCTGGATTTTTTTCTTGTGTATGCATAAAATGTATAGCCTTGTGATTAGTGTGATTGATTTTCTCCTTCCTAAGAATGTAATTCTTCCATTGGTAGTAGGCTTGTACTATGGAATACAATTCTTTTTCATAATGGGGTACTTATGGTCGACTCTGATAGCGTCTCACTATGGTATGCCATTAGATGACTTTGTTAAGTGAGAAATATTCCCACAACATAGTCTAAATCATTTACCTAAATATAAAAATATTTTTTTTGGCTGGGTAAGAAGAGAACTTGGGATGATCACATGTGGTGTTTTATATTGTTAAAATATTTTTATTGTGACTTTCCCCACACAAATTATTCTATGCCACCACCCTTGCCCACTTGCTTGAGGACCTGGGAAATATGGGAGACTACCAACATGAACCTAAGATAGAATTTGGAAGAGTATGATAAAATTTAAAGCTCATTTAGTGTGGTCGAAGTTGGCTAGTCATGAATGATCCGAGTCTTCATTGGATGCACATGCACACCGTGATCATTAACAATGTAGCTTAGGTGTTGTATCTTTTTCATGTCGAAGGAGAATTTTTCCAAGTTAGAATATAAAGTGTGCTTCCATAGAGTTTGAAGAACCTATTGAATGTGATACAAGTATTTTTCCCAACTCTTGTTGAAGATTGGGATATCATCTACATATACCACCGCAAAATAATTGGAGAAAATATAAAATATATCATCCATCAACCTCATGAAAGTTGTTGGGGAATTTTTCAAACCAAAAGGAATTAGTAGCCTTTCAAAATGACCTTATTTGGACTTGAAAAAATTCTACTAATTGTGAGTTTGTTCTATTGGGACTTGGTTGTAGTTGGAATTCAAATTAGTATTACTAAACTACTTTCCCCCCTTAAGCTGGTCAAGAAGGTGATCAATTAAGGGAATTGGGTATTGATTCATAATTATGTTTTTTTTCAGGGCCCTGTAATTAATGCAGTTTCCAAGTACCATATTTCTTCTACACAATTAAAATTGGGCTTTCATAGGGTGAGGAGCCTGGTCAGATATGCCCTTTATAGAGCATATCTTGGATCTAGGGCTTGAATTTTTCATTTTCCATAAGAGAGTGGTGATAGATTGGAACCATGTTTAGAGGTGTAACAAGGTTCATATTGAATGAATGATTGACGTGACAATTCATAGGTACCCCAATGGGTGAAGAGAAGATATCTTTGTATTATTCCATAACCTTTTCCACTTGATTTTGTTGCATGGAGAGGCCTAGATTCATTTACAACATCATTCTTCCATAAGTATGGTTTCCCTAAAACAAAGTCACAAACTTCAAGGGTTGTAATATCACACTATACCACATCCTTGAAGGTCTTGATTCCATAGGATAGGAAACATTTTTGGATGACACAAATATCTCTCCCTTGGTAGGGCCACTTAATGGTGTATGGATACAGGTGTGATGTTGTTGACAAGTCCATATGTTTGATGAATTGTATTGATATGAGGTTATTTTTAATTTTTATATTGATAATTAAGTTCAGTGGAACACCACTCACCCACATTTGTGAGTGAAAAAGGTGCTCACCTTCCTCCATTTCTTCAGGTTCACTTGGCTAAACCTTGGAGATAGAAATGATGATGCATCACTAATATACTTCCCCTTTTCTATATTTTATTAAGATTCAGAACCTACATTTCACTCTAAGAGTTTTGAATGGTCCACCAAAAACTATTTTGAATGACATTTGATAGGTTTTATGCAAATGTATCTTATGGAACTCACACCACTTTCGAATGTCATTATTTTTCCCATTACACATATATTTATGTATTAGATAGATTGTCTTGTGATGGTAAATCCTAGATCTATCCTTTTTTTTTGTGGGTTGGGGATGCACTTTCCATGCTTATGTTGTGAGGAATTCATATATCCACACTCTCACTTCTTTTGTTTAATTTTTTTCTCGATTTTCATAACATATATGTATGTCACATCCACTGAGGAGATTTCCAAACACTACATTTCTATATGGATCTGTATGTATATTTTTTCATGGTACTTAAGCACCAAATTTCATTGGAAGTCTTTGATACCTATATTGGTGGGAAATGTATGGAAATGTTTGTGAACTTTATCACCATTTCATCCCTCTTCACCCGTAGTGTGGTCCATCTCATGTGCTAGTCATCATAGCTTCCAATAGGGTAATATTGTTCCTTAATAGAAACCCCGAGAGAGCCCTAAGTGGGAATGACCACAAACATTATAGATTCATCTTGTTGGAAACAATGCTAAATACTCAGCAGGGGGTGAATCAATATTTAGGTTAATTTTTACTTTTATGCCAATTTATGTTAACATTCAAACTTCGAATTCATAATGTGGGAAAAAATTATCATAACATGTGTATAAAATGAATGAATCAACACATAAACACACACACACCAAGAGAAACATACACATAAGACATCAAGGTTTAACATGGAAACCCTTCCGGGAGAAAAAAACCAAATCTTATTTGTTATTTGATGTAAAAATGAGCTCCTACTCTATTACATCAAAATTTTATGACCAACTGCCACAACAAGCACCAACTCTCTTTGATTTTTTTTATAGCACGCACTAGTAGGAAGCACCAACTCCCTTCTTCTATAGAAACCTAATCAACTTACGAGAAGAACCAACTAAATCACCAACTTCATGGATTTTTTGCGTGCACCAACTTGAAGCTCCTTGGATTTATGCAAGAAACAACTTGTAGGAGGAACCAACCCCCAAGATCTACTCAGAAATCCACTAAGATGGAAGAAACAATTCCCTATATGTAGGCTCCAACCCACACTTAATAAGGATCTAAATTCTCACTTAAAATGGAGGCCTCTCTTCCTATTTTCAGCGCTACTTTCATCCACTTGGACCTCTGTCCACATTAGCTCTTCTCACACTACAAAAATACACAAACAAATAACCCTTGGCCCACATAGTAGCTCTCGTCCTTTGACATTTTTGCAGAAAAATAAACTCTCTATTCTCTGCTCTCGACCCTCTTGTTCTATATATGAAATCTTGGCATTTCTCCTCTACAATACAAGCACACTTGCCTCTCACAGTAGCACAAGCACAATAAACCTCTTCTCCGTAGTGCACAAAACCATAGCTCTAAAAAAGACTCTATCAACAATACTGCAATCTCCCACTTTGTTCAATTTCAATCCCAGGTTTTGTTCTTCTGCTGCACATGGAGCGATGTTGCCTATGCTGCTCTTGATACTTCCCAAGAGTGTACTTTCAACATGGATATCGAAAATTCTATTGTTTATAATTTATTGGCCATCATAAAATCATTAAAAACTGGGAATGGGCTTGTGATTACTTACTTATTGTAGCATCATTAATTCAAAGAATGGGCACTTAAACATTTCTCCATACTGGCACTCAATTCTCAGTTCATTTGTATATCACATCAAATCTCTCCAATATTCTTAATTGATTCAAAAAGATCAACATGTACCTCACGTATGGCTCTCTTATTTTGCGATCAACACCTATGTACCTAGCCATATTTACCATTTAATTATTCTCAGTGTGCAAGAAAGCTTAAGCATGGATGTTCTAAAGTTAACTGCTACTCTTGCAAATCATGGTTCTTACTATCTTGAACCAACAATTCTCTATAGTTTCCATTAACACAGTAGCACCAAACTTACTGTGCACATTTACCTGGTCATCCAAGCTCTGTTAATTCCATCTATGGTCATGGAAAATTTTGGCATAATAGCCAAATATGGTGGAACCTTTCCAAAGTAGGTACTGACCCTTTTCATACCTTATTCTCCGAGTTGTAGCAGACTCTAGATATGGCATAAGCACCAAGATTTTCCCATGATGCCAAATCTAGCACACATTTCCCAAGAGCTGTTGAATCACTCCATGCTCCAATATCCATAAGTGTGGCACAATGCCACATTTGGCACACCTTCCAGGCATGAAGAACTTCTACCAAAGTTTCCAAATCATCCATTCGTTTGAAAATTTTAACCCAAGGTCTCTTTAATAATGATTAGCCCATACAGCCATTGGATTCTTGATTTTTATGTCTTTCTCATTGAAAACTACCCAAATACCTAGGTCACGTTAACACACGAGGCCACCGCAAAACAAGTCTTGGGCCCTTCTTTTAATTTTATCAATGAGGGATTAATCATAAACATTAATCCTTCAGAATCAATGGTCACAAGGCCCCAATAGCAACAAGTCCCGACACTTTAATTTAGCCCCAGACACCTTTATCCCAATTCTTTTTCTTCATTATTGGCCTGAAGGCGCATGGTCGTCGTTAATTTCCTTTGGAATGAGTCGTACGTGATGCTGTGTAGTTTGGGGTCTGCCCATATCTCACATCAATGAATCAATTGCCTATCAGGCTGAGTTATATTTAACAACTGCCCTGTCAACCTGTTGGTTCCTTTGCACCTCCCTCCAAAACCTTCTAAGCTCCTACCAATGGGATGACATCATTATTACGTCACATATTCCACATGTTATTCTAGATTCGTCCATGTGTCACCTGTATTTGGCCCATTAGTCCACCCAAAAATGTCAAATAAACAAACCATGTGTCCCTTGAAGTGATGTCATGATGATAGCATCATCGACCAATCCAATGTTTCCAGGTGCCTACTATGAGGAGAGTGAAAAGGGTCTCGAGCCTTGTGTTTTGTGGAAAATTCCATTGTTAATTTTTTCAAGGGTCATGACCTTTATTTTTTTTGTGCTAAACAAGACCTCCAGCGTTCTCCCGCCGAGACTGTGTGTCGAGAGGGCTCACCAATCGACCAATCAAAAACACTCCTCACTGCTTCTAGGTCCATGTCGACGTGACACTTCCATCCGAAATTTCACCTTCTGTGCCCCTTAAAAACTTTTGGGCTGAGTCCTAAGGGATTATATTTCACGTGTCCTCCATTTTTAAAAACTCCACCAATAAACACCCTTTCCACATGCTCTAGCATTTATGTTTGGTGGATCTCAAATTTGACTGGAAATAAATCCTAATCGAGGAAGTTATTTGGAGACTTCCACATACCATTGGAAATATATTTTTGAGAACAATCCATGTATTCCATTTTGAAGGGAATGAAATCTAATCTCATGAGGCATAAATTCCTTCAAATCATGGGAATCCCAACCATGATATTCATCATATTATGGAATCTCTAACAAGCCCGCTACTATAATGATTCTCTACAAGAGATTGCGGCAACCATGGGGCTCCCCCTAAGCTTGAAACACCATGGACATCAATGATAGCCCCAATTTACATCATATATAACCTATCGTACATCAATGAAAACACATTTTTTTCCACCAAGATCAATTCTAATCTTGTTGTCATCAATGCAAACACACTTACTACCGCGGGCCATCCAGACAATACCAAGAGTAACATGCCCCTCCCCACATTTACCCACTATTAAAATCCCTCGGAGTAAATTGAAGTGGAGTGCTACTATGACATGAAATTTCCTCTTAGTTCCATTTAAATAAGTGGGGCCTACAAATAAGACTTTCTGACCTTCCTCAAGAACCATAGGTCACTCATAGGCTAAACAACCACCCCAGGTGACCAAAACCTGAGATGGAATCCTTTTTCCATAAACTAGACCTATAACTGCACCCTTGAAACTTCTTGCATATGACTATGAGGCTCTTAAAGCAATCATAAGCCTAGCTACTACTGGTTATGACCTAAATTCCTTAGTTCAGTTTCTACAGTCCCAAGATTTCAGTCACTTTTGTAGGCTATCCTCTAGTCCACTTCCCAGAACTTCTTGTAACTTTCGAGAATCACATTTAACATGAAAAAAATTCTAATCATTAAAAATTGAATAAGAAACTTGAACTAAACTGCCTAGAACATAGTAGACATTTCGTCAAATATATGGTAAACATGTGAGTTAGAGGTCATGAATTCATATGTGAGTATAAATATTTGTACACTAGTTGGAAATCACCGAGAAGGTATAATGCCATATCAAGTAGCTACAAAAACACTTTTTAGACCATGCATTCATCAACCATTATTTAACTTATCAAAGCATGAAAAGATCCATAACTAGAGAACATCTTAGATCAATCATATAACCAACATATAACTAGATTATCAACCATGACAAAAAAACCATCAAAGAAACATAATAATAAGTATGAATTCTCATAAATCACAATAGGAAAACAAATCTTATTAACATATGAAAAATCCAACCAAGTCAAGGACTTCCATGTACCACCTAACCATAAATTGAGTTTAACCAAATCATTCTTTCATCCAATCACCCTCATGCCATATTTGAAGCATGAATGTGGCATCTCATAGGATAATCCAAGCCATAAAAAACCAAGGGAATCTAGAGGTTAAACCACCTCCAACCCCAACCCGTGGCAATTTTCCTGAGACCACCTCACCCAGTTCGAAAACCTTCTAGGAATCCAAAGCTCAACCAAGAAATGAATCCCATCGCACCATGGATATCCAAGAAATGGAAAGGCAAGGTTGAAACCACTATAAAACTAGGAAAAAACCATGCCAATTACAACAAATGAACCAAATACACAAATGCATGAACCATGCATTCACACCTCAACTAGGAAATCACACATGCAACCTGTTAGTAGTTACTTGCAAAATATTCTTGTGGAAGTTGTTGATTGAACCTTCTCATTTCTTTCCTTTCTTGTCCTTTGATTTTTGTTTCCTTCCTTTTCTTTCTTTCTTTCTTTCTCCTCTTGGTTCTCTCCCAAACTAATTCCAAAACCGAATTGACAAAAGTCGTGAACTAGTTCTTTGAAGCCTTTTTATTATTGATGTCTCATTTTTCTTAAGTTTCCTTCTAATTACCCTCTGATGAAAATATATGTCTTTTAACCTTCCTTTTCTCCTCTGCTCCTTTATTTCTCATAAATAAAGTCAAATTAATGCCTCTTTTCCTTTTCCAATTCATTTTCCAATTTCCTTAGCCATAAATAAACTGAGAGTGATGCCCACTAGAGTTCTTTTCCTAACATTCAAATTGGAATACGTGGCCCATTACCTTGGTCTTATTTTTCCTTTATTAACCTTTATTAGATGAAATTTTAACCCAAGGTTGTTACAAACCCCTCCCCCTTAGGGGAACACCGTCCTTGATGTTCTATGACACCTATGACTAGAAAATTGCTAAACTGAAACATATTTCCTATGGAGATTTATAACATATCTTGTTGATGTATTTACAATGGAAATATAGTCCAAACCATGGAAAACATGAAAATCATACTTCTTAATGGAGCTTTATAACACAACCCATCGTGGTACTTACAACCATGTACATATATACATATCCCCAAAACTCATTTTCTTAAACCAACAAATAATGAAGGATACAAAGTTTGCATCTGATCTGCCATATCCAATATAGCTTCATGAGGCCCAAATCGCTTCCACTACACTTTAAATTTCTCTATTGCTAGCTTAAAGCAACAAATAATGAAGGATACAAAGTCTGCATCTGATCCTCCATATCCAATGTAGCTTCATGAGGCCCAAATTACTTCCACTACACTTTAAATTTCTCTATTGCTAGGTTTCAGATCATGAGTTTTTTTTGATACAATATGCATTGTGGTTTTGGAAATTATTCTCCCTTTGGTTCCACCTGTAATATCGAATAGTCAATCACATGATCAAAATCTTGCACATATCTCTTAAGTAATGAAACATGGAAAATATCATGGTATTTCACTGTTATAGGTAGTGCAATTTTGTAGGCCATTGGTCCAATCCTCTCAAGGATCTTGAAAGGCCCGCAATACTGAGGTGCCAGCTTGGCACATGATCCAATCCTCAAGGAACTTCTCTTGGGATTTATGTGAAACTATAGATACTCCCAAATTCGAAACTCCATGAATACCCTATGCTGATATGCATAACTCATGTGTTACCTTCAAATTCCTTTTAATAACCTGAATTTCATGCTCCATCTCTACCAACATTTTCGGTCCAATCAATACCCTGTTTAGTGGATCACTCCAACTAATGGTAGTATTACAAATCCACCCATAAAGAACCCCAAATAGACTCATCTTCAAGGACCCATGATACCCAATGTTATATGGAAAATACCATGGAATTTCATTGTTATAGGTAGTGCAAGTTTGTAGGCCACTGGTCCAATCCTCTCAAGGATCTCGAATGGCCCACAATACCGAGGTGCCAACTTGGCACATGATCCAATCCTCAAGGAAATTCTCTTGGGATTGATGTGAAACTACACATGCTACCAAAGTTAAAACTCCATGAATACCCTATGTTGATATGCATAACTCTTCTTCATGTCATGTGTTGTATTCAAATTCCTTTTAATAACTTGCATTTCATGCTCCATCTCTACCAACATTTTCGGTCCAATCAATACCCTGTTCAGTGGATCACTACAACTAATGGTAATATTAAAACTCCACCCATAAAGAAACCCAAATAGACTCATCTTCAAGGACTCATGATACCCATTTTTATATGAAAACTCTACCAATGGAATATACTTTTCCCACTTGCTTTGTTGATGCATGACATACATCCTCAACATGTCGTCAAGAATCCTATTAACCATATTTTTCTGTCCATTTCACAAATGATAAGATATATTGAAATCCAACTCTATCCACAAACCTACAAACAATTCCTTTCAAAACCTAGAAGTGAACCTGACATCTTTGTTTCATATAATCTTCTTGGGAACACGATGTAATCTTATTATCTCCCTGATGAAAATATGAGCTACCTCACTAGCTAAATTTGTAGACTTAACTACAATGAAGTGAGATACCTTAATTAACCTGTCAACTAAAACCATGATGGAATCATGTTGTCTCGATTTCCTTAGAAACCATGTAATGAAGTCCATGGAAATGACCTTCGATTTCCACTCTGGAATCAAAACCAATTGATTTTACTTGTTGGCAATCCACTTCCTTCTTCAAGTTCAACCAATGATATAATTTCTTAACTACTGTCAATGTCTTCTGATATCCCAGGTGACCTAAATATGGTTTGACATGAAAGTCCTTCAAGATAAGCTTCTTGATCCCACTTTCACCTAAAACATAAATCCTGTTACTAAAGCTTACCAATCCATCTATTGTGAGATGATACTCCTCATGCCTATTACCTTCCCCTTGCTATTGTAACATGTGCCTCAAATTTTGATATATGTCATCATGTTATCCTACTTGCAACATTCAATCCTACAAATCTATCTTGTAAGAAATTCTTGTTGCAATATGATTCACCTACACTCTCCTACTAAGAACATCTGCATCGATGTTATGCTTTCCCTTTAGTGTACCTCATCTCGAAATCAAACTCATTGAGGATAGCCAACTATATAGCTTTCCTGGCATTCAAATTAGGTTGGTTAATCATTGTTTTCAAATTTTTGTGGTGATTTGAATTTGAGGAATAGGTTTCTGGAGATTTTCCCACAATACTAATTTTTGCTTGATGTTTTGACTCCAGATCGGGTCCCATCAACTAGAGAAATATTGATGAACCTCATTTCCACTATGATCACTCATCATAATAAACCACCTGTCAAGAAAATAATGTCCCCACATATTCAAGGCATGAATGTTAGCTTCCAACTCAAGATCACACGTCACTTAGTTCTGCTCATGCTCATTCAACTTCCATGACTCATAGCATACCACCTTTCCTTCCTGCATCAAGACTCCAATACGTCCGATATTGCAAGAATTTGTTCACATCATGAACTCTTTATATATATCTACAATCTTCAAAATAAGAGAATTTGTAAGCAAATTCTTCAAATTCTCAAAACTAGTTGCACACTCCCCAGTTCATTGAAAGTTCTTACCTTTTCCTTACAAAGATGTAATAGGACAGACAATATGTGAAAAATTCTTGGTGAACCTCTTGTAATAACCTTCTAGTCCCATGAATTATTTGACCTCATCCACATTCCTAAGAGCTTCCCACTTGATGATAGCATGGTTATAAGCTTTATCTAAGATGTGCCCTAGATATGGCTCTTTTCATGCTTTGATAAGTTAAATAATGGTTGATGAATTCATGGGCTAACAAATGTTTTTGTAGCTACTTGAGAGGGCATTAGACCTTCTCAGTGATTTCTAGCTAAAGTACAAATATTTACACTCAGATATTCATTCATCATCTATAACTCACATGTTTACCATATGTTTGAAGAAATTTCTAGTGTGTTATAGGAATTCTAGGTTAAGTTTATGATTCAAGTTTGAATGATTAGCATTGTTGACATGTTAAATGCGATTATGGAAAGTTACAAGAAGTTTTGGGTAGTGGTCTTGAGTTTAGCCTAGAAAAGTGGCTTATATCTCAGGACTGTAGGCACTGAACTGAGGAATTTAGGTTATAACCATTGGAATCTAGGCTTATTAGTGTGGTTTGAGCCTCATAACCACATGCAGGAAATGTCAATGGTGCGATTATATGTCTAGGTTTGGGAAAAAGTGTTCCAACTTAGGGATTGGTCACCTGGGGTGGTTATTCATCCTAAGAGTGACTTGTGGTTCTTGAGGAAGGCCAGTAAGTCTCAGTTGTAGGCCCCAGTACTTTAACTGGAAGTAGGGGGTTGGGTCATGTAACAGTGGCAAGTCGCTTTACTTTACTTGGAGGGCTTATAAAAGTGGGTAAATGTGGGGTGACATGTTACAGATTGGCTTCAGAGCTTCCAGGTTCAAAACTTGGACTAAATGGGTGGGATATATATATATATATATATATATATATATATATATATATAGATATTTCGTGCTAATATGGACTAATTTGTGTAAATGATATAACCTCCCATGTATGTTTGATTATGTTTATATTTGGTTATCTGATGGCATGTTTGTATGAAGAATAAGATCATAGATGACAAGAAAGATGGTGGATTATAGTTCACATGAATTCCCTTAAATATCAACTAAGAAAAAGAAAGATGAGTACACTCCTGACTTAGCAGATACCTTGAAAGGAAAGGCTTGTGATGGCCTAGGAAAATAAAGCCAAGGTCAATGTAGTGATCCTTCAAAGTTTATCAAATTTATAGAGTGATGGACACCCATGTGTCAGTTATGGACAGGAGGAAAGGATGAATGGGGCATATGGTAGCAGGTCTCATGGAGGACACAGGTCAGGCAGGGATGACACAGTTAAATGTGGGAGATGGATGGATACACCAGACATGAGAGGTATTGGTTATGGGTTCTATTCTAGTTATAGTTCATATATATATCACGGTCATCATCACTATCTTCCTTATAGGAGTGAGAGGGGATACTTGCTATATGATTTAAAGATAGCTAAACCTACTACATTTGATGGAGAGTTGAATAATATGAAAAGTGCATAAGCATGTATTCTTGGTATGTATAAGTTCTACGAGGTACATGATTATACAGAGAACATGAAATACATGATATCTATTTCCAGTCTTAAGGGAAAAGTAGATATTTGGTGGGAAGACTTGAAGTGTTTCAGAGGAATCAAGACAAAGGAGTTGAGTTGGTATGAGTTAAAAAAAATCTTCTGAAATAAGTGTCTGCCAGAGAGATACTATTCCAGTAAGGCTAAATACTTATATGATTTTAATATGGGGATTATGTTAAGAAAAGTGTATACGACTAAGTTTCTGGATTTGTTGATGTATGTGCCATATCATGAGGATGAAAAAATGAAGATTAAAATATTCATCAGTGGACTTCCATTAGAATTCAAGGATCGAATTGAGTATGATGACCCTCGGTCATTGGAGGAAGTCATTGGGAAGTTGAAGCACTGTTAAGAGTGGTTGAAGCGTAAGGCTGAGCCTAAGCATGACTAGAAAGGTAATGACAAGACCAAAGGAAAATGGTCTACAAAGTGGGAAAGACCTCAGGATGCAGGTGAGAAAGAGAATGTGGATCCTTACCATAAGTTTAAAATAGTTGAGAAGAGACATGGACGTTAGCATAGATAACAACATAATAAGGTTAGTTTCATAGAACTGTTGTAGTGTTGGATTTGTGTCAAGGATCACTGCAAGAAGGATTTTCCATTGTACCAGGGTAGCATACCTCAGATCTATAGTGGTAAAAAGGGGCAGACAATTGGGGATGATTTTCTTATGACTCGTGGAATCGGTAATGAGTTGATTCTTGTACTCGCATGACATGAGGTCGATCCCCGATGTGGCCACTATAACTTCCATGTGTAACTATACCGACCCCAAGCATAGCGCACGAGTAAGATGAGGTTTGAACTTGTGACCTACACAACAGGACAAAAAAATTAGAAGTATAGTTTATGGCCAACGAGTTGCACTCGCGGGGGCTAGACAATTGGGGATGTTGGTCATCGAATTCCTCAGATTTATGCAAAATATGATAACAAGCAGGTGGATCATCAGGAATCCATTATTGAGATGGAACGTAAGGTCTGTGATTGAGTTGTTTCCATTTTGATTAATCCTTGATATAATTATATTTATGTTAATCCTAACCTAGTGGATAAGTGTGGATTGAGTAAATAAGTGCATGTAGAGTCTTGGTTTGTGAAATTGGCCACAGGGACCAAGAAAAAATTTCATCATTGGTTGAGAGAATATTTATTTGAGCTGAATGGTACGCCTACATCAACACATCTAAATGTGCTTCCATTGGGTTAATATAGTATGATTTTGGGTAGTGATTGGTTTTACCTTCACAGGACTAAGGTAGATTTCTACGAGAAGGCTATTGAGTGCTTGGATGATGATGGAGAGAAGAGAATATTGCAAGGAAAGAAGAATCTTACATTGGTGAGAATGGTTACAACTATGTAGGCTAAGTGCAGTTGCAAGAAAGGATGTGTATTATTTGTAGTGCATGTTTCTAGTGACAAGGGGAAGGTTGTTGAGGATGTTGAAGTCTTGAAGAGGTATCTGATGTTGTAGTAGTTTCAAGATGTATTTCCAACAGATACTTTAGAGTTACTACCTCACGGGGAAGTGGATTTCTATATTGAGTTGGTACCAGGAGAAACATTAGCATCAAAGGCACCATACATGATGAGCACTCTAGAGTTAGTGGAATTGAAGTTGCACCTTAAGGAATTCTTGAAAAGGGATACATTAGGCCAGTTATGTCTCCTTGGGGTGCACCAATATTATTTGTGAAGAAGGAAAATAAGGATCAGGTTGTGAATTGATTATAGGCATTTGAACAAGGCGGCGAGCAAGAATATGTATCATTTTACGCGGATTGATGACTTCTTTGATTAGTTGAAGGGAGCAACAATGTTATCAAATATTGTTTTGACAACATGATAACATATAGTATCAATAATAAAAAAGGCTTCAAATAGTGAAAAGGCTCAAGTTATTTTTAGTTGGTGTAACCACCAACTGTCGAATTATATCCCACTTTGGAATTGATGGAAAGACCTCATTACTTCTCCACATTGACGACAAATCCTCATGCTACTTCCATACGTCTCCTTTCATAAGCCACCAATGTCTTTCTCTACTCTATATGGGCCATCACAACTTACTCTCCCCCTTTGACATCAATGGAAAAGGGTTATAACCTGTTATTTCTCCCCCTTTTAATCACCGATTGGCAGTAAAACTTATGATGTATTATATTATTCTATACATAATTTTATCCTCAAGGGATGATATCCATAATGAGGCACTTGAAGTGTTCCCTTAAAACCCATCTATAATCATAATGGACAAAGAAACCTGCATAACAATAAATTAGTAAAATATGTCCTTGAATCTTCTTGTAATTGTTGTTGCTTCCCTAGGAAATAGACATATATGATATGCTCCCCTTGAACATATACTGACTCTTATTTGACTGAACATCCAATTCTCATCACCTTATGGTTTTTGGTTAAAAATATCTTTTACAAGTGCATCTCTTGTACCAATTAGAAGAGATTGATACCAATGAAAAAAATTCATATAGTATTGTTTTTGCTACAAATATCAACCATTAGTGAGGCATTTGGGGTTATCCTTCCACTGTTGATTCTGATTCTAAGATTGTGCTCACTTCTCTTAATCACTCTAACTGTTAACACTACTCCTCTTGAGATCATGCTACTCCAAATAGGGATTTTTTCTTAAATGATACCAATTGCACCAAAAAGTTGATACACATTGGATTACTACACCAAGCACGCTTCTAGGAAACCCAAAAAATAAATGTTTATTTACATAAAAGCTTACTCCACATGAACCAAATACTACCAATTTACATAGCAATACAAATTAAAAATTAGGACACATTCAAAGATTGTTCTAACTATGTTAATGAACAACAGATTGCTAGGCATAATCAAACTCACAATCCCAAGTGTAATAAGGATATTTCACCCAAGATGAAAAAATTTCATTTCTTGAACAATATTTGTTCCTAAGGCTAAATATTGTTGCTTTCTACTGCTACTAAAGTAGTACCCCCTGAGCCTATGCTCTCTAATCTCCTACAAATTCTTCCTTTCTTCTGTGTGGGGACTGATCTTGTGGACCTAAATTAACTATGGGTCTCTTTTCATTCTACACTTATGTTGCAAATCCATTTTTTCCACAACATAGAGTATTTTTTTGTACTCCCCCTGCAACCATGTTGTTTGCACTTTCCTTTCTCCTACAATATTGATACATTTGAAACAAATAAATTCATTACTGTATTTAGCAACGGGGACTCGGCCATACCTCCAAATTTCAATGTACCTCTCTGATTATCCTTTCCTGGTTTCCTGCATCAGACCTATTTTTCTCTCTTGAGGCCATTCTCTTATTTTATTGAAGAGGAACAAATTATGTACTCCCCCCGAGTAGAATGTCCTCATTTTACTTCCATACTTTCATTGGTTGAGTCTTAATAGCAAAATTTCTTTCTAGTTTCTTTTGGATTTCATCTTGACTACGTGGGTTTGAAACACACTTCTCCTCTAATTAATATTTATTCACCTAGGCCTTATTTTCATCTATTTTCCTCTTTGTATTCAAAGAAGGATTAATTTGGTTGTTGCTACCATTTCTTAATTGAAGCATGCTCTTATTGCAACCAATACTCACAAAGGGGTTCACAACAAGGATAAGAGGACCATTGTTCTTGTATTTCTTTAAATTTATTTTACCTCTTTCCATCTTGTTCTTTTGATACTAAGGGATGAAGAGAAACTTGTATTACTCTCGTCCACTATTTGTTCTCATCCTCACTGGCTGAGTTGCTCCATGTTTTTGCATACTTTGAGAAGTTGGATAGGTTTTGTTATATTTTTAGCATGGTTCCTTATGCCCAAAGTTTCCACAGTTGTATCATTTTATATGGCTGAAGAATGGAGCAAAAGGATTTCCATATTTGATAGCACTCTTACCAAATCCATTACTTCTACCGACACACTCTTCCCTGGACACTTTGTGCATTCTTGGGTTGCTTGTACCCAATGCATTTTGTTTTCTTGCATGAAATCTACAATCCATGGATTTATGCCCAAAATTATTGCAAAACAATAATATCCATAAAAGGGCTTTCGATAACAAAAGATACATTTTCTTTGAAGGCTTTGTCCTTGATGGGGAAAGGAACTCATTTTTTCCTTCTTCTGGCTTCCATGGTTTTCTGAATTGTTACCTCGATATCCTCTTTACTATTGCTACTAATTTGAAACCACATTTTCCTTTATTGCTATTGGAACCTTCAACTTCCTTTGTTTGGGTAGCTGACCCTTCAACCATTTCCTTCTTGGAGCTTGAATCTTCTTTGAAACCCAAACTAGTCTTGGTGAGAGGGGATCTCTTCTCAACAAAAGTCTCATCTAAAGCCTTTTTTCTCTCCTTAAGCTTTTGATATTGAGATAAATATTTACTTGCCATCTCTAAGTCAAGTATCAATGAGACTACTTCACCTTGTAGTCTATCACAATAGGCATTTTTCTCATGAAGACTATTTATAAACATCTCATTCAATTTGTTTACTTCAACTTGTGGAGCATTTAGATTGAAAATTATTTTTCTCAACACATAATTCTGAAGTTCATATTCTTGCAGCTTCTCCTTTTGTTTTTGGTTTACCTCCAGAAGCTCCTTGATATCTTTTAGAGTAGAGATGAGCTTCCTTCTAAAATATATATTTTGATATAAATCCTCTTCTTCTCTTTCACATGTACTAATAGATCCATACGAAATATCTATTTCAGTTACAACTCTTTCTTCATCATTACTAGGGATATTCTCATTTTCTCCTATTGATGAAGACTCACGAGATATTTATTAGTTCTCACCATGAGACATTTTTCCCTCCTCTAGAGAGGTAACTCCTTATGATATTGCTATTAACATAGGTCTATACTCACCCCTACTACGGGATTAACATTCATCCCTTTCTTCTGATAATGCACATGTACAACTACGAGATAAATGACCTATTTATTTACAACTATCATATAATAATATCATACCTTCTGAGTGGTATGGATTCTCATTTGAGTAATTTTTTCAATCATCTTTTGAGATATGATCAAAGACTTCCTCATTGGGAGAGATACATTCTAACCTTTGAGCATCTTTTCTCTTTCTCCTTTTCTTTTCTTCAGCAGCAATGTGAACAGAGCCTAGTTCATTACCAGAGCAGTAAGGCTTTTCATCCCTTTTTTAAGCCTCATGACTATCTCCTCCATATATACAGTGGAGATTGTCCCATATTTCTCTTACAAACTCACAATCTCTTACTTTGACTAAATCCATATCTGATAGCCCTTTTAAGGGAATGGATTTGGATTTTCCATTCTTTTTACTCTTTTATCCAATCAATAGGGAGCACCATCCGTCAACATCCAAATCCATTAAATAGTCTTTCATTCTAATGTTATAGAGTATATACTCTACTCCATTAAAAAATGGAACTCCCTGTAGTGTTAGCCAAACTTAATTAGCCATTGTTTCCTTTTGATCTACATTCAAGTGGTTAATTTATTTATGAAGGAACTAGGCTCTGATACCAATTGTTGGAAACAATTTTAAATACTTAGAGGGGGGTGGGGTGAATCAATATTTAGGATAATTTTAACTTTTATGCCAATTTATATTATCATTCATACTTGGAACTCATAATGTGAGAAACCGCTATCATAACATGTGCAACACATGAATGAATAAACACATAAACACATACACCAAGAGAAACATACACATAAGACACCGAGTTCTAACGTGGAAACCCTTTCAGGAGAAAAAAAACCAAAGCTTGTTTGTTATTTGATGCAAAAATGAGCTCCTACTCTATTACATCTATTTTTTGTGTGCCACCACTCACACGAAGCACCAACTCCCTTTGATTTTTTGCTAGCACCCATTAGCAGGAAGCACCAACTCCCTTCTTCTGCAAACACTTGATAATCTTACTTGAAGCACCAACTTCATGGATTTTTTATAAGAACCAACTTGTAACTCCTTGGATTTATGGATGTTATCACCAAAAAATTATCACCTAACCATTTTTAACAAGGTGGATCGAAATACATCATGTAAGTTTAATTTTACCATAGTAAAATCACTTTCACTATAGGGAATAATTTAGTAAACCAACTTTATTAAATTATTTATGATTAAAATTAGAAAACTATATGAGAATAATTGAATAAATAATTAGTTATTTAATTTTCTCTAGGAATAGTTATTAAATCATTATTTCATAATTATTCCTTGTCACATTTGACTAAATCACCTAGGAATAATTAAATAAATCACTATTTATTTATTATTCCTTAATTCCATTTTTGGAATAGTTATTAAATCACTATTTAATAATTATCTCATTTTCACACATTTCTTAATCTTCAGGAAATAATTAATAAATCATTTTATTTGCTAATTATTTCTAAATAAATATATTTGACCATTTTGAGTATCCTTTCCCTCTCCAAAAAATATAATAAAGTATTCCTAATGGTTAAATCTTGATTTAGTCAATAATATTTAGTTATTTCTCAATTTCAAGATTAACCCAATAGTTTGTTATAAATAAGAGGATTTTCTGTTCATTCTTCACCATGATCATTATCATTGCCACCATTAGTGTCTTCTTGCATTCAAGCTCCCACTAGAGTTCTACACATTATTTGGGTTTTTTCACATATTGAGAGAGATACTTAATCATTGAAGAGTCAAGGACATCAAAGAACCTGACCCACAAAGGGGGATTTGCAAACCCTTTTGTAGATCTCCTTCACCAAGTGTTATCAATAAATATTTATTCATTTAAATGTATTTCCATAATTGGGTTATTGCATCATATTTCTTTTGTTGTTTATTATTTTAGACCGAATACATATTTTTTATGAAATTTTTTCTCATATTGTTATTGTAGATATGAAGTATAAGCAACCACAAATAGTTTTTAGGGTCACTTGTCACCTGTGACTTAAGTGAAGTGTTTTTGGTACACCTTCAAAGAAATTTCATACTAACAAATGGCGACTCCAATAGTGTAACAATTCAGTTTCCTGGGTGACTACAATTTCAGTGAATTTTTAAGTTTTTTTGCAATTATTTATAGGCTCTCAATTTCTATCTATAGCTTCTTCTTTTTTCTATCAAATTTTCAGATTCTAGTGGTTTTCTAGATTTTTCTGCATGTCACAGGTACCATCTGAGCAGGAGACAACAAAATCTGTGCGAGATATGGAAAACTAGAGTCTCAGGAGAAAAACATACTTTTTCAGCCCCATATATGCATTCCAGAATGTTATTTTTGTCTCAAAAACTACGTTTTCCATCTGTTTCAGGTTAGTACACACGTTTTGGATTTTTTCCAAGATTTTTTCAGATTTTTTCCAAATTTCCGAGAGTGTTATGTTGGTACTGGGAAGGGATTCTTAGCTTTGTTTCAGTCTCGCGTAGGTCTGGATTCTCTTAGTTTGTCTCTTTCAAGTAGGAAAATGACCCTTAGGCTCCAGAGTACACCTCCACCTTTTTAGGAAGAGATTGGTTGGGTGAGGAGCCTAGGGTTTCAACGTTTTTAACCATTGATTTTGTTAGATCCCTAAATTCCTAGTATAGTCCCTTATTGTTGTTAGTGTAACCCCCATATTGTTATTTTTGTACTCCTGTAACCCCCATATTTTTATTATTGTGCCCTTAAATTATTATTGTTAGGTCAGCTAGGATTACATTGTGGCCCCACTAAGATTATATTGTGGCCCCATGGACTCCTATATATAGAAAGGAGGTTTTGTAATTTGTATCATCCAAGAATTGTTCATTAATGTAATGTATTAGAGGTTTACCCCTTGAAGTGGCTTATTTATAAGGCGTTGACATCTCTTTTCTTCTATTTTTGGAGGTGGTTTCACAACATTTGGTATCAGAGCTTTGGATTCTAGGGTTTCGCTTCCCGAAACAGGTCATCGTGGCATTGTCACTATAATTGTTTTTATACAAAGTTTCAGAAGATGAAATTTTTAGATTGTGAAGCCGAAATCCTGAGGAACATCGTTGCAAACTTTTAGAGCTTGGTTCACAATATTGTCGGAGATATGATCTGTGGAAGTTAGGTCTTTTTGCATGCTCCTAAATTTAACCTAAATAGTTCATCGTGGAATTTTTGCTATAAATTTTTTTCTACAAAGATTCAGAAGCTGAAATTGTTAGGGAGCAAAGAAGAACTCCTAAGGAAGATCATCGCAAAATTTCAAAGTTTGGTTCGCAATATTTTTGGAGATATGGTCTGTGGAAGTTAGGTCTTTTGTAGGCTCCTAAATTTCATCTCAAAGCGATGATCATGGGAAAATATAAATAACTCTCTCTCTGAGCATCAGATTGGAATTCTATAAAAAGTGGCCGCAATTACACGGACTGTAGTTTTTGCTATCAATTTTAGAGCTGCAGGAAGAAATAGTGAGACGTAGCAGGTCGTACAATTTCACTCTACTAAAGCAGTCCATAATTAGGTCATCATAGGAGATTGGGCATAACTTTATCTTCAAGAATCCAAATCAGGTCAGACCTGTGGCATTAGAAAGATGATTCATAGGGCTACTTCAGGGCAAAATTTCAAATATTGAAGATCCAAAATCACAGAGATAAATCAGTTTCAATATCGAGCTCCTCAAAAACAAGAAAAAGGTGTGTATTTTTTTTCAAATTGCATAAGTCTTTTTTGAAAAATCAGTTCTAGGTGATTCCAAAGGCCTATTGAGCATAGATATCAGTATTGGGTTCTAAAATTCCTCCTAAGAAGAATTCAACACAAATTAAACCTTCAGAAGGCTCTACTATGACTCATGAAGACGAAGAAATGCAACATGAGATATCAAAAGTCCATGAGCAAGTGCACCAAATTTCGCTATCGCAAAGAGAAACAAAAAATGAGATGGATGGTTTGAAGAAAGTTGTGGAAGCTAAGATGGATGACATGGAAGCTAAGATGGATGAAATGGAAGCTAATATCGATGAAAAAATGGAAAACATGAAGAATGATCTAAAAGTAGACATCGAAGGTTTGACAAAGTTGATACAACAAATGTTTCCTAATGGTGAAAAGATAGTAGAGGAAACTCATGATGAGAACAAAATAAATGTTAATCATGATTCCATAAACTCTAATGTTGGTAGGAAGAAAGACCATATTCCAAAAATGAATATGAGGAAGTTTGATGGAAAGGATCCTCTAATATGGATACTACAGATGGAGCAGTATTTTGATCTCAATAATGTGCAAACACACAAAGGTACACATTGCAACTTTACATTTAGAACAAAATACATTTGTATGGTATCGATGGCTTTGCTCCTGTAAAAAAATTGTCTCTTGGTCAATTTTTACGGAGGAAATGATAACACATTATAAGGATACAAAGAGCAACACATTCTTTAGCCAATTGATAAATCTCAAACAAAAGGGTTTAGTGGGGGAGCACATTGAGGACTTCCAAAAATTGAATATAAGGGTAACTGACATTCCAGAGGAACAAAGGATTGATCTCTTCATAGGGACTTTAAAGGATAACATCCAACATGAAGTTCGCATTTTGGAACCTGATTCATTGGAGAAGGAATTCAGGTTCGCAAGAAAAATTGAATGTAAAATTCTGGCGACAAGGAAGCCTACCACTCACTTCTATAAAGAGGGAAGTGTTCCTACTCCTAGATTTCCACAACCTACAAGGTTGACACCACAACAATTGGAAGAAAAAATAGCAAAAGGGATTTGCTACAGTTGTGATAGAAAATACACTAAAGGTTATAAGTGTGCTGAGAAGAAATTATTTTACATAGATTGTGAAGAGAAAGAAGAAAATGGACAAGAAGAGGATATACACCAGGAACCAACCCTAGAAGAGGAAGAAATGAGTCTGACCATATCGTGCAATGCATTGGAAAAAATTACCACTCCTCAAACTCTCAAGATAGAAGGACATATCAAGAAGAAAAAGGTAATAGTGTTGATTGATTCAGGTAGTACCTGTTGAGCCCCAAGATTGTTCTTTCTTTCATCTTACTTTACCCCATTTTCCTTTTTCCATTGTTATCCCAGGCCCAATTGATCAATGAAATTAGTTAAAATTACTTTTAGAATGAATAACATGGCTAACTTGCTAAGTTTTGTGATTTTGTCATTGTAATGCATTTTAAACCGAAACTAGCTACAGAATGCAGACATTCCATAGCTAACCGCCAATTCTGCAGCTGTCTTCACGTTCAAGCATGTTCCAGGTGTCTTCTCAGGAAAATCCACACAAGGGTATATTCCACATCATGTCCTCATCGTTCGTTGCTCACCATGAAGAATGAACCGAATTCTAGACGTGGTTTTGGTACGTGGGAACTCATTCAAGGAGGCAGACTTCTAATAGGACTAGGACAGTCCAGATGTCCTTTGTCCCTTTACACTGCCATCTTTAGAGTCCTAGTATGATTTTGATAAGGAAAGACAATGATCCCCGTATTGTTGCAAGTTCTGTTATGTAGATTTCTTATAAAAACACTCGGGAAACCGAGAGACAGGCTCTAGATTTTGCTTAGATTTCATGTATTGACTGCTATATTTCTGAAGACTGAGACTGCTCTGTTTCAAGTTATTTTCCTTTAATGAAGAAGACAATATTTCTTTGAACGCTTTGAGGTGATTTTGAGTTAGATTCCGTCTGGTGGTAGAGGGCCCCTACCTCCTGAACGGCTTTACTTTCGTAATTTAGATAAGTATCTTAGTTTGTTTTCACGTTTTTGAAGTTTGAGTTCATAGTTAATTTCATTAGTCACTATAGCTATACTTGTTCTAAGAAAATCTTCCAAAAGATCATGATAATGAATGAGAAATGGCTGTAGTGTTATAGATTTTATTTGCAATTCCTTTTGTTCATTATCACAGTTGAAATTATTCTAGTAAACTCTTCCAAAAAATCATTATGATGGCTAAGGCATGACTGTGATACTGAAGGTTTCATTTGCTTGTTTACACTAAGTAGCATAGCTGATCTTACTCTTAAAACGCTCTTCCAAAACATCATAACAATGGGTAGGAAATAGCTGTGATGTCTTAGTTTTTAATTGTAATTGCTTTCAGTTTTCATGTTTGCATTTGCATTGAATTGTACAGCCAGGATTGTTCTAACAAGCTTTTCCAAAATACCATTCATGATGGACAAAATAGGCTGTAGAATTCCATAGATTAATTGCATGATAACTTAGTTAGGGCACTCCGGAGTCAAATTGCATTCAATTCATGCTCTGTTATTTCGTTTTAAGTTTGATAATGGCTTGTTAGTTTAGCACTGTTTATTGTAGACTGATAGCACTTTAGTTCAGTTCTAACTTAGCTCACTGTATTTACATTCCACATTTAGTTGTCATCCATTGCATATTAAATTACATTAGTTGTTAAACTTAAACACCACGGCCTTCATTATTTACAAAACCTCTTTTGTTCCAAATCTATAATTGACTCATAACCATATGGACAGAAGACAGTATCAGCCCAAGGCCTGAAGTACTTTTGCAACTTCTTTACCATCTCACAAACAAACCTTTCCTCAAAAGACTATTCTAAAAATCTATAACCTTTGAGTGAATTTTAGTGGTGTTAAACTAAGTTGTAGAATAGAGTTAGGAGTTAGTATTAGAGTAGAGATCTTATGATATTACCAATATTCTTCTCCAAATATGCTTCAACAAAACTTTAATCATGGATAAGATGTTGTATCATTATAAGCTGATTGTTTAATTGTTTAGTTAGGAGAATTTGTATATTTAGCTGCCCATTTCTCAAGCTCTTCCAAAATATATTTAATGAAAGAATTGGACAAGTTAAGTTTATGTTTTGATTCATTTTCTTGAAGTCATTATCAAGCTTTGTATTTTGCTTAGTCATAGTTTAGGTTTGGTTCTGTTTCAGTATTTGCATTTTTCATTTGTCAATTGTCATCAACAAATTAGGCTTCACTCTGTTTTTAACCAGTAGCTTCTTTCCACTAGATTTTAGTTATTTTCCTTGTGAACATAAAACCATCAAAAGACCAAAAACATCATAAAACACTAAACAAAACGCATTAAGAAACAAACACCTAGGCACATACAGTGCACTTCACTTCAGCAGTTTACCAACCCTAGTTGACAGTTAGATGAACTCAATTTAGGAGACTAGGTTGAGCACCAAACATTTTGGCGCCGTTGCCGGGGAAGTGAAAACTAGGTAAACTTTTTTTCTTAACTCCCAAAAACAATTATATGCGTAGAGAGAGAGACTCAAGGGGTAGATTCAAAAGCAGCAGAAACAGAAGTTTTATTTCTAGAACACTACTTGTTTCACCTAGACCAAGAGCTAGTACACCTTCAACTCAGACTCACATTCCATCCTTTACTGATCCTGGACTTTTAGAAGACCTAAGATCAGATATCCCATTAGAGAAACCTTCCACTTCATCCACTGAACCTGCCTTAGAAGAAGATCTAAAGACTCCTGTTAGGGACACAAACTTTTCCACCTCCACAGGAGAATCAACTATGGCAGAAGAAGGGGGAGGAGGAGTCTTTAATGGAGAACACACATTATTTGGAGGTAGAGGTAGAGGTAGAGGAGAAGGAGGTATAGGTAGAAGAGAAATGGGAAGCTCTTTTGGGTTCCCTATAATTGATGAAGAAACCAATACAACCATGAAAAAAATTTCACCCTCTGTCCTTCCAAACTTCTATGGACTTAAAACTGAAGATCCTGAAACCTTCCTATTTGAATTTGAAATCCTGTGTAGAACTTATGACTACTTACAAGATGCTCAAAAACTTAAACTATTTCCTTCAACATTGAAAGGAGCAACATTGAAGTGGTTTATGAGTTTGATCAACAGTTCTACTAGGACATGGGAAGATATGAAACAAGAATTTCTAGAGAGGTATCTGGATTATTGTATGCCGGTCAATCATAAGGAAGAAGTGTTTAAGATGTTACAAAAAGAAGATGAAAACTTGGAAGATTTGTTGGAGAGATTTCATTACAACATCAAGAGAGCAAAAATGGAAAACCTAGATCAAGACACCTTAAAAGCTCTTTTGTTGAAAACAATTAGGGATGAATGGTTGGATATCCTTAACATGATGGGAAAAGGGGATATATCACAGCTCACATTACCTGAAATATTTGAGTTATGTATCAACCTTTCAAGAGGGAAATCTAAAACTGTAAAAGTTCCAAGAGATCCTGCTCTTGCAAGGGCAAGTAAGTCTGCTTCTGGGACAGTAAGTAGATCAGAAATAGGACATATGCTTGATGATTTCAAATCTGACATCTTAGGGAGTCTTAGTGAACAAATAGACACCCTTAAGATGCAAAACAAGCAAAAAGCTGAATCTGATGCCTTGGCAATCTTTTGTCCCAAATGTAGAAAGAAACATGCCTTGAGAGAGTGCCCTTTGGATGTAAAAGTTGTAGAGACCTGTGTCATTTGTTCTGAAAAACATGAGACCAAGAATTTTCCTTCTCTTCCTGGTCTCAAAGCTGTCTTTCAGGAGGAAAATCCTACAGATTCCACAGAATCTCTTAATTTTGTCTCTAGAAGACCTTGGCAGGGACCTCAAACACAAGGATTCCATGATCAAATGTATAATCAACCTCCACCTTGGAATTCTTGGCAACAACCTTGGCCTCAATTTCAAAATCAATCTCAAGCTTGGGCACAAGGAGCACAAAATCCCTATGGAAGATACTCTCAATACTATCAGTATCCACCATCCTATCCACCATACCCACATTTTTATCCTCAAAATCCTCAACAAAATTTTGAACAAAATCCTCAACAACATCATCAGAACCTACCACATCAAAACCAACCACTTCCATTACCATTCCCTCAAAAATCAAATCAGTTGCCTGCTCAACCCATACCAAACCCCAATAATAAAAATCCTCAGAACACATACATGATAGAAGGCCAACAGTTTCCAACTTATTTAATTACTCCTTTAGACCTTAGTGATGTTCAACTTAGGTCTGGAAGAACACTTGAAAAGAGGAAACCTTCTGTGATCATACAAGAACAAGATAACTCTGAGGAAGACTCTCTACGGGTGAATAAAAGTCTTGAGGAAGACACATCTTTTCAAGACTCAAACACTGAAAAATCAAAGCAAAAAGATTCAATAATTTCAACTCCTGTATTAGAGCAAACATCCACATCTACTTCTATACCTCCATTTCCAGAAAGATTACAAATTGATAGACGTGTAGAAAAACAAATTATGGTGCCTAATTATGATTTCCTAGATGAGTTGAGAAATGTTTGCATTAAAATTCCATTATTACAAGCTATCAAGAAAATTCCAATTTTAGCCAAAACAATAAAGGAGTTAAGCATGAGGAAAACAAGAAAAAGAATAAGAGAAACAAAGAAAATTCAACTGGCAGGAAAAATAGCAGACATTATGATGGGCAAGATTGCTATTCCAAAGTATCTTGACCCAGGAAATCCAGTTGTTAAAATTCACATCAATGGAATTGAAATCCAAAACACACTCATTGATTTAGGAGCAACAATCAATATCATGAGTAGACAAATCATGGATAAACTGAAACTTCCTAATCTTCTCTTTACACCCACACTATTACAATTAGCAGACAGATCTGTGATCAAACCAGATGGGGTAATATAAGACATTCCAGTGTCCCTAGATTCTTGGGAGTACCCTATGGATTTCATGATCCTAACTCCTAAGAATAATCTAGGAGGACATCCTGTTATATTAGGAAGACCTTGGTTGGCTACAGCTGATGCTTTTATTAGTTGTAGATCCGGTGATATGTACATCTCTGATGGTAGTTCAACTAAGAAATTCGCTTTATATCCTCCAGCTAAGACAATTACAGATTTAGATGACACTCAATGGATAGAGGATGAAGAAGATTTACAACCTCTCTTCACAATTTCAGAAATTAGTGAAGATAATCAAATTCTGAATACTCTAGAAAACTTTGAATCCTCTCCAGAATACAAACATGAATCATTTCAAGAGGGATCCAATATTGAGTTTTTGTCATCAAGGCAGATGTCTCTTCATTCTATGGACAAATTTGGCAGCTCTACAAGTGAGATTTTTCCAGGCAAAACTTTGAACATAAACAAGAACCTAGAAAAATCTCAACAAGAAAAGTTAGTCAAAGTATTACAGAGACATTCTTCTGCATATGCATGGGAATACACTGACATGAAAGGGATAAGCCCCAAGACTTGCACTCATCACATCTATATAGAGGAAAATTGCAAACCAATCAGACAACCTCAAAGACGAATGAATCCAAATCTTAGGGAGATTGTTAAAGAAGAATTGCAAAAATTATTAAATGTTAACTTCATCTATCCTATTTCAGATAGTCAGTGGGTTTCTCCTTTGGTAATTGTGCCAAAGAAAAATGGTAAATGGAGGGTATGTATTGACTACCGAGAACTAAACAAAGCTACTCTTAAAGACCATTTTCCCTTACCTTTCATAGATCAAGTGTTAGATACATTATCTGGCAAAAAGTACTTCTCATTCCTAGATTGGTTTAGTGGTTACAACCAAATCCAAGTAGCACTTGAAGATCAAGACAAAACCACATTTACCTGTCCTTGGGGTACCTATGCTTACCGAGTATTTCCATTTGGATTATGCAATGCACCTACAACATTCCAAAGGGAAGTATTAGGAATTTTTTCAGATCTAATACATGATTGTGTAGAGGTATACATGGATGATTTCACAGTTTATGGAAATACATTTGAAGAAGCTTTAGCAAACTTGGAAAAAGTTTTAAAGAGATGTCAGGAAGCAAATCTTTCACTTAGTCATGAGAAATGTTTCATGATGTTTACTGAAGGTATTGTTTTGGGGCATCACATTTCAGGGGATGGGATTAGAGTTGATGAGTCAAAAGTTGAAGTCATCTCTAACTTGTCTATTCCAAGTTGTCAAAAAGATGTTAGGAATTTTCTAGGATTTACAGGTTATTATCGGAGATTTATAGAAAACTTCACCAAGATAGCATCTCCACTCTTCAAATTACTTACCAAAGATTGTGAATTCAAATGGACTTCTGATTGCCAGTTAGCCTTTGAGACCCTAAAAACAAAAATTTCTGAAGCACCTATATTAAGGGGACCTAACTGGAAGTTACCTTTTCATATCTCAACAGATGCCTCCGATACAGCTCTAGGAGTAGTATTGGGACAAAAAGACTTGATTCCTTATGCCATCTACTATACCAGTAAAAATTTGACTCCTGCAGAGTTAAACTATACTGTAACTGAAAAAGAGTTTTTAGCTATTGTTCATGCCATAAACAAATTCAGACACTATATAACAGGCTATGAAACTTTTGTTCACACATATCATTCTGCAATTAGATACTTAATGAACAAATCAATTACTAATGGCAGAGTTATAAGATGGTTATTGCTTTTACAAGAATTAAACATTACCATTCTAGATAGGCCTGGAAAACAAAACACAGTAGCTGATTTCCTATCTAGACTCCAAAACATCAAAGATGACACTCCAGTTGAAGATCAATTTCCTGATGAATATCTTTTTGCAATTTCTACTCAAACTCCTTGGTTTGCTGACATTGCTAATTATTTAGTTTCAGGAAAATTTCCTTCAATAATGAATGCAAGATATAAAAGAAAAATCATTTATGACAGTGCAAAATATTCATGGGTTGCTAATGAGTTGTACAAGATAGGTCCAGATTTGATCATTAGGAGATGTGTTCGTGAAGATGATATGCCTGAGATTCTCAAAGCATGTTATGATGAACCTTGTGGAGGACACTTTGCTGATAAGAGGACAGCTTATAAGATCCTTAATTTAGGATATTATTGGCCATCCTTGTTTAAAGATGCTAAAGAGTATGTCAAAAGGTGTGACAGTTGCCAAAGGGTAGGGAAACCTTGTACTTCAGGTGAGATGCCATTACAACCTCAGGTACATATTGAACCTTTTGAAAAATGGGCTTTGGATTTTGTAGGACCTATTAGTCCTCCATCAAGACAAAAGAGATATATATTAGTTTGCATTGATTATGTTACCAAATGGGTAGAGGCCAAGCCATTACTTTTTGCTAATGAAGCATCTGTAGTTACTTTTCTTTTTGAGGATATTTTTACTCGTTTTGGTGTCCCAAGGGAAATTGTTACAGATCAAGGAGCTCAATTTACATCGAGGCTAGTGGAGCAAATGATGGAGAAGTACAAAATCAGACATAGAACATCTACTCCTTATCATCCACAAGCAAATGGTCAAGTGGAATCCACTAATAAGGTCATTGAAGGAATCCTAACAAAGACTGTTCATTTACATAGAAGAGATTGGGTAGATAGGCTTCCTGAAGCCTTGTGGGCTTATAGAACTACATGGAGAAACACAACAGGTCATACTCCTTATGAACTTGTTTATGGAAAGCAAGTTTTGTTTCCCATAGAGTTCCATATTCAAACTTTCAAAATGGCAGTTCAGCTAGGACTTGATTTAACGGAGGCACAAAAGCATAGACTGGAGCAGATTAATGAATTGGATGAGATCAGACAAGATGCAGTTCAGAAAACAAGTCTATTCCAACAGCAAAGGACTAGATGGCATGATAAGTACATCAAAGAGAAGAAATTCAAAGAAGGTGACTGGGCTCTCTTTTTTGATTCAAAATTCAAGGATTTTCAAGGTAAATTTCAAACACATTGGCTTGGGCCATATGAAATTGTTGAAATTTTTGACAATGGAGCAGTAAAAATCAGGACAATAGATGAAGAAGAGGTCACTTTTCTTGTGAATGATCATAGATTGAAGCTGTATCACAAACCACTCTCAAGAGAAGAATTTGTCAAGAAGTTCCAGGAAAACAGTGATGTGAAGTTAATGATGAAGAATTTTTCTTCTTCATCAACTTGATTGAATTTTCTGAAGCATTTCTTTTATAAAAAAAAGAAAAAAAAAGAAAAAAAAAAGAAGAAAAAAGAAGAAGAAAAAAATAAAAAAAAAAAAAGAAAAAAGAAAAAAAAAGAAAAAAAAAGTATAAACATGAAAACCAATCATTGATTGGCATGTTTATACAGAAAATATAGGGTGAAAATCAGAGTCTTTTTGACACTCTAACTTTTCCATTTTGTTTCTGCAAGCAGCTGTTATAAAATCATAAGTTCAGATCCATTGCACTTATGATCCATCTCATTCCATTTCATTCCATTTACTTATCCATCCATACTCCATTTCATTCATTCATTTATATTTCACTTCATTTCATATTTCATTCATCTCATTCCATACTTCATCCACCTCATTTCCATGTCAAAATTTAAAGATTAATGTCTTTCTGGAAATGAATAACACATGTCATGGATTGCAGGCCATTTCTTATATTCTTCCACTCCATTTCATGAATTGTAGTCCATCCCATTCCATCATTCACTTCATACATATCCCATTATATCATGTTTCATCATCCATCTTCATTCATGCCATATAAAATTTCACTTATATTCCAAACCACTCCATTCCATGATTAAAATTCTCTACAGGTACATTCTGCAGCTAAACAGACATCCTGCAACTGATCAGACTTTCCGCAGCCAGACAGTCATTCCGCAGCTACAGATCCTGAAGGCACTAATCAGCAGACATTTGAATTGCAACAAGATGATCCTGTATATCCATGAACAAGTAAAATCAAGAAGGATTATGAAGACTTTTCCAGAGGAGAACAAAGTATACAAAGACCACAAAAAGCAGATGAAAAGCAAAGGTAAAAAGTTTTGATTATAATGGCATGTCATAAACTTTAGTATAGTTTTAGTTATGAATCATTCGAAAAGTTGTTTTGATTATTTTTATTGATCATGCCAAATATACCCTCCACAAAATTTGGATAAAAATCTTTCATTTCAAATTCTATACCCGAACATCATTTAAGCGGTTAAAAGGCTGAAGTGTTTGATTTTCTTACGTCACCCAGCCAAATCATTTAATGATGATTTTTGAATCCGTTGTAAAAATCTCCGCAGTATTTTCACTCATTGATTTGTTTTCCTCACGTCACTTCATTAACTCGTTCCGTAACCACTTCCTATTACTCCATTCCGTAGCCAGCCCTTCATCATTTCATTCCGCAAAACAGAGGTATCTCTATCACCGTGAGCAGAGGTATATCAGTTTGAAATTTGAAGCCACTATCACCATGAAGCAGAGGTATATCAGTTTGGAATTTGAAGCCATTGTCACCGTGAAGCAAAGATATATCAGTTCGGAATTTGAAGCCATTGTCACCGTGAGCAGAGGTATATCAGTTTGAAGATTGAAGCACTAATACAGTGAAGCAGAGGAATATCAGTTTGAGGGTTGAAGTCATTGTCTCCGTGAGCAGAAAGAGTACTAATCTGAAGATTGAAGAAGAAATTATGGGCCTCATTGTAAGAACTGAACCAATGGGCACAAAATACCTGGAAGGATACCCTCAAAGCAGAGAAATGTTGCAACAGGAAGGATGGCTACAATTTCTTGAGAAATTTAATGGCTTCCACAAAGAAGTTACTAAAACATTTGCAAGGTCATTCAAAGGAGCCGAGGTTGAAGTTGGAGATGTTAATTTCACTATCATAGAGGTTTTTATTGTAGAAGCAACATGATTGCTTAGACATGGAGAAAGATGGTTTAAAAACAGAGAATTTCATAATGAATCATGGAAGCAAATCCTAAAATCACCACGTATGGATGTCACTATGTTTAAAAAGGGAATTCCAAGCTCTTCATTAAAAAATAAATGGAGAAATATATTGCTTATTCTACAAAAATTTATCACTTGTGAAGGTAGATATGGCACATTTTATGTTTACCATATTAGATTGATAATGCATTTTCTGGAGGAAGAGCTAAATTTGCCCTATTTCTTGCTTCAAAGTTTGAAAAAGATGGCTTTTAGTGTTCAAAGGAGAGTCCAATTCCTAGAGACAACTCTATACCATCATGGCTTGGTTAAGATTTTAATTGAACACCATTTAGCCAAAACAAAAGATACTTGGGATAATTTCTTGGTAAGAAATCACTTTGAGGAACCAAAAGAGCCCTCACCTGAACATCAGCCTACAAGGAGAAGCAGAAAATGGAGAGCCTCTAAAATTGAAATTGACAAAACAGTGCAGGAAAGTAGTGAAGAAATAATCTCTGAGAAGTTGACTCAGATTAAGAGACAACTTAAGAAAGAGAGGGTAATCAGAAAATCTGCCACAGAAAAAGGAGAGGGATCATCCCAGCCAAGAAGAAGCCATAGACTCAGGGGGAAACTAAGGAAAACACAGATCAAACAAACAGGGGTGATAAACATAGAATATGAGGAAACATCTATTAAAGAAGATGTTGAAGAAGATTTTAATGAAGAAACCCCTGAAATTGACCCTGCACAGCAAGAAGTTTATGACTATGTTGAAACATTGGAAAGAAAAGCTTCAGAGAGTAGAGATAGAACACCTAGTCCTCCACTGTCCGAAATAGATGTGTTAAGAAGAGATAGGTATGAGATGGAAGTACTTAATAGACATATCAGAACTGAGAATGATATTCTCAAGGAACAAGTCAAACTCAAAACCAGTATGAACTCAACTTTATCTCTACAAATGGACAAAGTGGAAAAGGCTAATGAAAAGTTGAAAAAGAGGAACAAGAAGCTAATCAGGGCACTTATCAACTTAAGGTTCAAGTTAGTCATCAGGAAACCCAGAAGACCTCTAACTTCCAGGCAAAGAAGAAGAAGAGGTTTGGATGTTCTTGCAGAAGTCTCTGAGTTTATGGAATAAGTTGCATGAGGACATGCAATAAGTCAGCAGTGGGGGTATGTTGAGCCCCAAGATTGTTCTTTCTTTCATCTTAATTTACCCCATTTTCCTTTGTCCATTGTTATCCCAGGCCCAATTGATCAATGAAATAGTTAAAATTACTTTTAGAATGAATAACATGGCTAACTTGCTAATTTTTGTGATTTTGTCATTGTAATGCATTTTGAACCGAAACTAGCTACAGAATGCAGACATTCCGTAGCTAACCGCCAATTCTGCAGTTGTCTTCACGTTCAAGCATGTTCCAGGTCTCCTCTCAGGAAAAGCCACACATGGGTATATTCCACATCATGTCCTCATCGTTAGATTTGCTCACCATCGAAGAATGAACCGAATTGTGGACGTGGTTTGGTACGTGGGGTTATCACTCAAGTTTTCCTAGAAGTTGTGTAAGAGGAAAGTATACCTGAGGTAACCACAAACCAACCTTTTAGATGCAGAATCTAGCCAATCTGCATCCAGAGAGGGCTCTCTCTTTATGATTTATCTTTGTTCTTGGAAGGTTTTAGGCTAGTTATAGATTCAAGAGTTTGTTTTGGGGAAAATGGTGGAATCCAAAAACTAAGGGCAAGGTTGAGGGCTTTCAGTCCATTGGGCTATGGAGTCAAAGGATGGCTTTACTGGATTTCTATTCTAAACACAAGATGGTATTACAGGGCAAGATAGCTAGACAGAGAACAATCCTTAAAATTTAAAGTGGATGGGATGATCTTGAAGGGATGAAAGGCAGATAAGAATCTTTCACCATGTTCAAAAGAAAGAAATGAGATGACTACAAACAAAGAGCAATGAAGAATTCTTTATTATAGTAATCAACAATGTTTAAATTAGCAAAGCAAGAGCATTTAAGAATTCATGCTTATAACTAATTTAGAAGAAAACATTAAGAACAACCACATTTGAAATCAGAGTACAATTGAGCAAATTCTGATTCAATCCTTTATGTAAATTATTCAGAAATGGATATGATGATATTATAAACTAATATAGTATTTCAGACAAAAGGGTAGAAAAACTTATTGAACTGTAGTCCAACACATGAATCCTGCAACAAGTCCAGTGCTTTAAATCGTCATCCAGTGAGCCACGAATAAATTTCTCCAAAATTCTTTTATTCCAAAAATCTCAATGTTACAACAGAGTAATAGAATCCACCCCAAATGCTTCCAAGAGTGGAGTATTTATACAAATTCTAAACTAAAATATCTTGAAACAAATATCAAAATTGGTTCACAAATCTTTGCAACTATTTACATCAATAGAACTTAATTAAAGGACACTCAAACTAATGCATCTATTTGACACTATTTTGTATGGATAGGTGATGACAAAGAGGGGAATTCGAATTTGATCCAACTCTTAGTTGATGATGAGGCATCCAAGTCACTAACTGCTTCCTTTCTTTGTGCATTCTGCTCCAACAATTCTGCAAAATTGGGGTCCAATGATATCTTTGTATTTCTCCATCCGTAATAGATATGTAAAAAGTGAAAGAGGTTATTGTAGATAAATATGTTTTTGAGATAAACCTCTTTCACTTTCCTAAAATTACTCTCCAGCTGTTCACAATAGGCTCTTCAAAAAGATGTGTAAAACAGAGTTTTACAGAGTCTGAAACATAACCTCTAAAGATGTGCATGTATCTCTCAGCCTGAACTCACTGTGGAAAAACTGAGATAGTTTTTTGTATATGGTTCTCTTAGGAACAAAAACCTCCTTTCGTTTTGTAAAATGTATTTCCAATTGGCCACAATATTCTCTGCAAAACGATGACTTAACAGGATTTTTCTGCAAAACGTGCTTTCCAACATTGTTTAATATTTCCAAAACCATAATGGCTGTTAGAAAAGTGAGAGAGGTTTTTGTATATGGCCCTCTTAAGAACATAAACCTCCTTCATTTTTGTAAAATTCATCTTGGATTGATCACAATAGTTTCTGAAAAACTATGACTAAAATATGCAATTTCTGCAAAAATGTTCCTTCTTGTTATGTTTTTTTCATCTTTTTACTTTCTTGCTCTTTTGACTGTTTTACTTTCACTTTAGACAAAAATCACTATTGGTGAAAGTATTCTCATCTCTTTTTACCATTTTACTGCCTTCTGTATTTACTTTTACTGTTTACCTTTGACTGCTCTGTAACTTCATTTTAACTTTTACTGACTTTTACCTGATACACTTTAACCACTGATACTCTTTAGTTGTTATGCTTTCTAACCTCTGTTTGAATAGATTTGATAACAATATTGGAGTAAACAAATCTTATGACTAGTATTAATACTGTTTATCCAAGGATGTGATCTTCTGATTACCTCTTCAGGGGACAACCGAGTAGATTTTTCAAGCAATTCCCCAATGGACAAGGGAGTGAGGTTTTGACCAGGTTCAAAATGGAGCATCACATTGATAGCTTGGAGAGTAATGGGGAAAAGAACACTCTGGTCAGGGGATATTACAGCTCTCCGTGTGGGATCATAGTTTGAATGGCAGTAATGGATGATTTCTGGGAAAATAAGGACTGAGGGGATGAGATACCTTGGGATATTGGATTCCCACAAACCTATAAGATCTTGCCCCTTTGAGTATTCGTCTCTGCAGAGACAATAACTCAATAGGGGACTTTCATCGAAATGCAGGTCTTTAATTTGGAAATCTTCATCTATCAAAGGTAAATATTCCAATTCACGGTGAGGAGCATTCAATGGAGTGATATTCAGAGCTGCCGGGACCTCCATTTTGGTTCTTGTGGATTCAAAATGGAGGTTTTTGGTATTCCTCACAGGCCGGGCGGGATTTCTAAAATGGAAGAAATTGGTACAATTTGTTGGTCCAGGGAACAATTACTCAGTTTTAAAACCTCTGGGGAAGACTCAGTGATGATTTTTAATCACTATTTCAGCGAAAAAACAAAGAGAACTGAGCTTACTTGCAGTCGGGGCGGAAAAGGATAAATACCTGTTTTTAGAAGGAGGCTGGTTCTTTAACAGGTAACAGGTGATGGCGGGACTGTACTTGAACACGGGCGCAACGGAATCTTGGAGTGAATCAGTCAATTACAGTGGAAATTCGAAAATCGCAGCAGGGAGCACTGTCGTTTTCAAATAACGAAAATAACAGAAAAACACGGAAAAATGGCTTTATTTACAAGTTAAAAGGGTTTTTTGTTTTTTTCGAGGAGTGACGTCATCGACGTACGGGCTGACGTATGCAAGGTCGGGCGGTAAGCGGTAAGCGGTAAGTCCCCGCACCGCTTTTGGTCGAGGGTGGTATTAGTCGGGAGGGCAGCGATTCCACAAAACGTTTGCCACGTGGATGGTGGACTTTTCAAATACCACCCATTCCCCGCTGGTTAACGTTCTCACAAAGGATGGGTAGCGGGGTTCACGTGGATCGTTGATCTGCGGATGGTTTATCCGACGGTTGAAGCGACGGGGGAAAAAGCAGAGGTTTCAGATGTGGGCCCGTCGGACTTTTAACACTTTTTAACATTATTTAATCACTCCGGGGGATATCTAATAGGCGGATAAAAGGTTATTAATTAGTCCTGATGACTAATTAATCCCGTATGAAAAGAAAGGGGTTGCGGCGGGGTTTGGTTAAGTGGAATGCCAGGTGGACAAACCACGGTGGCACAAGACTTTTCCGAAGTTTTATTCATATTTTTGTGTTTAAACATACATATCACATGTTTAAAGTTTTTGTATATATGTTTTTTATTATATGGTAACAAATAAACATTATTTAATTACCATAAGGGCGGGATTAATGTATAACGCTATATTTTAACCAAAGGGCTTGTAGAAGCGGGTTTTAATGAATATTAGGGAGGTAAATACTTTGGTCAAAACATTATAATAAAGGGGTTTTTGGGGTATATATAAAAAAAGGAATTATATACTTAGGATAGGGTTTTTCACTAGGGATTTAGTAAAATAAAGTTAAACATTAATATGGCAAAGGGACAAGGGGACTCAAAACACTTTGCACATCTAAGAAAGTGATATTTTCTGAAGCAAAATTTCAATATCTCATCTTCAACACTTAAACTTAGAATAGTAAGTTATTTTGAGGGATTTTTATGGAATTTTGCATAATTTTCCTAAGCAAAATGAGATTTTACTTAGGAAAAGGTTAAAGATGAATGATTATAATGATGAATTATCTCAAGCACTTAGGTCTTTTTGATCATTAGGCCAAGGGTCTGGTCCCTCCAAAAGTCAAGGAAATGCCTTGAGCCCCTTTGATTTCCAAAAACCTTAGTACTTTGGGGGAAATTAGTAAAGCTTTTTAAGGGGAAAGTGATGAAGGAAGTTAATGATTTTGACTTTGCTTGCTGTGATTTTCCAGTGTATTTCCTGCTTCAGTATTTGTGATGAAAGTAAAGGATTAAAAACATTTAGCAGCATCATTCATCAGATAAAACTTTGTAACACCATCTACCTACCCTATCTACTACTACCATTTTCTCTTCTTTATTAGGGTGCATTTAGACTTGCAAACCCTTTTCAATCTTCTTTTCTTTTACAAGGAAAATCTATCTAATTCTACACTTATTGCATCCAAGGGCTCAGATTAAACTATTTGGACAGATAGTTATTCTCTAATCTACAACATGAAATTGAAATATGAGTAAGCCAAGTTTAAACAGTTTGACTTATTCATGAATTGTGGCAAAGGTTTGACAAGCTGCACACAATCACTTTATTACAAAAATGAAATAGTAGTGGCATTTGGATTTGCACACTTTCCTTGGTCTATTTTTTGCTTGGGGTTCATTTCTTTACTTTTCTTGACCAATTTATTTTTCTTACCCTTTGATTTTTCTTTTAGGGTATACCCTCTTTACATTTTTTAAATTATTTGATTTTTTGGTTTTTCAAGAATATGGAACACCTTTGCTCAAGAAAAAGTTTTGAACATATTCCATAGTTCAATCAAGACAATCATGAAAAATGACACCTATTGGTATAGGAGTCTAACACGTGGGAACTCATTCAAGGAGGCAGACTTCTAATAGGACTAGGACAGTCCAGATGTCCTTTGTCCCTTTACGCTGTCATCTTTAGATTCCTAGTACGATTTTGATAAGGAGAGACAATGATCCCCGTATTGTTGCAAGTTCTGTTATGTAGATTTGTTATAAAAGCACTCGGGAAACCGAGAGACAAGCTCTAGATTTTGCTTAGATTTTCATGGATTAACTGCTATATTTTTGAAGACCGAGAATACTCTGTTTCAAGTTATTTTCCTTTAATGAAGAAGACAACATTGCTTTGAACGCGTTGTGTTGATCTAGAGTTAGATTCCGTCTGGTGGTAGAGGGCCCCTGCCTCCTGCACGACTTTACTTTCGTAATTTAGATAAGTATCTTAGTTTGTTTTCATGTTTTTGAAGTTTGAGTTCATATTTAATGTCATTAGTCACTATAGCTATACTCGTTCTAAGAAACTCTTCCAAAAGATCATGATAATGAATGGGAAATGGCTGTAGTGTTGTAGGTTTTATTTGTAATTTCTTTTGTTCATTATCACAGTTGAACTTATTCTAGTAAACTCTTCCAAAAAATCATTATGATGGCTAAGGCATGACTGTGATACTGAAGGTTTCATTTGCTTGTTTACACTAAGTAGCATAGCTGATCTTACTCTTAAAACGCTCTTCCAAAACATCATAACAATGGGTAGGAAATAGCTGTGATGACTTAGTTTTTAATGGTAATTTCTTTCAGTTTTCATGTTTGCATTTGCATTGAATTGTATAGCCAGGATTGTTCTAAGAAGCTCTTCCAAAACACCATTCATGATGGACAAAATAGGCTGTAGAATCCCATATATTAATTGCATGATAACTTCATTAGGGCACTCCGGAGTCAAATTGCATTCAATTCAAGCTCTATTATTTCGTTTTAAGTTTGATAATGGCTTGTTAGTTTAGCATTGTCTTTACTTCAGTTCCAGCTTAGCTCACTGTGTTTACATTCCAAGATTAGTTTCCATCCATTTCATTTTAAATTACATTAGTTGTTAAACTTAAACACCACGGCCTTCATTATTTGCAAAACCTCTTTTGTTCCAAATCTATAATTGACTCATAACCATATGGACAGAAGACAGTATCAGCCCAAGGCCTGAAGTACTTTTGAAACATCTTTACCATCTCACAAACAAACCTTTCCTCAAAAGACTATTCTAAAAATCTATAACCTTTGAGTGAAGTTTAGTGGTGTTAAACTAAGTTGCAGAATAGAGTTAGGAGCTAGTCTTAGAGTAGAGATCTTATGATGTTACCAATATTCTTCTCCAAATATGCTTCAACAAACCTTTAATCATGGATAAGATGTTGTATCATTATAAGCTGATTGTTTAATTGTTTAGTTAGGAGAATTTGTATACTTAGTTGCCCATTTCTCAAGCTCTTCCAAAATACCTTTAATGAAAGAATTGGACAAGTTAAGTTTATGTTTTGATTCATTTTCTTGAAGTCATTATCAAGCTTTGTATTCTGCTTAGTCATAGTTTAGGTTTGGTTCTGTTTCAGTATTTGCATTTTTCATTTGTCAATTGTCATCAACAAATTAGGCTTCACTCTGTTTTTAACCAGTAGCTTCTTTCCACTAGCTTTTAGTTATTTTCCTTGTGAACATAAAACCATCAAAAGACCAAAAACATCATAAAACACTAAACACAATGCATTAAGAAAAAAACACCTAGGCAGATACAATGCACTTCACTTCAGCAGTTTACCAACCCTGGTTGACAATTAAATGAACTCAATTTAGGAGACTAGGTTGAGCACCAAACAGTACCCATAATTTTATTCATTGTAAGGTAGCCAAGGAATTGAATTGTTTCCTATACCCAGCACCAGAATGTCAAGTGATGGTTACAAATGGAGGAACTATAAATTGCTTCAGAAAATGCCAAAATATGAAGCTAACCATGGGGGAATATGCATTGAATAGTCCAATGCTTTCCATTCCTATGGGGGGTGCTGATGTTGTACTAGGAGTACAATGGTTACAATCTTTGGGGACGACAACTTTTAATTTTCAAGAACTTTTCTTGAAATTTTTTTCCGAAGGAAAGGAAGTCAAATTACGGGGTATTGCAGGATATCCGTGAAATATAATAAGCTCTAATGTCATGAAAAAGCTTCTAAAGAAAGAACAATGAGGCGTAATTGCACAATTATTCTCACTAGAAGTTCCAACATCAAAATCATCTATTTCTGCAGATTTCCAAAAAGTATTGGACAATCATTCCAAGGTTTTTGAAACTCCCAAAGGACTCCCACCTATTCGTGATCATGATCATGCTATTCATTTTATTCTAGGAAGTGTTCCTCCAAACATTAGGCCTTACAGATATCCTTATGTCCAAAAGAGTGAAATTGAACATATGATTGGAGAAATGTTAGAGGCTGGTATAATGCAACCTAGTCAAAATTATTTCTCTGCTCCTATAGTACTATTACAAAAGAAGGATGGATCATGGCACATGTGTCCGGATTATAGGGAGCTCAATAAGCTCACCATTAAATATAAATTTCCCATTCATGTGATTGATGAATTATTGGATGAATTACATGGAGAAATTTATTTTACCAAGTTAGATATTCGTTTAGGATATCATCAAATTAGAATCAAGACTCAAGATATTCTGAAAACAACATTTCGAACTCATGAGGGTCATTATGAATTTTTGGTCATGCCTTTTGGCCTTACCAATGCACCTTCTACAATTCAAGGCTTCATGAATTCCATTTTCAAACCCTTCCTTAGAAAATTTGTGCTAGTATTTTTTGATGATATACTAATGTACAACAGGTCTTGGAAGGATCATGTTGAACATGTTGACAGGGTGCTCAAACTATTGTAGGAGAAACAATTATATGCAAAAACATCCAAATGTTTCTTTGGAGTACAAGAGGTGGAATATCTGGGTAATATTGTATCTCAAGAGGGTGTTAAGGTAGATCCTAACAAAATTAAAGCCATTAAAGAATGGAAAGTCCCCACAACCATAAAGCAGTTGCGAGGATTTCTTGGGTTAACAGGGTATTATCGCAAGTTTGCTAAGAATTATGGGAGAATAGCAGCACCTCTAACAACATTATTGAAGAAAGATGCATTTTCATGGACTTGTGAAGCAACTAAGGCCTTTGAACATCTTAAAGTGTCAATGTGCCTAGCACCGGTCTTAGCTACACCAAACTTCACAAAAACCTTTATTGTGAAATGTGATGCCTCAGGAAATGGAATTGGTGCTGTTTTAATGCAAGAAGGAAAACCCATTTCTTTTGAAAGTCGTCCAATCAAATAAAAGTATTTTTAGAAAGCTATTTATGAGAAAGAAATGTTAGCAATACTGCATGCACTAAAGAAATGGCGAACTTACCTAATGGGAAGACACTTCAAGGTAAAAACTGATGATGATAGCCTTAATCACTTTTTGTAACAAAGACTATCTTTAGAAGAACAGCAAAAATGGGTCACAAAGATGTTGGGTTATGATTTTGAAATAATCTATAAAAAAGGGAAGCTAAATGTTGTTGCAGATGCACTCTCAAGAAATAATGAAGAGGTGGAAGCATTTCTTTGTGCCATTTCTATTATCCAACCATATTGGATAACTGAAGCAAGGGATGAATGGAAGAAGGATGAATAAGTGTGGACACTCATTCAAAAGTTGCAGCAAGATCCTAGTACATCTGATACATTTAGTTGGAGAAATTATTCCTTATGGTACAAAGATCACTTATATCTTTGTAAGAATTCCCAACTAAAACAAAAGATTCTTTTGGAATTGCACACTTCTCCTTTAGGAGGACACTCAGGATTTTTAAAAACTTACCACAGGGTGAAGAAAGAATTTTTTTGGGATGGCCTTAAATCTGATATTCGAAAGTTTGTAGCGGAATGTTTGGTTTGCCAGCAGAATAAAGTGGAAACAATTAAGACCCCAGGACTTCTACAACCTTTATCCATTCCAAGTCAACGTTGGGAGGAGATTTAAATGGATTTTATCACAGGTTTACCTAAGTCCAAAGGAAAGAGTGTCATCATGGTGGTAGTTGATAGACTTACCAAGTATGCACACTTTTGTGCATTATCTCATCCATTTAAAGCAAGTAAGGTTGCTACTACATTTATGGACAAAATTCAAAAGCTACATGGAAGCCCAAGGGTTATTGTGAGCGACAGAGATCCCATTTTTACTGGAATTTTTTGGACGGAGTTATTTTCTTGTTTGGGTACTCAATTAGCTCATAGCTCATCTTATCATCCTCAATCTGATGGTCAAACCGAGATAGTAAATAAATGTTTGGAAGGATATCTTCGTTGTTTTGTATCTGATAAACAAACACAATGGGTCAAGTGGTTACCTCTTGCTGAATGGTGGTATAACACCTCCTTCCATACTGCAGCAAAAATGACCCCATTTATGGCACTTTATGGATATCATCCACCATCCATCACATCATCTTTAAGGGAAAATTCGAAGGTTCAAGCAGTGGAAGATCACATCGAGCATCAGCAAGAAGTTCTCCAACTCTTAAAGGATAACCTGAATTTGGCACAAAATCGAATGAAACAACGGGCAGATCAACATCGCAGCGAGAGAAGTTTTGATGTAGGAGATTGGGTATTTTTACGGCTACAACCATACAAACAAATGTCCCTCAAGCAAGCTAAGAAGGATAATAAATTATCACCAAAGTACTATGGTCCTTACAAGGTGTTGCAAAATATTGGTACGATGGCATACAAATTGGAGCTTCCTGCTTCTTCACGAGTGCATCCAATTTTCCATGTTTCATGCTTAAAGAAGGTTATAGGTGAAAATATTCCAGTTCAAACAATATTTCCAGAACTTGATGAGGAAGAAAAAATCATATTGGAACCTGAAGCGGTCACGGAAACAAGAACTCGACAGCTACAGAATCGATCAATTTCAGAGTATCTCATCAAGTGGAAGAACTTACCCACTGAAGATTCTACATGGGAGGATGAGAATTTTATACAGAAGTACCCAGAGCTACTCAAGTGTTGAGGACAACACTTTTTTGAATGAGAGGGGCATGTTAGGTCCCTATATTACTAGTATAGTTCCTTATTGTTGTTAGTGTAACCCCCTTATTGTTATTCATTAGGGGAATTTTGAGGTCTAAAATGGGCCTCCTAAGTAAAATGTACAATCAAAATTCACTTTATGAGAACCAATCACATTATAAGGGATGACATCATCCCTAATGTTTGATGGCATTGTTTTAGTTAAAGGTACTTGTCACATTCTCAATGGTGGATAAAACTCATGGTTAACCATGGTAGTGCTCTAAGTACTTTTAAAGTCAAAGTAAAGTACTCATAATAAATGTCATTTCACACTTTTTGAATAAAAATATATTATTGCCATTTCATATTTCTTGAAAGAAACAATGCATATCCCTATACATTTATTATATTATATTATATTATATTAATTTTATATAGCATATTAATTACATGTTATTATACAATTTAAATAATATAAATTTTAATTATTAACATATAATATAATTAAGAATTTATAAATTTATATTTATATTTTATTTTAAGTTATTTAAGAACAAAGGACAAATGCATTATTTGTTCAATTATAATGACTTTTTTCTTGAAAAGCTCATTCTTATTTATAGTCACATCAATAAATTTTTTATTAATTTTATTTTGGTACAACTTTTGAATTGAATTTAACTATAGTTACATGGATTGTGGTGAAAAAAGTGAATTTCAAATTCATAAATACTATTTTATTGGTTTGGATATTATTTTATTATTTCCTTAGGTGGCCCATTTTAGACCTCAAAATTCCACTAATGATTGTACCCCTGTAACCCCCATATTGTTATTATTGTGCCCTTAAATTATTATTGTTAGGTCGGCTAGGATTGCATTATGGCCCCACTAAGATTACATTGTGGCCCCATGGACTCCTATATATATAAAGGAGGTTTTGTAATTTGTATCATCAAAGAATTGTTCATTCATGTAATGTATTAAAGGTTGCCCCCTTGAAGTGGCTTATTTCTAAGGCATTGATATCTATTTTCTTCTATTTTTGGAGCTAGTTTCACAATAGATTTTCAGGGTCTGGTCCACTTTATTTCAGCCTTTTTGTATAGGTTATCTCAGCATTTTAACTCTGTTTTGAGTTTTTCCTTGCCTTCCCCCTTAGGATACCTTTGAGTTTCCTAGTTTTTTGAGCTTCTTTCCTATCCTTTGCAACAAATTTCACGTCTGATTTTTGTTGTTTATCTCCACCATTTATAACAACTTAGTGCCTTTAGATCAAAGTCCCTTTGACATTAGATCTTGTAGTCCTTTTCTATGTTTTTGAGTAGCTTGTTTGCCTCTCATTGTTTAGTTGTTTGATAACCTTTTTGGGTGGGGTTTGTGTGCTTGGATTGGTTGTTTATTTTACTATTATTTCCAACATTATTTAAAGTTTTTCAACAATTTATTTTGGTAGCACATGGAATCAACAAACATGCTCAATTAACTCATACACTGAACACACTTTTTCACACACAATTTCACACCATAATCAAACGTAATCTTGATTAACACCGCCAATACAATAATTAAAACAAAATGCATTATAATAATCTAACACACATATATTAAGCCCACTAGGGCCATTAGGGGAATTTTCAGGTTTAAAATGGGCCTCCTAAGGAAATTATAAAATAATAGTGGAAATAATAAAATAAGATTAGATTACATCATCAAAATTTAGAGGGAAAAAAGAAAAAACTACTTTTTCAACTTGTATTTTCAACTTATCTCCTGTAATATTCCTAATTAGCTTTCAGCTAGTTGGAATATTAATTTTTTCTTTTATCATTTAGATAGATGAATAAGAGGGTAGGGAGACCCATAAATCTCCTTAGTAGGAACAAAACCACTTCTAATGTGAATGTGGATCATATTATTAGTTGAATAAAACACTCTTAGGTGTGAATAGAGGTTGAAGCATGTGGATGGGGTCAAGTTTGACCAAATCAAAAATGTTGGTATAGAGGTAGTGGAGAGTTACTAAGGGAAAATGCAATATTAGTGTGAGGGAGTCTCCATGAGAGTAGCATCTTTAATGTGTGGAAGCAAGGGTGAGGAGGCTCACAAAGCATATAAGAAAGGGGATGGTAGCCATAGAGGGTATTCTGATTATTGTTTATGTTTAGTCTTTTATGACTTTTTTCATGCTTCAGCTGTTTAGTGGAGTCTGTTGTGCTTTTTAGCACAAGGGTGTTTCCGAGCAGAAATCCCACCCTCATCCTCGGGGGACTTCGAGTGCCCACTCAGGAGAGGTTCCATTGAGCTTCATTCCACTATCCGACATCAAGCCAAGCTTCCCCCTTAATCAACAGTGAAATATACTTTATATATTGCGTTATTTTGCAGTGTATTAGTTGTGGAGGGTTGAAAAACACAGTTTGTGAGTTGGTTTTCCAGTGAGGGGAGCATCCCTTCATCTGGAAGATCTATTGGAGGAGTATCAACCAATTTTATATCATATCAACCACCTTCTATTAGTTACTCAGTTCCAATGCATTATTTAGCCCTAGGGCTACAACTTTCATTTTGAGGATTTCCAAAACCCCTTCTGGGTTGTCTTCAAAAAGTGTTAGAAAGCCTAGATCTCTGATCCCGAAATTTTCTAAGAATTATATCAGCATTTCCTTGTATTTTGAGTCTTACCCTACGGTTATTCTTCATAGGACTGTGCAATCATATGTCCTCTGACATTTTATGTAGCAACAACATTTCATATTTGATGTACTGGGTCATTTGAGGCTTGTTTTGCCTAGCTTGAGTGTATTTTTCCTGAAGATCTTGTACTCATTTCTCTGCTATAATATGAAATAAAATGGCTCTATGATTTTCTCCTATTGATGTATTCATGTTTTACTACATTTTCCATTTTTATATGCTATATTCCTATTTTTCCTAATTTGGAATATTACAGTGGTATCAGAGCATAATCTTGGCTCAGCCTGTGTAGTACAATAGTTATGTCATCAAAAGAAGGATAACCTCTCACAGAGCAGGAGAAGCAGTATCTTAATAGAAACTAGAGGTATGATTATACAGAAAACAAAGAAGAGAAATGCAAAAGTCCAATATCGGGAGAGGTGTATGAAAAGGAGTTTCCAAAGATTCTTCTCCAGCCATGCAAGATATTGCCCGAGAAATCAAGGAGATGAGGATGGAGAAACATAAAGAATCCCCTAGAGGGTTTATACATGGAGAAAGCTCCGGAAGTTCACATCACTGATATGAAAAACCAGTAAGGCAACAAGTTTCCCAACGCTCCACTATGCCAGCATTCTTAGCAGTGGGAAATGGAGGTGGAGGACCCCAACAACAAGAGACTCTTGAAGACTATTTTTTGGAGTATGAGTCTCAATCTCAGAGATTCAAAGATAATCAGAAATTTCATGAGTTTTTTCAGATCAAGGACAATAGGAGACCCCGAAATAACAATAGAAGTGGAGGGTACATGTAGAACAATGATCTACAATGCACTATGGGTATATTTTTTCTACCTACTTTTGATGGGTCATCCAAGTGCACATCCATGTCTTGGGTGGAGAAATTAGACATCTATTTTCAGTTGAATCAAGTACCGGATATTGAAGCCATTAAGATAGAAGCGCTGCACCTTGAAGGTGAGGCACATGATTGTTGGTTTCATGGTATTTATACATTTGGGCATGCCAATGTGATTGCATATTCAAAGTTCATTCGGAGGTTATTAGATAGGTTTGATCGAAGATACCAAGAGGCACCTTTTATTGAGCTAGCCAAGCTCAAGCAGTCAGGTAATCCAAATACCTATATCTCTGAATTTCTAAAACTTTTTGTCATGGTTCCAAATTTATAAATAGCTAGAAGGGTTTATATGTTCATTGATGGGCTAGCAGAGCCTCTGCATGGGTTGGTAAAATCCACTAAGCCAACTACACTCCAAGATTCTATTGAGAAGGCTAGAGATTTATAGGATGGTTTACTAAGAACAAGAGCTCAATTTCAGCTAAGGCCCACCTTTCAGTCAAAGGGGAAAGATGTGAAGGTTCTCCCTCCAAAGGAGAACCAAAACAAAGGGCCTCTTAGTGATGATGTTTGAAGGGACTTGAGGAGGAGGAAGCTTTGCTTCACATGCCAAGAACCATGGGCACCAGGGCATCAATGTGCTGTAGGGAAGGCACACTATAGAGGTATTCTATAATAGTGAGGAGGAGGAAGTAGATGAGCTAGAAGGAGATAACAACGTTGTGGTAGTAGGGGAGGATTCACCACCACCAGGAGGTGGGAATGGGGCATTTTATCTAGTTGGAGGGGCCCTTGAATATTTGCGGGGAGTACCCAAGTATCTGACTTCGAGAGTCTGAGGTACAATTCAAGATCATAGAGTATCAGTGTTGATTGAAAGTGGGGCTACCCACAATTTTATTGATGCTTAGTTAGTGCAGAGGAGAGCATTACCCACTGATGATTTTGAGGGATTCTCAGTGTTGGTTCCAAGAGCCCAAACCATGCAATGTATGAAGTATGCCCTGACATTATCGGTAACCTTGGGAACATATACTTTTACTGATCACTTCTTTGTGGTTGAGATTCCTGACAGTAATGTGATATTGGGTGTGCAGTGGTTGATTACATTGGGGAAGGTCACCACAGATTGGGAGACTTTGCAGATGGAATGGGTAGATAAGAAGACTGGTAAGCATCAAATGATCAGGGGCATGCAAACTTATCCACCTCAGGTATCCTCTACACATAATATGGATCCTGATTTGCGTAGTGAGAGCAAGGACACATCAGTCCACTCAGATATGTATTTTTATCTAGAACATGATGTTATATTATTTGGAAATATTCCACCAGGGAGGCCCCCAGATCGGGAGTTTTCTAAGAGTTCTCACAAAAAGTTGCACCATTAACAGATCTGGCTAAAATGGGAGCCTTGAGTGAGTCTATCACAGTGTAGAGGGTCTTTGGTAGGCTCAGGGAGGAGATTGATATTTCCAGTATCGGTATTACCAACTTTCACCAAGCCTCTTGCGTTGAGAGGAGATGTTTCAAGAGTGGATGATGGCACAATCATGGTGCAAAGAGGCTACTCCCTAGCCTTTGAGAGTCAGAAGCTACTTCCACATAGGAAGGAGTCTTCCATATATGGTAGAGGGTTGTTGGCACTCATGCATACATTGACCAAACTCAAGTAGTTTTGGAGGGGAAATAACTTCCAAGTGAAGGTTAAACACCATATACTTTAATCTTCTCTTATGCAAAAGCAGTTGCAGGGAAGGAAACAAAGGTGGGATGGAAGTATTCCGACATGTGGCTTTGGAATTGATCATGTCAAAGAGGGGAGTAGTGAGGTGATAGGTGCCTTATCACAAAGGCCAACAACGCTTTCATTGTTGAGTATAGATCAAAATTGGGAGTCCCAACTATTGTTGGAGTATTCCAAGAATCACTTCACATGTGAAGTGCTTGATGGACAGGTGATAGATGAGAGATATAAAGTGATAGATGGAGTCACCTATTACCAGGATCAGATCTTCTTGACTAGAGATTATAAGTTCAATAAGAATATTCTACATGCAACACATGATTCACTCCTTTCCAGTCACCAAGATTTCATTGGGACATATCAGGCCATTGGGGAGAGATTATCATGGGAGGGTCTCAAGGAGGATGTGCTCCAGCATAGTAGGAGATGTATAGTTTTCTTGAAGAATGAGGAAGAAAACAACCACCCTACAAGGTTATTACATCCACTTACCTTTTCGATAGACAGATGGGAGAGCTCATCTATGGACCTCATCACTAGCCTACCCATAGTACATGGTAAGGGTTGTGTCTTTGTACTTATTGATCAAATAAAAAAGTATTTTCATTCCTTTGCCATTTATTTATAGTACATTTCTCCACAAGAGGACAAGCCTCTCTTTAGACTTCATGGTCTTCTTGGAACCTCAATCAGTGATGGGGATGGCCACTTCCTAGAAGGCTATAGGAAGATGTTGTCTTGTTTGGGGTGTACTCAATTGATACCAAATATCAGTTAATCCCCCTAGGAAGATGAGAAGATAGGGTCAGCAAGCAAGTGGCTCGGAAGCTACTTACCACAATGTGTTCCAGGGTAGTAAGGAGAAAAACTGCGCTGGTTCCACTTGAGGGACTATTATCACCATTTGGTATTTCATATGGTAGTTAGTGTATCTCTATTTTTGATTCCATATGTTGATGATGTTTTAGTCACTATTATTAGAATGGTTTGGGTTAGAAAGTTTCTTAGAACCAAAGATTGGATTCCATAGAGTCAGGATGTATTCTGATCTCTTGAGGAAAACATTGCTACAACTTGAGATCAGCAGGAGTTCTACATAGATCATGGATGGGAGGAGATACAACATAGGGTGGACACTTTGGTCTATCTCTACCTTCAGCCATATAGACCATTCATATTGGAAAAGAAGGAGATCGAGGAGTTTTTATATGGGCCACACATGATGATCCATATTGTTGGAGGAGTAGCACATGGGTTGTAGCTTCTCATTGGGAGTAAGAACTCCAACATGTTTTATGCTCCATGCCTCAACGAGGCCATTAGAGAGAAAATAGTTGCCACCATGGATATCCCAATTCTTGATGATGTGAGCGATTTGGTTTTATCACCAAAGGATAATTTGGACACTTGGGAGGAGAAATTAAGGGGCAGATTGCTTGGATGACATTTGATTCACTGGAGGATCTTATCAGATGAGGATGCCACAAGGGAAAGAGAGGATATTGTGCAACATTCATCCCTGCAGTTTCTTGAGGGCAAGAAACATTTGGGAGGGGAGGACATTAATATTCCTAATTAGCTTTTAGCTAGTTGGAATATTAAATTTTTATTTTATCATTTAGATAGATGAATAAGAGGGTAGGGAGACTCATAAATCTCCTTAATAGTAATAAAACCATTTCTAATGTGAATGTGGATCATATTATTAGTTGAATAAAGAAATATTAGGTGTGAATATAGGTTGAAGCATGTGGATGGGGTCAAGTTTGACCAAATCAACAACGCTGGTATGGAGGTAGTGGAGAGTTATTGAGGGACAACACAATATTAGTGGGAAGGAGTCTCCATGAGAGTAGATGTGTGGGACCAAGGGTGAGGAGGCTCACAAAGCATATAAGGAAGGGGATGGTAGCCATAGAGGGTATTTTGATTATTGTTTATTTTTGGTATTTTATGACTTTCTGCACGCTTCAGCTATTTAGCAGAGTTTGTTGTGTTGTTTAGCACAAGGGTGTTTCCAAGTGGAAATCCAACCCTCATCCTCGGGGGACTTTGAGTGCCCACTCAGGAGAGGTTCCATTGAGCTTCATTCCACTATCTAGCATCAAGCCAAGCTTCCCCCTTCATCAGTAGCGTAGTCTCCTTCAGATATTGCGTTATTTTGAAGGGCAATAGTAGTAGAGGGTTGAAAAACCCAGTTTCTGAGCTTGTTTTCTAGTCTGGGGAGCAACCCTTCGTCCGAGAGGCTATCAAGGACGTTACTTGAGAATTATTACACCATCAGGCATCAGGCCAAGATTATGCCAACATCTACAACGTAGTATCCTTCATAAAATGTGTTATTTTGCAGGGAAGTTGCAGTGCAGGGCTTAGTGCCCAACTTTGTGAGTTGGTTTTCCAGTGATGGGACTAGCCCTTCATCCGAAAGATCTATTGGAGGAGTATTAGCCATTTTTATATTAGATCAGCCACCTCCTATTAGTTACTCAGTTTCAGTGCGTTATTCAACCCTAGGGATACAAATTTCATTTTGAGTATTTCTGGAAACCCCTTCTGGGTTGTCTTGGAAAAGTTCTAGAAAGCGTAGATATTTGATCTCGACATTTTCTAAGAATTATATCAGTAGTTCCTTGTATTTTCAGTCTTACCTTGCAGTTATTATTCATAGGAATGTTCAGTCATATGTCCTTCGACATTTTATGTAGCAACAACATTTCATATTTGATGTACTGGGTCATTTGAGGCTTGTTTTGCCTAGCTTGAGTGTCTTTTTCCTCAAGATCTTGTACTCATTTCTCTACTATAATGTGAAATAAAATGTCTCTATGATCTGATCCTATTGATGTATTCATGTTTTACTGTATTTTCCAGTTTTATATGCTATATTCCTATTTTTCCTAATTTGGAATATTACATCTCCCTATGGGTTTACTCAAATTTCGAGCGGGAACAATCGTTGGATTCATAATTTGATTCTTAATCCAAGGAGTACCCATGTTGCATACTTTCCATGGACCCTCCTACACGAAAAATGAGAAATACATGAAAAACATGATTGTGATCACATTTTTTCATGTATTTCTCATTTTTCATGTTGTCACCTACATAGAAAATATGCAACATTAGTACTACTTGGGTGAGGAATTAAATTTTGCATCCAATGAGTACTCCCACTCAAAATTTGAGTGAAAACTTAGGGAGATAAGATGAAAATACATGTTGAAAAAGTAGTTTTATTATTTTATTATTTTTTAATTTTTTTTTTCTTTTTTACCCCAAAAATGGTGAATCATCTCCCATGGGTTACATTATCATCTTGAATCCTATTGGTTCTTTTAAAGTTTATTTTTTTTGTACATTTTTATTAGGAGCCCCATTTTAGACCTCAAAAGTTCTACAATGTCAGGGCCAAAAAATCTGTGTAGTTATGTGTAGGATTGGTGGGATAGGATTCCAATAACACCCATAAATCATGTACATTGAGACATATAATTTGAATTTGTAGGGAGCTTAAAATCATTCAAAATCCCACGATCCAAATTTGAAGTGCATCAGAAACCTGATTTAAAAGGCGTTAGGCTAGTTCATCATGCGAGTATTTCTCCTCTCGGCTACCCAACCCGTGGTAGGGAATTTCGTGCTCTGGCTGGTCACCAAGAAGCTCAAGACACGACCACCCTTGTGGGACAAATGGAACCGTATTGACAAATAATGGGAAAAAACCCTATAGGACTAGTAGTGGGAAGCAGTTGGTTCTCTACCCTACCTTTCTATGGACAACTCTCCTTGCGAGGATGAGATTTCGTCAAGTAAGAAGTTCTTTGGAAGGAAATATAAAACAATAGATTTAGGATTGTTTGAGGATTTAGACCACCCATATGCTAGTGGTCATTTTCTTTGATAGGACATGATTGATTTTATTAGAGTAGCATAATTATATAATTAGTTTACACTTGGCACGACTGCACTTTGTGTTTTCTTGCTGTTTGTTACTCTTTTTCTCCTATAATTTTTTTAGTTCCTAGCGTCATAATAGTCTTGACATAATTGTGCCCCCTAATAATTTCTCGTGGATTATTACATTCCTCTGCCCTCATTTTACATTAGGACATAATACTCCTCCCCATCAAGTTAGAGTTTATCCTCCTAGTCCTCCATCGAGTCCTCATTCTAACTTTGGTTCTACTGATTCATCATGTTCTTCCTTTGATTCCACATATTCTCAACCTCATACCATCACCATGTTAGGCACCAATGCATATGCGGGAACCCAAGGTGATAACCTAGGTAACCCCACCAGCAGAACCTCTTCTGGTATGGTCAATCCTACCCCAATGCTACCATTCATGGCTAGTTTGGGTCTCCCCAATTTTAACCAGCTCATCAATGACCCTCTTCTCCATAACCCCAATTGGACAATTATGCCTATAAATCCCTAGAATGGTAATTGTATCAGAACTCCCAACTTACCCCTCCCTCATATATATTTAGCCTCTCATATGCAAGAGGTAATGGTTGGATTTGGGGAGTGATTCTGCCGTTATGATGCTACAGTAAGTAGTTATCATTTCACACATAGGGTGACTAGAGGTGCATATTGTGACAAGGAAAGGACGAGTTAAAAACTTGGAGGAGCTCTTATATAAGATAAAATTCCATTTATGGTTGTAATCTCCTTCCATTTATATTAACTCAAAGAATTCTCTATTTTCCTATATGTGATGTTGTTATTTCACTTATTTCAATACCATGTTGATCTATTGAATAAAGTATTTTTATTTCGATGATACTGCATACATCTTGTAGTTTCTTTTCTTGTGTTATCTGACTATGCAAGATCTAATTTTGGAAAACTGAGCTGGAATTGGAGCTTCTCAGCTAAAGAAGGAGTGAAATGAGAAACAGATTCAAGGTAGGCCTCACTCCATCATCTATTTACTTTAAGGAAAAGCATAGGGTTCCTTGTTTCTCTGTTGTACTAGGTTCACCACCAAACCTAGGGGAGATACCATTGTTCGCAATCATATATCTCATATAACCAATTGGCGAACCTACTAGGGAACGAAGTATTCCCTTGGTGATTTTCCTTGTCATTTGTGTTTGATCACCTCCTTGAAATACCAGTTGCATCATCCAACCAAGAACAAACCTAGGAATTGGCTTCATTGAACCTTTTTTGAAATTTTTTTGCCGAAAACCTATTTCCAAAGCTCAATGCTCCACCAGTGCCTTTGACAGAGAAAAGCACCTCACCCTGGACCACTTTGTCCCAACTTTGCAAAGAATTGGTGCCCTCTCTACACCAGCGTTGGTCCTTGTTTTTGCACAATTTTTTCATTGGTTTTTGAGCCTCTCTTTCATCAGCTTGCTTTCATATGATCTTCCTTGAGTATTCAGTGTCTTATGGTCCCTCTAAAAGCTCCATTCGGTTTTCATTTGTATTTTTTTTCCTTTGAAAATAATTGGTTTCAATTTTTCTTTTTTCTTATCGTTTCGTCACTTAAAAAATTATTTTGATTTATTTCTGATCGCTTGGATGAATTGTTGTTTGAGTCCTCATTCTGAAAATTGTAATTGAATCAGTAATTGAACATTTGCATCTTATTTTTATTCATTTTAAAATTAATTATGTTGAAAAGAAAATTTTTGAATTTGGCATTTTGGTTTTTGAATGTAAATTAAATTAGGAATAGTTGCATTGAAAGGGAAATTTCATCTTTCATCTTGATTTTTTCTTGGCATCCTTATCTAGATTTTCATTGAAAGAGAAAAGATTCCTACTTTCTCTTGATAGATTTTAATTTTAGGGAACTCAGGTTACATTCGTGGTGAGCTATACAACTATAACTTAATCAAATATAAACAGTAAAATATATTGAATCAACCTAATTTTTAACATAAACGAAAGCATTTATAGTTCTAGGTTAGAGATGTGTTTCGATGTCCTTAAACATAGAAGTTGTCATTATTTTCCAGCGTTGCATCCTTGGGGTGAAATCTCCTTCCACGTATGTAAGTGTATAGGATTTTTCTCAATGTACCTTTGGGTATATCAGATGGTGCTCCATGCATGAAAAGTATATGGGAATGTTCTAATCGAATGGTTACGCATTAGAAAACACTACTACAGACCGCACTTACATGTACCATTGAGTATATTTTGGGAGTCCCCAATAGGTTGCTATCCATCCATAGGTAACCGAGTCTTTCACCTTGCATACCATGATACACCGAAGAAAACATTTGGGGAGATTTGCCATTGTACGTTAAGTCATTGGTTATCCAATGTGCTTATTGCAATTCATGGTTGCTTTGTAATCCTTTATGCCTACTGTTAGGGTCCTATAATAATAGGATTCATAATTTTGAATTGAATTTTGATATTCTTGTAAAATATGTACATACCTTGCTTTCTGCAAGTTTTTTTCCCATATTTTGAAAAAATTGAAAAAAAATAATTAAAAAAAAAAAATCAAAAAGAGGGTAAAAAGTCCTAAAAGAAAGATTAAAGAACTTAGAAAATATAGACCCCAAAAGAAAAAGATGAGAATAAGACCTGAAAGTGAGCAAGTCCAAATGCCACTACTTTTTAATTTTCTGTAAAATAAATAATTATGGCAGTGTCAATAAATTCCATAATACATTATGAGTTAAACTATTTAATCTTGATTTGTCATGTTTTAAATTTCATGTTTTAGATAGAGAATAAAAAATTGTTAGACAATTTAATCCTGACAAATCAGTAGATAGGTAGAGAATAATGAGGAGCTCAATAGTTTAATCTGAGCCCTCGAATGAAATAAGGTAGATTTAGATAGTTTATGCTTTAAAAGAATAAATTTTTCAAGTTTGCAAGCCTAAATGCACCTGCCAAATGAAGAAAAAATGTTAGAATAAGGCTGGGTAGGTAGAAAGAAGTGGAGAAAGCATTTAATAATGAATCATCAGGAAAAATCACTAATTTCTCATCCCTGTAAGTATTCAATATTCTAAGCTATCAGTCAAATAGGCTTAGAGCATTTCTCTGACTTTTGTTGGGACCGAACCCAAGACTCGATGACTGACTAGTCGAAAATATTGAGTTCTTATGTTAAATCCCCATTTATCATCATTCATCATTCAATCATACATTTTAACCTTTTTTCCTAAGTAAAGACACATTCTTAATTAGCGAAGATTAAAATCCCATATAATTAAATTCATCCCTTCAGAAGCATTCATGAAACCCTCAAAACTACATTTATCCTAAGTATTGGTGAAATAATATAAAGATAAGCTATGCTTTACTCTTACACTTTACTTAGTGATTTTATGTATTTTTTTTTACACTACATTACCCTTTCATATTAACGTTTATGATATTCTATTAAATCCCTAAAGAATACCCTATCTTACTTATTAATTCCCTATATTTAAATATCCCCAAAAACCCACTATTACAATGTTTCGACCAAAGTTTATTATCCACGTGCTTAAATAAAACCCCAATTATACACCCTTTGGTATAAAACTTATCATTAAATCAAATACCCGGCCCCTATAGTTTGAAAACTATATAAATAACAAAACCCACACTCGCATATGAATAATTTAAACATTCAAAAAAATGTTTTGAATTAAACATTATACCCACCTATCCTATATGCCCAAACTTTAAACTTTATTAAAACATATCTTTTAAAGTTTAATCCATTCCTATCGCACATACTACACCCTAGTCCCACTCCCCTATTTCGGCACACCTTCCCATCTAATTTGGACTGTTCTCATACAAACCCAGGATCCGACGGTTGAAATCCTATATCGCGTAGAAAACTTGCGCAATTACCCCCTCTCCATTTATGTGCGAAATGGGTGGTTTCATAAATTTCTCTCTCCTCCACGTGCCTATTTCACATTGGATCGCATGGGTTCAAGCCAAAACCACTTACTGCCACAATGCCGCTTGATAAACCACTTACTGTTTCAAACCTTGAATCCCAAAACTGCCTCCCGCCTAATTTGAAAGTCATTAATTGCAAGTAAATGTAACCTAAGTCGCCCCATAAACCATGAGAATGCACTGTTATTACTTTATTCTACACACATTGACTATATTGGCTATTTCGACTCAGAGAAAATAAGCTTGTACAAGATGTTTATGCCCAGAACCAGTGTAAAAACTTTATTTACTATTGAAGATTACCGAGAAGCCCTGAATTGCTCCAGAAATGAGAAAAGATACCACAGAACCTGTGATAAATCCTCAGAGTCATTTCTAAATAACTGTACCTACTTATAACAGGTATTTCTCAAAAAATTTAGCCTATTATTGATTTGAAAGACCCTCAATAAAAAACCAGACCTGCTTAGAGTTCAAAATCAATTGAAAGAAACTGCCAAAAAGCCCAAAAAACATGCCAGACCCTGTCAAATTTTTCCAAAAACCCTTCATTTTCTGCTGCACGCTATTTTGAGAATAAATTGTGAATTTTCACAGTTTAATGATTTATTTCAAGCTCTGAAACAAGCCAGAAAACCTCTGCAGGTATCCTAGCGCCTTTGTGACCTATTTCAAAAGACTTTTAGCCCAATTTATTAGTAAGAGACTCAGGAAACCCTTGTTTCTTTTTTAAAACCAGTGAAAATCCTTCAATCACCTCCTTGCAGACCTCTATTTCATTAACAAATTGTTTGATTTTTGCAGGTTATTATCAGAATATGAAATTGGACCAACAATTTCAATACTAGTTAATAAAATTGTTTGCTCCAAATTCTTAGATTTTAATTGAAAAGCATTCAACAAACAATTTGTATACAAAGAAAGAATAAAATGAAGTCAGAGAGAGATCAGAATGATGAAAATTGCATAGTGAATGGTAAAAGTGAAATCAAAATTCACAATGACAGTGAAAACGAAACAGTCAAAGAGCATCAGAGTTAAAGTGTATCAAGTAAAAGTCAGAGTGAAAGTTAAAACAAAGTTACAGAGCAGCCAAGGTAAAATAGTAAAAGTAAAACATGGAGTAGTAAATGGTAAATAAAGATATACTTTCAACAACAACGAAGTTTATCCAAAGTGAAAGTAAAAACAATTAAAAGATGAAAACAGAGCAAGAAGGGACATTTTTGCAAAAATTTCATGTTTAAGTCATTGTTTCGCAGAAACTATTGTGACCAATCCAACTTGAATTTTGCAAAACTGAAGGAGGTTTATGTTCTTAAGCTTTCCAACTACAAATATTTCTCTCACTTTTCTCACAGCCATTATGGGTTGGGAAATATTAAACAATATTGGAAAGTACTTTTTGGAGAAAATTCCTGTTAAGTCATCATTTTGCAGAGAAAATTGTGGCCAATCAGAAATACATATTACAAAAATGAAGGAGGTTTTTGTTTCTAAGAGACCCATCTAAAAAACCCTATCTCACGTTGTGCACAGGTATTACAGAATGAGAGATACATGCGCATCTTTACAGCCTATTTTTCAGACTCTGTAAAACTCTATTTTACACATATTTTTGCACAGCCTATTCTGAACAGCGGGAGCATAATTTTAGGGAACTGAGAGAGGTTTATCTGAAAATCATATTTATATACAATAACCTCTTTCAATTTTTACATATCTATTCCTTACTGAGAAATAAAAATGTATCATTGGACCCCAAGGTTGTAGAATTGCTGGAGTAGAATGCACAAAGAAAGGAGTCAGTTAATGACTTGGATGCCTCATCATTAACTAAGAGTTGAGATAAAATTCGAATTCTCCTCTTTTTCATCACCTATCCATAAAGAATAGTGCCAAATAGATTCATTAGTTTTGAGTGTCCTTTACTTAAGTTTTATTTATGTAAAACAGTTGGAGATATTTGTAAAACAATCTTGATATGTTTTCAAGATATTCTAGTTTAGAATTTGTATAAATACTTCACTCTTTGAAGTATTTTGTGTGGAATAAAATTGCTGGACTTATTATAGACATTTTTTTTGAACATTGGAGGCTATTGTGTGTTTGAATTTGAAGTAGCAGACTGGACAAGCTGACTGGCATCGTAATTCAGGATCCCTGTGATAAGCTGATGAGTGAAGTACTTCCTACTTGTCAATGTTTCATTTTCTAAGTTTCATGCATTCATTTTATGTTTGTTCTGTCTGAATGTGTAGCTAGGAGTATCACTACAGGATTAGTCAAGTTCTCCCTATCTTTAACTAGTTTCCATTTTAATGTTTTCTTCTGATTTCCGGTGCAAGGTACCCTTAATTGCTCCTTCTCCCATTTGACCTCTGCCTTCTACTTCAATTTTCTAGATCAAAGGATCCTTAAGTGCCCTTTATCCTGATCATACCACCTCACAAAAAACTACTTTCCCAAATCTCTGAGGATTATCTATCTTTCTCTGAATATATTTGTACATTTTTGGCCTTGATTTCTAGTGCTGCTAGTTTGATTTAGACCCCATAGCCCAATGGGCAAGTAGATTTCTCTCTATCTTACCTCAAAGTGATTTTTTCCCACCAAACCATTTAAACCAAAACCAAATATTCACTTTAATAACTAGCCTAATATTCATAAATCAAAACAAATTTAAACCTTAAAGAGAGAGCCCTCTCTGAACCCTAGGAAGGCTAGATCCTAGATTTTGAAGTAGGTTTGTGGTTACCTCAGACTATTTCTCTTGAACCTGGAGAAAATACTGAGTGATAAAATAATGGAAACTCTGCTATGGATGACTAACATTTTCTTCAGAAATATTTTACAGGTTCAAATCTGATCTATGATGGTGGACAGTGATCAGACACACAAAGGTTAAAATCATCTACCTGGTGACTCCAAATCAATTTCACAATCAAGACTCCACTGGAGGAATGAACCTCAAATAAAAATATGGAAAGATCAGGTTTTCAACTTGGATCTTAATTCAAGACATTATTTTCTTTCTCATTAAGAAAGTTTTTCAATAAATATTGTATTTTATAGAAGATCTTAGATTAGTTTTTAATTATTTTCCTTTGAAGATTGTAATTACTAATTCTCTTAATCTCTTTGAGCAGCTTTCTTCTGAATCTAATGATGATCATTTTTCAATTAAGAAGCCTAAAATAATCAAGAGTAATCTTACAATCCCTGTACATAATCATGTACCATATAAAGTTCCAGATAGATATAAGCCCCTTATTTTACCTGCTATATTCCATGATTTTCCTGATGACTATTACAAACATCTTCTTAGATTTGATGGAGAGAATGGTATCACTGCCCAAAAACATATTCAAGGTTTTGAGAATTATTTGGACCTATTTGAGATTGATGAAGATGATATTAAAATCAGAATTTTTTCTCTTTTTTTGCAAAATAGAGTAAAAATTTGGTTCAAGAGTCTGCCTAATGCTAGCATCTCAAATTTCCAATAGTTTGTTAAATTTTTCCTTGATAGATGGATAATAAAAGTTAATCCTTTTGTGATCATAGAAGAATATAATCAGTTAAAAATACATCCAAATGAAACAATACAACAATTTTCTGACAGATTTAATCAAGTTTATTATTCAATGCCAGAAAATATTAGACCTCCTCATAATTCAGCTCTCTTGCATTAGCCAAGTGCTTTTGATCTAGAAATAGAATTTCGGTTAAGAGAAAGAGATCCAAAAACACTTGTACAGATGCAAAACATTGTAGTTGATGTAGAAGTCAATTTGCAAATCAGACAGGAAAAATTGAAAGCAGAAGAAGAGAAGAACAACGTTGCAGAGATAAAACTGAGCTTTTTGGTAAGAAAAATAGATAAAATCATACAAAAGATAACTATGAAAGATGATTTTTTTGTTCAAAATCACCATGATACACTTATTGAAGAAATAGTAGCGGTTGATAGCCATGAACAACTTCCTGCTAATTCCAATTATCATAGATCAGAAAATGGATTTACAGATCAATATGTGGAAGAGGAATCTGTTGATCTAATGTGTATGTTTGATGACATTTATTCTTTTGATGATTTTCCTAAGTATGATCATTATGATGATATTTATGCTCTCCAAACTCAAGCTAACTTTATAGAGCAATAAAAAGCTAGTTTGTGGGATGAGGAAACTCAGTTTCAACAACCAGAATACAGTAATCATCTAATGCAAATCAGCTATGAGAGTAAGGAAAAAAGTGCACAAAATTTGGAAATAAGTGAAGGTTCTTTACCTCTTTGTTTTGATTCATTTCAGTTCATTAGAGACAACTTTCATGCTATCAATAATCATCAGTCTTTAGATATTTTTATGGACAACAAAGAAGATAATGAAACTCTTGATCAGGATATTTCAGTTTCACATTTGCATTTATCAAATTCCATTGAAACATCTGATCAAATAACACAAGAAAGTTACATACCACTATTTTTTGAATCATTTCAGCTTTTAAATGAAATGTGGTATAACATCATTAAATAAAAGGATGAGCAACTTGTTGAAGTTTATGAAGTCCCAGGGATTTCCATATCCAATAGATTGCAACCATCCTCACAAGTTTTTCATGATCCAATAGCAAATATGTTGGATAATGAATGCATTCAAAGACTTTCTCCATTAACTAACTATGAGTTTCAGAATCAAGATGATAAAGGTTTTAGCAATCAAACATTACAATCAGTAGGAATATCATCACAAAGTTTGCAGGGAGATAAAGATGAAAGTAGCATTTCAGTTTCATGGAATGGAGAACATCCAGAACAGATGTGCAGTTGTTTAGATTAATTAAACATCAATGTATATATTTTAGAAGATCCTTTTGAAAATTTTCTGGAGTCAACAAAGGAAATCAAGTATTTCCTTATCCTCTCATTTGTTCATAAGTTTCTAATAGGTTGCAGAATTACAGTTTTGACAATCAACAAGTAAATGCAACAAAATAACTCAATGTATATAATGATTAAATGGTTGCATTGGCTGTTTCATTTTACCTAACCAACAATTGAACAACTGATTAGAGTAAGTAGGTAGGATTTCATCTTATTACAGTTTTTCAGTTTTCAGCTAGTTTTGAAATAATTCATCAAGATTTGAAGCCAAGGAAAAGGCCCTAAGGTCTTATTGATTTAGTATTTTGGTTTGAAGGTTGCAACACCTTTTAGCCTTAGATCAGATTTCATTTTGTAGAAAAAGGTGTAAATTCAGTTCAAGAGTTTTCAGTCACATCATATGCATGTTTGGGATTGGCCCAATGGATCAAGCTACTAGTCGACGGTGTTCTTAACATCTCACAAGGAGATGACATCCCCATGTGAAGCCGCTGTTAGGGTCCTATAATAATAGGATTCATAATTTTGAATTTAATTTTGATAGTCTTGTAAAATATGTACATACCTTGCTTTCTGCAAGTTGTTTTCCCATATTTTGAAAAAATTGAAAAAATTAATAAAAAAAATAAAAATCAAAAAGAGGGAAAAAAGTCCCAAAAGAAAGATTAAAGGACTTAGAAAATATAGAACCTAAAATAAAGAGATGAGAATAAGACCTGAAAGTGAGCAAGTCCAAATGCCACTACTTTTTACTTTTCTGCAAAATAAATAATTATGGTAGAGTGTCAATAAATGCCATAATACATGATGAGTTAAACTGTTTAACCTTGGCTTGTCATGTTTTCAATTTCATGTTTTAGATAGAGAATAAATATTTGTCAGACAATTTAATTCTGAAAAATCAGTAGATAAGTAGAGAATAATGAGGAGATCAAAAGTTTAATCTGAGCCCTCGGATGAAATAAAGTAGATTTATATATTTTATGCTTTAAAAGAATGAATGTTTCAAGGTTGCAAGCCTAAATGCACCTGCCAAATGAAGAAAAAATGTTAGAATAAGGCTGGGTAGGTAGAAAGAAGTGGAGAAAGCATGTAATAATGAATCATCGGGAAAAATCACTAATTTCCCATCCCCCGTAACTATTCAGTATTCTAAGCTATCAGTCAAATAGGCTCAAATGATTTCTCTGACTTTTGTTGGGACCGGACCCAAGGCTCGATGACTGACTAGTCGAAAATATTGAGTTATTATGTTAAATCCCCATTTATCATCATTCATCCTTCATTCATACATTTTAACCTCTTTTCCTAAGTAAAGACACATTCTTACTTAGCCAAGATTAAAATCCCATATAATTAACTTCATCCCTTCAGAAGCATTCATGAAACCCTCAAAACTAAATTTATCCTAAGTATTGGTCAAATAATATAAAGATAAGCTATGCTTTACTCTTACACTTTACTTAGTGATTTTATGTATTTTTTTTTTTACACCACACTACCCTTTCATATTAACTTTTAACATATTCTATTAAATACCTAAAAAATACCCTATCTCACTTATTAATTCTCTATATTTAAATATCCCCAAAAACCCACTATTACAATGTTTAGACCAAAGTTTATTATCCACGTGCTTAAATAAAACCCCAATTATACACCCTTTGGTCTAAAACTTATCATTAAATCAAATACCCCACCCCTATAGTTTGAAAACTATTCAAAAGGTTGAAAACTATATAAATAAAAAAACCCGCACTCACATATGAATAATTGAAACATTCAAAACAATGTTTTGAATTAAACATTATACCTGCCTATCCTATCTTCCCAAATTTTAAACTTTATTAAAACATATCTTTTAAATTTTAATCCATTCCTATCGCACATACTACACCCTAGTCCCAATCCCCTATTCCGGTGCACCTTTCCATCTAATTTGGATCGTTTGCATACAAACCCAAGATCCGACGGTTGAAATCCTATATCGCGTAGAAAACTTGCGCGATTACCCCCTCTCCATTTATGCGTGAAATGGGTGTTTTCATAACTTTCTCTCTCCTCCACGTGCTTATTTCACATTGGATCACATGGGTTCAAGCCAAAACCACTTACTACCACAATGCTGCCTGATAAATCGCTTACTATTTCAAACCTTGAAGCCTGAAACCGCCTCCCGCCTGATTTGACAGTCATTAATTACAAGTAAATGTAACCTAAGTCGCCCCATAAACCATGAGAATGCACTGTTATTCATTTATTTTGCACACATTGACTGTATTGGCTATTCTGACTCAGAGAAAAGAAGCCTGTAAATGATTTTTATGCCCAGAACCAGTGTAAAAACTATATTTACCATTGAAGATTACCGAGAAGCCCTGAATTGCTCTAGAAACGAGAAAATATACCACAGAACCTATGATAAATCCTTAGAATCATTTCTAAAGACCTGTACCTACTTATAATAGGTATTTCTCAAAAATTTGAGCCTATTATTGATTTGAAAGACCCTCAATAAAAAAACCAGATCTGGTTAGAGTTCAAAATCAATTGAAAGAAACTGCCAAAAAGCCAAAAAAACATGCCAGACCCTGTCAAATTTTTCCAAAAACCCTGCTTTTTCTGCTGCACGCTATTTTGAGAAGAAATTGTGAGTTTTCACAGTTTAATGATTTATTTCAAGCTCTGAAACAAGCTAGAAAACCTCTGCAGGTATCCTAAAGCCTTTGTGACCCATTTCAAAAGACTTTCAACCCAATTTATTAGTAAGAGACTCAGGAAACCCTTGTTTCTTGTTGGAAACCACTCAAAAGCCTTCAATCACCTCCTTACAGACCTATGTTTCATTAACAAATTGTTTTATTTTTGCAGGTTATTATCAAAATATGAAATTGGGCCAACAATTTCAATACTAGTTGATAAAATTGTTTGCTCCAAATTCTCAGATTTTAATTCAAAAGTTTCATTCAACAAACAGTTTGTATACAAAAAAAGAATAAAATGAAGTCATACAGAGATCAGAATGATGAAAATTTCATAGGGAATAGTAAAAGTGAAATCAAAATTCACAATGACAGTGAAAACAGAACAGTGAAAGAGCATCAGAGTTAAAGTGTATCAGGTAAAAGTCAGAGTGAAAGTTAAAACAAAGTTCCAGAGCAGTCAAGGTAAAACAGTAAAAGTAAAAAATGGAGGTAGTAAATGGTAAATAAAGATGAAAATAATTTCAACAACAATGAATTTTATCCAAAGTGAAAGTAAAAACAGTTAAAAGAACAGTAAGGTTAAAAGATGAAGACAAAGCAAGAAGGGACATTTTTGCAGAAATTTCATGTTTAAGTCATTGTTTTGCAGAAACTATTGTGACCAATCCAAGATAAATGTTTCAAAACTGAAGGAGGTTTATGTTCTTAAGCTGTCCAGCTACAAAAACCTCTCTCACTTTTATAACAACCATTATGGGTTGGGAAATATTAAGCAATATTGGAAAGCACTTTTTGCATAAAATTCCTGTTAAGTCATCATTTTGCAGAGAAAATTGTGGCGAATCATAAATACATATTAGAAAACTGAAGGAGGTTTCTGATTCTAGGAGACCCATATAAAAAATCCTATCTCACGTTGTGCACAAGTATTACAGAATGATATATACATGCACATCTTTACAGCCTATTTTTCAGACTCTGTAAAACTCCGTTTTACACATCGTTTTGCCAAGCCTATTGTGAACATCTGGAGCATAATTTTAGGGAATTGAGAGAGTTTTATCTCAAAAAAATATTTATCTATAATAACCTCTTTCACGTTTTACATATATATTTCTTGTTGAGAAATAAAAAGGTATCATTGGACCCCAAGTTTGTAGAATTGCTGGAGCAGAATGAACAAAGAAAAGAGTCAGTTAGTGACTTGGATGCCTCATCATCAACTAAGGGTTGAGATCAAATTCGAATTCTCATCTTTGTTATCACCTATCCATAAAGAATAGTTCCAAATAGATGCATTAGTTTTGAGTGTCCTTTACTTAAGTTCTATTTATGTAAAACAGTTGGAGATATTTGTAAAACAATCTTGATATTTTTTCAAGATATTATAGTTTAGAATTTGTATAAATACTTCACTCTTTGAAGTATTTTGTGTGGAATAAAATTTTTGGACTTATTATAGACATTTTTTTTGAACATTGGAGGCTATTGGGTGTTTGAATTTGAAGTAGCAGACTGGACAAGCTGACTGGCATCATAATTCAGGATCTCTTTGATAAGCTGATGAGTGAAGTACTTCCTACTTGTCACTATTTCCTTTTATAAGTTTCATGCATTCATTTTATGTTTATTCTGTCTGAATGTTTAACTAGGAGTATTACTACAGGATTATTCAAGTGCTCCCTGTCTTTAACTAGTTGCCATTTTAATGTTTTCTTCTGATTTCCGGTGCAAGGAACCCTTAATTTCTCCTTCTCTCGTTTGACCTCTGCCTTCTACTTCAATTTTCCGGATCAAAGGATCCTTAAGTGCCCTTTATCCCGATCATACCACCTCACAAAAAACCACTTTCCCAAATCTATGAGGGTTATCTATCTTGCCCTGAATATATTTTTACCTTTTTGGCCTTGATTTCTAGTGCTACTAGTTTGATTTAGACCCCATAGCCCAATGGACAAGTAGATTTCTCTCTATCTTACCTCCAAGTGATTTTTTCCCACCAAACCATTTAAACCAAAACCAAATCTACACTTTAATAACTAGCCTAATATTCATAAATCAAAACAAAGTTAAACTTTAAAGAGAGAACCCTCTTTGAACCCTAGGAAGGCTAGATCCTAGAGTTTGAAGTAGGTTTGTGGTTACCTCAGACTATTTCTCTTGAACCTGTAGAAATTACTGAGTGATAACACCTACGTTACACTCTTTTTGATTTATTTCTTTTTGTGTTAATAAAATTTATTGTCCAACGTGGAAGAAAAAAATCCACCTCCTCGTCGTTCACGTAGAATGAAAAATAACCCTCATATACCTCCAGAGGCTAATTCTAACTAACGTCCAAAAAATAATAAATGAAAAATATTGAATCAAGAACTTCTGGAACTATTTTCAGCCCTCCTCATGATACATAATTTCCATAATCATCCGTCCCTTTGAGTTTCGAACTAGAGATTACATCTACCCCTGTTGGTGACACTCACACAGTTAAAAAATAAGTCCCTAAAACTTTGTTACCTAAGGTCACTGAACCTAACCTTCCCGAGTCAGACACTTTATTTCCTGAGGTCATTGAACTTGAAGAGCCTCAGCCATCCTCGCTTGATTCAACAGGACTTTCCTCTTATCTTCCTTTGTCTAAGGCAAAAGTAATATATCTTAGGCTGGTGGTGAACCTCTTCCATATCTGAATTTGAATATTGAAGAGATCCCTCAAGAATATATTCATCCTTATTCCCTTGATCATTGGGAAAGACTTCATTTTTATCAAATTGAGCCTTTTCCTCCTCTTCAAACTCCGAAAAAATCTCCTTCACCTAATTCTTTGGGCTTAAATGAAGATCTTTGGAAATAATATTCATTGGGATTGTCAACGATGTCTGGAGCTGATTCAAGCTCCCAACCCGTATCCACTAGTATGGTTGAGATATCAAAATTTTCTTCCTCACCTATATTCACGACATCACCAGAAACTCATTTGTATGGTGGCCCATTTGTCCCACATTGATAACAATCATTATCTGGTGTGGATTCTAGTCCTTGGACATATCCCATGTCATCTAATTCGAGAATAATGTCTGGTACTTATCTTATGAATTCCACACAACCTTCTCCTCTTCATCTAGCTACACCTACAATAGAATAGCATGCTGGTCCTTATATAAGTGGACAAAGCTACCCTCAACAACCTAGCTCTCCTTACGTTGGGCACCATCCATCTAGGTCACAAGTGCCTTCGTTATCTTCTCCTCCTTATGTAGGGGGGAACCTATTTTTGGTATGCCACAATATGGTAATCCGCCTAGTTATGGTCTGCCTTATGGCTGCCAGTGTTTGTCAACCTACTTCCCCCATTCAACATGGGTCGCTTTGGGATCGATTGCTAAATCCTTGGGTTGCACCATCCTCATCACAAATTCCTATCTATTCGTCAACACCTCAACAAGCTCAAATACATGTGAGCCAACCTTTACAACCTATTCCTATGGTATCTAGTTCTTCCCAGACACTAATTAGCCAAATTGTACAAGGTGCTTCATATTCTCAATTACTTGCGCAAAGTGCTCCTCAAGTTACAGTAGGTCAAATTATTCAAAATTGGATGCAATATCAACTGAACCCATCATACTAAGGGGAAATAAAAAAACCTATCGGGCAATGGTATGGACCACATCACAAGCCTTTTCAAGGCCAAAAAATCCAAACCCAATCATTCTAGCAGCTTTATTTCCATCCCGGGGTTGGGAAACACACTCACTTGTATGTTGGTTATCAAATCCTACATATACTGGTAACCATAATCCTTATTATTAGAACCATCCTTATCCAAGCATGCAAGTACTCATTTCTTAGGCTATCCCATCTTACCCAGGTCACCCTCCCTTGAATTTTAATCAACAGTTTCCTTTTGTGGCTACTCTTGAATTAGTCGACTTAACTTGGCTTACTAACGATCCCATTGCTCATTCGCCATTGTTATCACCAAAATTTGGTCATATAACCATTTACAATTAGATGGATCGAAGTACACCATGTAATATCAATTTTACCATCTTAAAATTTCTTTCACTATAAGAAATAATTGAATAAACCATACTTTATTAAGTTATTTATGGTTTAAACAAGTAACCCAATGAGGAATAATTAAATAAATCCTTATTTATTTTATTTTCCTCTAGGTATAATTAATTAAACCATTTTTTAAATAATATTCCTGATCATATTTAACCCAGTTATGAGAAATAATTAGATAAATCATTATTTATCTTATTTTTCTCTAGGAATAATTAATTAGATCATTATTTAGTTATTATTCCTTGTTAAATTTGACTAAATGAGCTAGAAATAATTAAACAAATCATCATTTGTTAATTATTCCTTAACAAAATTCTTGAAATAATAAATAAATAATATATTTGCTTATTATTCATAAATAAAGTTATTTAACCAATTTAAATACCTTTTCCCACCAACAAAATATAATAAAATATTCCAAGCGGTTAGATCTAGATCATGGTTAATAATATTTTATTATTTGCCACCATTATCGAGGATAACTCAATATTTTTTTATAAATACGAGGGTTTTCCATTCATTCTTCACTTTGATCACTTTCATTGTCGTGTTGATTAGCAGTTGTCATTGATGTCAACCCAAGTAGAACCAGGGGATACCCCAATATTGCATGGAAATTTTGACCTACCAAATTACTATATTATGGGTCAAGAATGCTTTTGATGGTTTCTACTTGTCGAGATGTTTCCGTTGATATATAGCACACCACACAATTCTTCATGGTTTGAGAGATATTCATGTTTGAATTTTGTAACCCCAGTTAGTGGGCTAAAACCCCATGGGGTTGTGGCATGGGTCATTGAAAAGTCAATAATTAATAATTTTTAAGCTCCTAAAATCTCTCCCACATTCACTTGTTGAAGCCCCTCTCAACCTAAGCATTTATATAAATTGTGATCCTCATATCCTCCTTATGTAGGGATTTCGCTACCTGAAACACGTCATCGTGGAATTTATGCTCTAAATTTTTTTATACAAAGGTTCAGAAGCTGAAATTTTTGTGAGGCGAAGCCGAAATCTTAAGGAAGCTCCTGTAAAAATTTCAGATCAAGGTACGCAACATTTTCGGAGACAAGATCTGTGGAAGTCAGTGTTTTTGTAGGCTCCTGAACTTCATCGCAAAGAAGTGACCTTGGGAAAATCGTCATAACTCTCTCTTTGAGTATCGGATTGGAATTTGGTAAAAATAAGTAGATAGTGCACAGACTATAGTTTTTTCTGTATCAATTTTAGAGCTGAATTAAGAAACAATGACATGTGGCACACCATACAAGTTCGCTCTACCGAAATAGTCCATAATTAGGTAATTGTGAGAGATTGGGCCTAACTCTCTCTTGAAGAATCCAAATTGGATCAGACCTGTGGAATTAGAAAGAAGACTCATAGTACTACTACAGAAATGAAAATAGCATATTAGGGAGCTGAAATAATAGAGATACACTAGATTCAATATCGAGATCCTAGAAGGCAAGAAAAAGCTAGATCATGTGTTGTCAAGGGCTGCAAAAGACCAAAATTTCTAGGGCAGAAAAGAAAAGTAAGGTGCAAAAGAGGGTAGCATGACAAGAGTAGCAATCAAGGTGCAGAAAAACAACAAGAAGTTTAGCACATGAAGTCTTCAAGTGAGCAACACTACATATAGTTATTGTAAAGGTATCATTGTACTAAGTCATTGTAAATGCATCATTGTAAAAATTGTACAAGTTTCTATCTGCTAAGAGTTGAAGAGGTGGTGTCGGGAGGTCTAGGATCATCATTAGGTGGTTGTGTCATAGTTGGGGTTATGGTATAGTGTGTCTTCTTCTTCTACATCATTCTATATCATTGTAATGTGGACCATTTTCCCTGGTACAAGAGTCCATTCTTGTTTTATTCTTCTATAGGGTGGTAGGGTGGTGCTAGGCTAGTGCATGAAGTCACCAACAGGTTCAAGCCTGTGAAAACTTTAGGGTGGTAGGGTGGCTTTAGGGTGAGTTGTAGCTCATTGGGTGTTGGGGGATCTATTCAGTTGACTATTGAAGAATCTCAGGCGTTGGAGTGCCCATCCAGTGGGAGCAGAAGAAGAATTCTTTTCTAGATTCTAGGAAGTTGGAGCTTTATTTTCAATTGGAGTTGAATATTAAAGAATTATTAGAAAAGCATTTAGGTGGTTTTTTTCCTAGAGAGGGTTTTCACCTTAAAAAATGTGTGCATATGTGTTCCTTTTGTTTAATTCTATCATTGTACAAACACTGATAATAATTGAATATTAACTAATGCTCTAATTTAAAGGAATACTGATTTACCCCCCCCCCCCCCTTCTCAGTATTTACAGCAATTTGTATTAGAGCTTGGTTCCTTCAATAGCAGTTTAACATCTAGAAGGAGGTCATGGAGCATACCAAGAATGGTGTACCTCTGTTCAATGAAAATAATTATGCACTCTGGAAAGGAATAATGGAGGTCTATCTCTTGGCACAAGGTTACGAAGTATGGGACACTGTTCAAAATGGATTTACATCAACCGCGGATGAAAAAGGTAAGAAGAATTTGGTAAATGATGCAAAAGCAAAGAATATTATTATCAGAGGAATTATTGAATCTACTTATCATAAGGTGTTGGGTTGTTAAACTGCCAAGAATGTATGGGACAAGCTTGAGAATATATATGCAGGTGACTCAAATGTCAAAGAAGCAAAGCTTCAAATCTATAGAGAAAAATTTGAGCAACTTAGAATGAAAGAAGATGGAAACATTGCTTCATACTTCCAATACGTTTATGAAATAACCGATACTATGGAAGGATTGGGAGAGCCAGTTAACGAGAAGACTATTATATGAAATATTCTTAGAACGTTACTAGGGAGATTCAACCCAAATGTATCGGTCTTAGAATATAGTGCAAATCTAGAAAAACTTAGAAAAGAGGAATTACATCGAGTTCTCAGAGCATATGAAATGAGACTTGATGAAGAAGAGGGTACTTCACATCTAGAAACTGCGTTCGTTGCATTTAAGAAAACCAATAAGGACAAACAACCTTCAATTGAAAGTACATGCACCTGCAAGTGTGAAGAAAAGGGAGATGATGAAGAAGGTATTTTAGATGAAGAATATGCTTACTTTATGATAAAACTAAAAATTGGTAAGGGAAAATTCAAAGGGAAACTTCCATTGATATGTTTCGGCTATGGTGAGGTTGGGCATTTCGCAGCAAAATGTCCGAACAGAAGTGATGACAACTCAAAAGGAAAGAAAGGCTTTAAGAAATTCAACAAGAAGAAAAAAAGAAAGGATCCAAAAGGAACTTTCTCTTTAAAGAAGATAGCTCATCATCTGATGAAGATAGTGACAACGAAGAATAAGCCAATGAGAGAGTATTGTTTATGGCCAAGCACAATAAACAAGAGGTATCAAACAACGAAGAAGAACGGTTGACCACAGAATAATTTTCTAAGGAGGAAATCAGGCTTATAAAAGAGCTCAAGGCTAAGAAGATCTGTTCCAATAATTTTGAAGAACAAGTTCAAGGTCTCAAAATTGAAGTTGAAGAACACAAATTTATTGAAGAGTCACTTCAAAAGAAGTTGGAAGAAAGCAACCAAGAAGGGGAAGAATTAGAAGCCGAACTAGTCTCGTTGCGTAAGGAAGTGAAGAAGGGAAAAATTGTCCAAAACTATGCCAACAGCTCAAGGGCATTGGAACAACTCATCAACAATCAACGATCTTACAATGATAGAACTGGCCTCGATTACAAAGAAGAAGAAGGAGGACCTTCTACAACAAAATACAATGAACTTATGAAATCTGACATGCATGTAGACTTCATTAGACAAGATTTGCAAGATCATCCTTGGAAGACGATTCCTCGACGAAGATGTCCATCCAAGTACCAATATATTTTTCATGGCTATTGTTATTCATGCGGAAAATTTGGTCATAAAGCTGTAGAATGTCGCACGTACCCTAGGAACCAATACAATTCGAAGAAATCCTTCAAATATGAACCTACCAGGGCTCAACGAAACATCAATATATTTTAACATTTAAGAAATAATATGGAATGTTACATATGTCAGAACTTTGGACACATAGCCAGAGACTGCAGACTTGAAAATCCTCTAGAAGAATCTTCAAAGCCACAAAAAAAACGAACATGGAAGAAGCAAAAGACTAATAATTGTGCTCTCGCTCTGAAGTCTCAAAACAATAAAGATGTGTGGTATGTTGATAGTGGTTGCTCAACGCATATAATTGGAGATAGAAGGAAATTTGTATCTCTGAAAGAGAAGAAGGATGGAACCATATCCTTTGGAAATGATGGATCTTCAAATGTTATAGGATCAAGTACCGTCACTCTTGGAAGAAAAGATGTTATAGCAAAGAATGTTCTATTGGTTGAAACATGAATCACAATCTGCTCAGTGTTGGACAAATGTGTGATCAAGGACACACAATGTTATTCAATGCCACAAAATGTGAAATCAGGAAAGGCAGGTATGGTAAAATTGTGGCTACAGCAAGTCGAGCTCCAAAGGACATATATGTTCTTGATGAAGCAACTAAAGCATGTATACTAGCTAAAGAAGATGAAAGATAGTTATGGAACAAGCGAATGGGTCACATAAACTTTGACAATCTTATCAGGATAAGAAAAAAGGAAGCAGTACGAGAAATGCCGAAAATCTCAAAACTTTCCAACACACTATGTGAGGCCTGTTGGCACAACAAGCAGACAAAATTCCAATTTAAAACAAAAGAACACTTTGCATCACATCCATTGGAATTGATACATACTAATCTATGTGGTCCTGTGAGAACAAAAGGCTTAGATGGAGAACTATATTTCATGTCAATGATAGATGACTATACCAGGATGACAGCCGTCAGTTTCCTACAGAAAAAATCTAAAGCATTTGAGTGCTTTATTATATACAAGGAGTTGGTCGAAAATGAAAATTATTTGAAAATAAAGTGTCTAAGATTAGATAATGGTGGATAATTCACTTCCAAATTATTTCAGCAATACTGTGATGAAAATGGAATAAAAAGACAATTTTCAACAACAGGAACACCTATGCAAAATGGAGTTGCTGAAAGAAAGAACATAACCGTACAGGAAATGGGTAGAACAATGTTGAAGGACTCAAAATTGGATGAAAAATTCCAGGTTCAAGAAATTGATACGATAGTCTTCATTATCAACTGAAGTCTTCTCAGAAATAATTGCAACAAGACCCCATATGAATTATGGAAAGGCAAACCAGCTAATGTAAAATATTTTAGAATCTTCGGAAGCAAATGTTATATAAAAAGAGAAGATCAAAATTTGGGTAAGTTTGAATCATGTGTTGATGAAGGTGTCTTTGTTGGTTACTCACGCAAAAGAAAGGCCTATAAATGCTATAATATAAGACAAAAACAGATAGTGGAGAGCATAAATGTTACATTTGACGAAGAAGGTGTTCTAACGAATAATGATGAGGATCTAGAATCTTTGACACTTGAGACAAAGGATGAAAAAGACACAGAGAAAATTCTAGAAAAAGAAGCAACTATCAGCCAGGAAGAATTAAATAATGATCATTAAGATATACCAGAACAACAACAAGAAGCTCCTCCAAAGAGAACAAAATAATGGATTCAAAAGAACCATCCATCAAATCAAATCATTGGTGACATAAATGAAGGTCGATATCTTCGTTCATCACAACAAGCTCACATTGCTTTTCTAGCAACCTTTGAGCCTATTAGTTTTGAGGAAGCCAACCTGAATGAACATTGGGTAGCAGCTATGAATGAAAAATTGGATCAAATCGAGAAGAATAACACCTAGGAATTAGTTCCACGACCAAAAGATAAAAATGTCATTGGGACTAAATGGGTGTTCATGAACAAATTGAATGAAGATGGACAGGTTACCATAAACAAAGCAATATTGGTTTGCAAAGGCTATCCACAAGTGGATGGAATTGATTTCGATGAAACATTTGCACCAGTTTCCAGAATGGAAGCCATCTGAATGTTTCTCATCTATGCATGTTCAAGAAAAATCAAAGTCTACCAAATGGATGTTAAGTCAGCATTTCTGAATGGTGAATTAGAAGAAGTTTAAATCAAAGAACTTGAAGGTTTTCTACTATCAGAAAAAGAAGACTATGTTTTCACATTAAAGAAGGCTCTATATGGCCTCAAGCAGGCTCCCAGAGCATGGTATGCTAGTCTTGATGGATATCTACGTCAACAAGGGATCAAGAAAGGTATTGTTGATAGCAATATTTATGTACAAATAGATAAATATAATTTAACAATCGTCGAGGTATATGTGGATGATATAATATTTGGTAGCAATGATGATCAACTAAGTAAGAAATTTTCTATAAATATGGAAATTGAGTTTGAGATTTCTTTACTTGGTGAGCTAACATAATTCTTAGGGCTTCAAATATCTCAGCAAGAGAAAGGAATATTTATGTGTCAAGCCAAGTACATCAAGGAAATGCTCAAGAAATTCAAAATGGAAGATTGCGAACCCGTCCTTACTCCGATGGTAACAGGTTGAAAATTGAGCATAGATGACTCATCTAAGGATGTGGATTAGAGGTTGTACAGATCTATGATTGGTAGTCTTCTATATGTAACAACTAGATGTTATGCAAGCAGTTGGACAAGTAGCAATATTCCAAGTAGAACCAAAAGAATCACATATTATTGATGTCAAAATAATTCTTCGCTATCTAAAGGGCACAGAAGAATATGGCTTGTGGTATCCCAAGGGTAACAATCTCATTATTCAAGCCTTTACAGAGGAAGATTGGGTAGGAAGCGTTGATGATCGTAAGAGTACTAGTGGAGCATTATTCTATCTAGGTGGTTGTCTCGTATCATGGTTAAGAAAAAAGAAAACCTCAATCTCGTTATCTACCACTGTAGCAGAATACATTGTAGTGGCAGCATGTTTTACTCAAGTCCTTTGGATGAAACAAAATTTGCAAGATCTTCAAGTACAATTCAGTGAGCCTATTCCCATATTCTCTAACAACACCAGTGCCATCAGCATCTCTAAGAATCCTTTCATGCATTAAAAAAAAAACAGATTTCGATCAAATATCATTTGTTAGAGAACAAGTCGCTGAAAAGAATATCAAACTTGAGTATGTTCGTACAAAAGAAAAAATCGCTGATATATTCACTAAACGTTTACCTCGTGAAGAATTTGAATATCTTCGCCAAAAGCTTGGGATTCTCCCAAGTTCTCATTAGATTTTCCTTATTCATAATATAAAGGGGGAGTGGAAGTGCATACAGGTCTGCAGGATGGTTATGTGTTAGGGGGAGTGGAAGTTTGTACAGGTTCGCAGGATGGTTGTGTGTCAAGGGGAGTTACACTTTTCCATTGATGTCAAAGGGGGAGAGAATGTTGTAGGAAGAGGTGTCATGATCGCAGGGGGAGTACTTCTGTTGCCATCAATGCCAAAGGGGGAGATTGTTGATTAGCGGTTGTCATTGATGTCAACCCAAGCAACACAAGGGGCTACCCCAATATTGCATGGGAATTTTGACCTACCAAATTAATATATTCTTGGTCAATAATGCTTTTGATGGTTTCTGCTTGTGGATATGTTTCGGTTAATATATGGCACGCTACGTAATGCTTCACGGTTTGAGAGATATTCATGTTTGAAGTCTGTAACCCTTGTTAGTGGGCTAAAAACCCATGGGGTTTTTGCATGGGTCATTGAAAAGTCAATAATTAATAATTTTTAAGCTCCTAAATTCCCTCCCACATTCACTTGTTGAAGCCCCTCTCAACCTAAGAATTTATATAAATTGTGATCCTCATATCCTAGTTATGTAGGGATTTCGCTACCTGAAACAGGTCATCGTGGAATTTTTTCTCTAATGTTTTTTCTACGAAGGTTCAAAAACTTGAATTTTTATGAGGTGAATAAAAAATCCTCAGGAAGCACCTGTAAAGATTTCAGATCAGGGTGTGCAACCATTTCAGAGATATGATCTGTGGAAGTCAATGTTTTTGCAGGCTCTTGAACTTCATCTCAAAGAAGTGACCTTGGGAAAATCATCATAACTCTCTCTCTGAGTATCAGATTGGAATTATGTAAAAAGTGATAGATAATGCACAGATGGTAGGTTTTTCTGTATCAATTTTAGAGCTGAATGAAGAAACAATGACATGTGGCAGACCATACAAGTTCACTCTACTGAAACAATACATAATTATGTAATTGTGAGAGATTGGGCATAAATCTCCATTGAAGATTCTAAATTGGATCAGACCTATGGCATTTGAAAGAAGACTCGTAGTACTACTTCAGAACCAAAAATCACATATTGGGGAACTGAAATAGCAGAGATACACTAGATTCAATATCGAGATCCTAGAAGGCAAGAAAAAGCTAGATCATGTGTTGTCAAGGGCTGCAAAGGACAAGAATTTCTAGGGCAGCAAAGAAAATAAATGTGAAGCAGAGGGTAGCATGACAAGAGTAGAAATAAAGGTGTAGAAAAGAAACAAGAAGTTCAGCACATGAAGTCTTCAAGTGGGCAACATTGCATACAATCATTGTACTAAGTCATTGTAAAAATTGTACAAGTGTCTATCTACCAAGAGTTGAAGAGGTGGTGTCTGGAGGTCTAGGATCATCATTAGGTGGTTGTGTCATAGTTGGGGTTATGGTCTAGTGTGTCTTCTTCTTCTACATCATTCTATATCATTGTAAAGTGGGCCATTTTCCATGGTACGAGAGTCCATTCTAGTTTTATTATTCTATAGGGTGGTGCTAGGCTGGTGCATGAAGTCACCAACAGGTTCAAGCCTATGAAAAATTTAGGGCGGTAGGGTGGCACTAGGGTGAGTTGTAGCTCATTGGGTGTTGGGGCATTCGTTCAGTTGACTACTAAAGAATCTCAGGCGTTGGAGCGTCCATCCAGTGGGAGCTGGAGAAGAATGCTTTTCTGGATTCTAGGAAGTTGGAGCTTTATTTTCAATTGGAGTTGAATATTAAAGAATTATTAGAAAAGAGTTCAGGTTGTTTTTTTCCCGGAGAGGGTTTCCACCTCAAAATCTGTGTGCATTTGTGTTCCTTTTGTTTACTGCTATCATTGTACAAACACTGATAATATTTGAAGATTAACTAATGCTCTAACTGAAAGGAATACTGATTCACCCCCCCTTCTCAGTGTTTCCAACATGTCGTGCTTTGATCATTCTTATTGCTGCTACTATTTTCTTTGCTTCTTGAGCTCCCATAGAGTTCAACACATTTTGGGTTTTCTGCACCATTGAGAGAGAGAAACATCTGGAACTCAAGCGTTGAGGACAACCAAGAACCCATCCCATTAAGGGGGACTGGTAACTTGTATTAGTTCCCTTTACCAGGTGTTATAATATATTGCAAATTATTTAAATATTGTCTTGTCTATTATATGCATGGAGTAATTACTATTTCTTTTTATTGTTTAACTGCTTTTACTGCATAGATCTAGGTTTTTTCTGCATTTGTTCTAACTATCGATTGCAGATCTAAATAAGTTAAGAAACCATTTACGTTTTTAGGGATGTTTGTCACACACAGCTAATGTGAGCTCTTTTCGTACAATTGCGTTAAGAATTTACACTAATATCCATGGTGGTCGATTATTCCCACTAAGTTTCCATCGAATATCCCAAAGTTCAATGGGAATCTTGTAGAAGACACACCGATACATGTTATGACGTATCATCTATGGTGTTTATCTAAATCCCTTAATTATGATTCCATTTGACTTTGTCTATTCTAGTGAGCGCTTGTAGGTACCACAAATAAATGGTATATTGAATTACCTAGAGCATTGTTTCACGATTTTAGTACTTTAGCTACAACCTTCCTCACACATTTCCAGTTTCCCATTAGATACGAATATGGAACAAAACTATTGACTAACTTCAAGAAATCAGATTCCGCTGATATTTTAGATCACATTCATGAGTGGAAGCGTCATCGCCGGTTGGTCAAGACCTTTGTTCCCAACTAGTTTTTGGCATAATGGTTCTTCAAATATCTATTAGCTCCTATAATATAATATGTGGCCAAAGGTGGAGTTGTGACCGAAGAGAAAGTGATTTCTTGTGCTCCATATTTATATATGGTTTATACCCAATCAGGCATGCTCTATGATAAGATACCAAGTTCTCCACGACCTTCAAACATTGTTCCTCTTCCACCTTGTAAATAATATCATGCCACTGATGGAATTATTCGTTCTGCCAATTCGCAATTGACGAGTAAACCATCTGATATATCTCTCATCGCTCCTTCTCAAAACCCTCAATCCCACCCTCTGGTGGCTTCTACTTCCGAGATAAATTCTGTTTCATTTGATAAAGGAAAATATCAATAGAAACCTAGAATACAGAAGAAAGGTAAAGGTAAGAAAAATAAGTATTCCCCATGACAGGACACAAAAAGATCGTCTTCCGATGAGAAATGAAATCCTCGATATCCATTCTTTATTTGCAACGAGGATCACTTTACCCGTGATTTTCCGCACTGGGATAAAGTGAATAAGTTTCTTAAGTCATCCACTTCTCCTGATGTGTTGACCGACTTGTTTACCAATTAGGCGACTTATGGTTTCTCGATACCCCAACTCCTCTAACATAATTTTGATGCTTTCCTCCTCAAATATGAGATCCGATGTTTTGGTGGCCGCTCGGAAAAAATAATATGGTAATGTGAATCCACCCAATGGTTAGGCTACTGATCAATCGGGTAGTTCAAGACCAACCTCATCTGATTCTTTTCTGCCTCCGGAATTGAATATAAAGCCTTATAAGGGTGTTATCAATAATTATGCTTACAACCCTCGTCTGAGAGATGCCAAAAAATACAATGTGGTTGAAGACTTAGCTCGTTATCCATCATCTATGGATACTCCTGAGGTGTTGCAAAACTTCCCTGCCCAAAATAAGGCCTTGTTGTCGTCTATTGGATTAATAGAACCATCATATTCCAACCTAGTAGTTTTACCTCATGAAAATTATTCTCGTCGTCTTCCAGCTTAGTTAGATTTTATGATTCAGGTCATTGTCCATGGTACAACATTCATCGCTCTATTGTGGATGGGGGTGCCTTGACCTACATCATGTTTATCTCTTGTTGGAAGGCGATTTTCTCACCTCAACAGAATCAATTGATCACCACATGAAAAGCCTTTGATGGAAGGAGATATAAACCATTTGGGATTTTTAATTAACTCTAAGTGGAACTCAGGGGTAAAACCGTCCCTATTGAAATAGAATTTATTGACGGACCTCTTGATTATAATATTCTACAGGGACACACATGGGTTTATGCTATGGCTTCCATCCTTTCAAATTACTTCTAGATGATCACCTTCCCTCATACAGGTGGGATCATAGCCATTTATCAACTAGATTTATTTTCCTTTGATTCCAATGTTACTGGAAGTGTCCCCCTTGTAGGGGAAGCCCTATGTTACACCAATTTTTGGTCATCTAACCTGTTACTATTAGATGGACTAAAATACACCATGTAAGACCAATTTTACCACAGTAAAATTTCTTTCACTATGAGAAATAACTTAATAACCCATATTTATTAAGTTGTTTCTAGTCTAAACAAGAAACCCCATGAGGAATAATTAAATAAATCCTTATTTGTTTGATTTTCCTCTAGGGATAATTAACTAAACCACTATTTAATTAATTTATATTCCTGGTCATATTTAACCCAAAACAAGAAAATTTGTAATGTCCCAAATTTTTCATGAATAAATTGGGACATTAATTTTTGCTCATATTGTATAGTAGGTGAATAAAAAGGAAGAGGAAGCCTTTTTAATATGAATAAAACCCTTCCTAATGTAAAAGGGGCCTTTTTAGCATCTTATTTTACACCTCCTAGTGTGAAAAAGGGCCAAGTGTATGAGGACAAGGTCAGGTTGACCAAGTCAACTAGCGCAGCCTAAGGAGGAGTAGCTTGCCTAAGAAGATAGCGCAGTTTTGGAGGGAAGAGATTCAAATGAAGATGGAAACCCGTAAGAGGTGGGACCCAAGGTGAAGGATTTCACAACTTCATAAGGAGGAGAAGGGAAAAATTGCGGGGTTAGCTTGTGTATTTTGATTTCATGTTTGCTTAGACATTTTCTGCAAACTCCTGCTGCTTAGCAGAGTTTGGAGGAATTCCTGTTTAGGAATTCCTCTCCTTCATTGAGTGATCTCTCTAAGCGGTTGTGCTTCATTTCTCCCACATATGGATTGTAGGCCAAGCATTTCCCACACCTACAACGTTATTTCTGTAGCAAAGGACGCGGTGTTTCTGGGCTGTGCAGTGGGAGGGTTGTTTCATATTCTCTTGTGCATTTTTATTCAGTGGAGGGAATCTCTCTTGCATTGAGGGAGTTGTATAGGAGGTTTCAGAGCTCATTTCAGATCTTGGCATGTGGAAAAATTATATTCCATCCATGATAGCGTAGTTCACTGGGTACACTGCGTTATTTTTGTGAGAGCAGCAGCTGGGGGGTTTGATCCCTTACTTGAGGGCTTATTCTTTGGAGAAAGGGCCAACCCTTCTCCTGGAAAGCTCTATATTCCATTCCTCTTCTGTATTTTCATATTTTATACATATTTATGTTTAGTGTTGCAGTTACTACATTTTACAGCTACATATATTTGCAGATCTGCACTTGTACACTTTGTATTCCCATGAACCCCCTTGTGGGTGATCTTTATTGTGTATAAAGAGGAAAGGAATCACATTTTATTAGCCATTGGAAGCTTGTTCATTTCAGATTTGATATGTCACTTATTTACTACAGAAACCCTAGTAGGAATAACGTTGTTCTTGTTTTAGTCTTTTCTGCATGAGCTACACTATGGGGTTTCGAGCTAGATTGAGGCATATTGTTTGGGGAGATCTGTTTATATGAGCTAGATTCATTTGTTTTACCTCTGATTCTGTAAGTGAGTCATATATTGAGTCATCTAAGGGACCTCAGTGCCATTTCTCACTTATACAATGTTATTTTCTGGAGACATCTATTTGTGTTTACATGTTTCTGCAATTTTTAGCTAGTTCACTGTGGGAGGTCTGAATAAACTGCTTAACGTTATTTCTTTGAGCTTAAATTCTACAAGGAGGTCGAAATATATAGGTTCTAAGGCATTCCAGCAGTGGGAGGCCCTATTTTCACATCTTCTTCCTTATACAACGTCCCTAAGGAGCTTGCTGCAGCAATTCCTGAATAGGAATAATTACATATTTGTAGACAGAGACTGCAAAGGGCCAGGTAGCCTTTGGTTCTCTCCCTTCTTTGGAAGGAAACATAACTAGTAAATGCCTCAACAGTCCATCTCTGGAACAAACTTGTGGTTTTTCTGAAAACGGGACATTACAAAATTAATTAGGTAAATCATTATTTATGTTATTATTTTCTAGGAATAATGATTTAAATCATTATTTAATAATATTCCTTGTTAAATTTGACTAAATCATTTATAAATAATTGAATAAATAACTATCAATTTAATTATTCCTTGACCATATTCTTAAAATAATAAATAAATAATTTATTTATTTATTATTTCTAAATAAAGGGATTTTACTAAATTTAAATTAATTTTTCTCTCCAACAAAAAAATTAAAATATTCCATAAAAGTTGGATCTAGATTTGGTTAATAATATTTTAATTATGCACCAATATTTAGACTAAATCAATATTTTGTTATAAATAGAAAATTTTTCCATTAATTAACTACCTTTTGTTGCCTTGAGATCACCTTTTGATCTATACTTGTGGTCTGACTTTGATCCTCCATCATTGTCATATTTTTCTACTTTTTTCTTGTGAGCTCCCTTTGAGTTCCACTTTTGTCTGGGTTTTCTGCACCATCAAGAGAGAGAGATCTTGGATCTGAAGCACTGAGGACATACAAGAACCCATCCTATTGAGGGGGACTGGTAACATATTTCTATGTTCCATTCCTAGGTGCCATAATACAAAAAATTCTTTATAAATTATTGTCTTGTTCATTGGATGTATGGAGAAAACTCTTGCTTATTCTTGTTTTTTTCAATGTCATTAACTGCATAGATCTGGATTTTTTTAGCATTTATTCTGATCACCTACTGTAGAACTAAGGATATTGACAACCACATTTGATGTTAGAGTTGTTTTTTATGCACAACTAAAGTGATATTTTTATGTACGCTTGCAATTAGAATTCACAGTAACATCTGGTGACTCAAGGGTTTTTTATTACGACCTCTGTCATTTTTGAGATCGCTGCAACACCAGTGTCTTAAGCCCCTAGGGTTTTTCTTCAACTTCTTATTTTTCATTCCTTGATGTTGTTTTTAACCTTTTAAACCATAAAACAGTAAAAATTCTAACATCCGTGTGTTTTTGGGCCTTTTGTGTAGGTAACAGGTATGAGCCATGACAGAGAAGACACTTTTTTTCTGAAATCTGCCCCCGAGATAGCCGAAAGTGCAGGTCACACTTTTTGGCCCAAAACCTGCGAATTCAGCTCTTCGGTAGTGGATAACTGCCCAAAAATTTTGATCTCAGCAGAAATCAGGTTAGAACCTGCGACCTGTACTTTTTTTTCAGGATTTTTTCTAAAAGTTTTAGGCTTTGCCGAGGGCACTGTTCAGGGTTGTCTGACCTCCATATTTACCTGTATTTGACCTGTACTTGCTTAGTTTTACTCTTCAAACTAGGAACCAAATCCATTAGGGCTTCAGTATGATTCCACCTTTTTAGGAGAAGTTTAGCTGAAGCAGGTCTTCTGATATTTCATTGTTTTTCATTAATTTTTTTAGATTTGAACCTGCCTTTTCAGATCCATTTCAGATCAGTTTTTCCATACAAAGCACCTATTTTCAGCTTTTTTTTGTCCTCCCTTTAGGGTCCCCTACATTTCCCTTTAGGTTGTAGCCTTTCGCCACCTATTATTCAACATTTTTCCCTCTGGTTTCTTGCTATTTTCTGCACCTCTTTTCAGCAGATCTGACCTTTAGATACTTGTCCCTCTTAACCTTAGATCTATTGGCCGTATTGTGTGTTTTGAGTAGATTTCGCCCACCCTTAAACTAGTTGTTGTGAAGCCCTCCTTTTTGGGTTTAAATTTATGCATCTTTCGCTGTTTATTTTACTATCACATTTAGTTTTATTTACAGTTATACAATATCTTTTTCTTTTCTCTCTACACATGTCTGGGCTTAATTAAAATTAACACACTTATCACACACACACACACACACATAAAGTGAAGAGCACCTAGTTTACACCGCCATGCCTAGACTTAAAAATTGGAATCAATTGATCTCCACATGCCTACCCTTGATTACCTCTCTTCCTTATTGGGTTATGTATCTCTTTTTCCATAATTTCACCCAAAGGAATTTATCCCGGAGACTCTAAGGCCTTCATCCTCAATTTATGTTAGGAAGACTTACACCATCGCGTAGGGTTCGCGTTGGTCCTTTGCTGATTCCCCATTCCAACTCTAATTCTGGTTCATTGGGTTCCCCTTCTGTTTCTACCCCCGGCTCTCCTCCACCTTTCACATTCATCATGTCTAGTGCAGGACCTACCTCTGGTTGTGGCCCCAACTCTAATGCTTGAACCGCTACTAGTGGAGCTGCAACAAGAACAATTCTGACTACTCCCTTGCTTCCTTATATGGCAGGCATGAGCCTTCCTGATTTCAACCAGTTGATTAATGACCCTATACACCATGATCCAGGTTGTCCTGCTATGCCAACCAAGCTTCCTTCAGACATCCATAAGTTTGAAGGAAATTTTGGAGAGGATCCTACCAACCATGTTCGTTGTTTCCACATGTGGTGTTCGTTAAAATCTAACACTAATGACTATGTCTGTCTTCAGTTATGCTAGAGTACACTCACTAGAGAAGCTTCCAAGTGGTATGTCGACCAGGCCTCTTCCTCTCATATTACTTTTGCGACTCTTGCAAATGTGTTTCTGTCCTACTTCCAAATTCCCCTCTGCTATGACACCGGTATCGAACTTTTGACTGCTTTCCGTCAGACCTCTGCCACCCACCTATCTAACCATGTCCAAGAATGGTGTAGAAGGAAAAGTGTATGTTGAACCCTCATTTTTGAAGACTGTGTCTATATTGACTGGTTTCTTAGATACCTTTTTCCCTCTATTGGTAAAGATGTCCAATCTCACTTTCCTCAGACTAAGGAAGAAGTCCTCCAAATTGCATTGAAATATGACTTCATCTATGCGCAATCTGGTTATGTTTATATCATCTTACCTGATCTCCCTTGACCTGGTGATGCCAATGCACCAGGGGCATCCCATGCCACCGACGGTATTGTTGGATCCCTTTCACATCCGTACACTCATCCTCCTATGGGTTATGGTTTTCCTCAGGTAGGGACTAGCTCCTCTAACACTTTTCCCCCTCTCGGCTGAATGTATCCAGGACACGGCATGCCTCATGCCTTTGCCTAACCACATCCACTGATGCCAAGGCCTGATCTTGCCCAACCTGATTACCCCAATTTTTCTCAACCTCCTTATTGTCTGTATCCGCAACTTGGTACTCCAGCTCCTCCAGCACAAGCACCTATGCCTCCCATGCCTTCTCAAGCTCCACAACAACAACCACCCCCCCCCCCCCCAGGGTGGGTGTATGCACATCAGAGTGTGACTAATCCTCCCACTTCCAAAAAGAAGAGGAAAGGAAACCATAACCAACCTGCTCTAGGTAATCCAAGGAAAAATCCCCAAGGGAATACATCTAACACTGCAACCCTACAATAGGGCACTCAGCCCAAGACATACATCCCTCTTCACACAAACCAACCCATTTCTTGTTGTGATGTCCATGGTCACTATACCCATTATTGTTCCCTTTTACCTTTGATGCGTCAACTGTGGGAATCTCAAGTAGCATATCGAGTACAACAAGCCTCTTCTTCGGTTCCTCCTAATGTTGTGCCTATCCAACCGGATGTGTTTGCCAATCCTTTTCCCCATCAATGATATGTGGCCGCCCAACCCTCTGAAGGTCAATTGGCGACTCAATCTCCTGCATATGGTACCTCTGATTACCTGATCCTCATGATGAGCTCTGACAAGGCCAATATTTCCTATCTCAACCTTCAGACTCGGTCGTGCCAGTACACCAAGCCTCCCGCTACGTCTGCAACTGATCCCCCATCTTCAAGTCCCACAGAGCCAATTTCAACACCCAATGGTCCTTTACAGATCCCTTAGCCTAAGGCATAGGTACATACCAAGATCCCCAAAGGACTGTTACGCTGAAACACTGCTTTCGGTAAAGCCACCCACACCTACATTTTAGTAGATGACTTGGTGCAATCCCCTGCCGCCATGTCAATGCTGGAAGTCCTACAGTCATGCCCTTCACAATGAAAAGATCTACTATCTGCTATGGGTGTTTTGGATCCTTCAGATGATCATTTGATTGTATTCAATTTTGAAAATTCAGATCATCCACCCCTTCCTGCATCCGTCGCCTTCCAAATACCTATTAAGATCTGGAATGCCAACGTCTCCTGATGCATCATTGACAAGGGGGCATCCACCTGTGTGATTTCTGCTTATGTTTGGAAACATCTCAGATCACCCGAGTTAGCCCCTTCCACTATCACCCTCCGTGCGTGGGATGGCCACTCTTCCCAACCCCTTCGCATGTTGCACAACTATCCTATTTCTCTTGCAGGAAAGACTGTTTGTGTTGACGTTGAAGTCATTGATGCCCCCTTAGACTACAACATTCTATTGGGTCATAGCTACACTTATGAGATGTTGTTTGTCCCATTTTTGGTTCACCCGAAGATGTGATTTCCTAAGAATGGAAAGATCTTCACTATAGATCATCTGACATATTATGAATCGAAGTCTCAGACCTCTCGAGAGTCCATTATTTCTTCTATGGCCAATAAAAAAATAGTTGAACCTCCGACCAGTGTCTCACCCGTAGTCTATAAATATTCCTCTTTTCTTGGTTCATTCCCTGGTGTACCTCCTCTTATCTATGAACCTAGCTTGTCGAATATTTTCATGATGCAATCATTTCGGTCCGACCTCAAACAGTCTTGTTCGACTAGTCAACAGCCTCACCCTTTGAAACCTGCTCCTAGTACTTCGACTCAGCCATCAGGACCTCCTCCCCAAGGCCTTTCATCTATAGATGGTATCCATGATCCTATATTTCCTCTTGGAACAGTTCCCCCTAGCCTTAACCATCTGGGAGATGTTGCGCCTGGCCATTACGCCTCTGGTCAGATACAGTTTCTTGCTCCCCCTTCTGGAATATTTTCGGTACCTATTATGGCTACCTTAACCCTTCCCAACATGACCCTAGGGATCCTAGTCTAGTACATTTATCCCCCAGCCAATACCTCGCCTGGTCAACTCAAATCTTACACTACTTTGACCCCAGTCCAACTGGTCACCATGAACCCTCCCTTTGCTTTTGTGCCTCAACCACCTCAATAGGACCCTACTCTTGTTGCGAAAGCCTCGGATGAGGGGGGTGAAGCCCGCAAAAAGGCACCTAAGGACAAAGCTGCCCAGACAACTCCTGCTCCTCCTAAGCCTCCAAATCATACACCTCCGTGTGCTTTGTGTGATGTTGACGGTCATGCCACCCATCATTGTCCTAATTTTTCTCCTATCAAACCAATGGTCAACGTCGTGTTTCCTGTGTCTGATATCCCAAAATTCCATGTTACTTTACCGAATTCAGCCAAGAAACTCAAGACTGGGCATAGAAATCACCCTTGTGCCTTGTGTGATCTCCATGGCCACAATACTCACCTATGTACCTTCCAAACAGATTATCGCACCTCCTTGGAAGCGGTTCACCAATTTGAGGCCCAACGCAACAAATCCACCTCTCCCTTACTTTCGAGTTTTGCTTTAGCATTGTGGTGGTGGATTTTATGCATGGGTGTACGAAATCGTACTAGTTTAAGGGGTGTGGCCTACCCCTATAAACTATTGGTCACAGACAGAAAGTGGTGGAGCTCAAAAGCATATAATCTAGAGGAAAAAATATGTGAATGTATGCTCAAAGTAAACTAAAAACTAAAACACAAATATATAGAAGCTACTGAAGAGAGTCAAAACGATAATAATGCAAATGATGGCTCAAAGTCCTCTTCTTATTAAACATTTGAAATGGAGAATAAATTTTACCCACTTGCCAAAGGGCCCCTAGGAAATGGCTCTAGGTCCCGATGCAAGGATGTTGGTTTCCCAGTTCTGCCTCTGATGCAGTCTCCCTCTCTCTCCGTTGTGATGGACTAGGATTGTTGGGTGGCCAACAATCAAGTCCCCTCTATCTCCAGCTACGGGTCACACACTGCTGGTATTGCTTGGGAAATTCTGGCCAGCATAACAATGTGATCACCATTTCTTCATCTCTTGGTGGCTTTATATAGGGGATTTCAAATCCTCCTTCCCTCCCTTGGTACATGATGGATGGTGACCCAAGGGAGAGGTATGATTCCATTGTGTGCTCCAAATATTCCTTTGTGTGCTCACATAGTGTCTAAGGAGGCACTGGTGGCTGTCCTTAGGTGGCTTCATATAAGGAGTAACTGTCCTTTGCTTTGTGTGGTCCCGAAAAGTGAGATTTTTCCATTTCCAGGAATGTGCACAGAAGGCGCTCTTCTCGAAGGATTAAGTGCACAATTTAGCATTTAAGTCTAGTTCAAATCTAATTTTCTCAAAACCTTAGAGATTTTAAATACTTTTTGATTCCATAATGTGTTCCTGCCCTGTAAATCCTTAGGCTTGACATTAATTAATGTCAGCATCTACTGTATGATTTTCCAGTGTTATTAGTTTCCCCATAATGTGTGAGGTTTAGGAAGGACTGTATAATCAAAATACATTATAGTTTCTTTTTTGTATCTTGCGTAGAGAGAGAGAGAGAGAGGCCTGCGTGAATCTTGGAATTGACAACACCTTGCACTGTTTTCGAGATGACCATGGCCTAAGGTACCCCTGCAAGCAAACAAAATATACAACACATATACAAAATTTCAACGAGGCGGGAATGTCCCATGCTCATGATGCTATGGCTAGTTAAACAAAATTGACAGATACATGTGATGTTTGCATCACTACCATGGTAGTGATGCTAGCAGTTGTTGACGATGACTGCTGACACCATCAGGGGCATTTTTTTCTTTGACGATAGGTGGAATGTGGTACCCATATGCGTAAACTTGGTATGGCATCTAGCTGTGCAATGTACGCAAATGTACTACCTGGGGCCTTCCTGTGTAATAATTGTTGACAGAGATGCTTATGGAGGCACGAGTCTTTGACGAATCTTAATCGAAGTGCAATGGTTGTAAGGTATGATACCATCTTTACATGAAAGCTTTTGTTGTAGTCAAATTTCAGGAGGATCGATGACATCTATGGATAATGATGTCTCCCACAGTGCCACCTGAGGATACCACTTTGCATGGGGAGGGGTGATCCAAGGTACCACTTCTTTTTTGGAAAAGAGGTGTTGAGGTCGACAAAAAGGAAGCCTTAACCGAACCATGACTCGCTGACCTGAGGGATCGGGGACCTAAATGTGATGGGTTTAACATAGGCATGTTGGTGAGAGGTGACTAAAAATGGATGATGGCAATTCAGTGGCCTGAGGTCAGAGTATTCTTTAGCAGCTTTGCAGCAGTCATAGTTATTTCTAAAGGGAAAATCCCTGGAGTCGGTAGGACTTCCAATACGAGTGTGAACCAGTTATGAATGTCGTGATGGTGCATGCTGTGGGATAGATACTCCGACCAAGGTGAATGAGGGACTGATTCCATGGGGGAAAATATGAAATATGAGGGTGAAGCGGCAAAGTGAATCGTTTGCAGTCTTTGTACACTTACCAAAAGAATAAAATAATAAGGCTTGGTTTGTACAAAACACAAAGACGAGTACCCAAAACATAAAAGGGTTCACTCACTGAAGGTGTGATGATGGTGTTTTGCTGGGAGTGTGGGTCCCATTGGTTGGTATCATGTGCGGGGTTGATGAAGTAGATGGAGAAGTGTCATAGATGGGATTATGCTGATGGATGTATGGTGGGCCAAATGCAATGCACGGAGGTGCGCTTTCACTCTGCTTGTACAACCTGGTCGTTCGGGAAGGGGGTTTGATTTTGAATGGTAAACTTGACCTTATGCATGGCGAATGGATGGGCACGAGGTGCTTCCTGGACTGAAATGGTATGGCCATGGCGTCACTTGTGTTGTGATATATGGTCTACTTTGGGTGACGAGCACCATGGAGGGGAGGCTATACCGACCAACGCAGACGTTTATCATGTGCGGGGTGAGGTGATGATAAATTTGGTTAGGTATGAGGACCCTATGGTTTATTTCTGATGGAGAAATGATGTTAGGATATGCAAAGTTTTATGGGACTCTATCATGCTGGGGGTAGAATGATACCTACTCTAGACCTTTCAGTGGATGGTGTTATAAGTATTTTGCGGGTTCTTCCTGCAAAAACAACTACCTCAAGTGAAAGCATCTTATTTTCATCAAAAATTATTGATAGGAATGAGATAAAAAGAAAAAAAAAGGAAGATGGGAGGGTGCATACCTGCCGACACCGAATAATTATTTTTTCAGGAGTGTGAATGCATGGCATCGCCTCTGTTTTCTTGGGAGCTGTTACTTGGCTCCTAGTTTTTATTTCAGTTGTGGTTGCCCCCAGACGGAGATCATGGGGAGGGGGGCATTGCCGGTTACTGCCCCTTGTCTAGGATCTCCTCGAATACAAATTACTGCTGCCTAGGTGACCTTAGGTCAAAGACCTGACCAATCCGTCTGCAGTAATCGATGTTCTTGATAACTCAAGAGGATGGGGCAACCAGGTTCCATTTTCCCTGGTTGGTGTATGGTGGCTTGAGGGGAGGAGAGACAAATGGTTTTATTATTGGTGAGTGTCGTTTCTCCTGCATCTAAGGGATGACATGAGTTTCATCTTCGACAGATTGGGTGGTGGGATCCTCTTGGTAGGATTGCTCAATGGCATGTAAGGAATTCCTATATTGCGGGATCTCTGTGCAATGATAGGTATATTGCCCATAGGTGCCACAGAGATTGCATGCGTGATTGGTACGCAATGGTTTGCCTTTAGCTTTGGTGGTAGGTTCCTTTTTACGGGAATGTGTCGTCGAGATGTCTGCTTCGGAGCTGAGGAGTGGTTTTAACTCATCCAAATCCAGACATATGTGGGTAGGGTGGCCTATAACATCACATATGGCGTAGACCGGTGATTCCCATTGAATGGCGGGGGTCACCATATTCTTTCCTCTATTTTCAGTTTTCTTGGCCATGATTATCGGTTTCACAATGGGAAATTCCTTTGCGGGGGTGGTTTTGACCATTTCTTGGGTATTTTGGGACTCCTCTAGACTGAGGGGTTTTAACCCTGTGGCAGTAACATTGGTGGCTCTTGTTCCGGAAGGGGGAAGGAGGTACCAAACTGGGAATGCAAAAGATATGTTGGGTAACACTAGTGTTGCCAAAAATTGCTGGGAGTGTTAGGAAATTTACAGCAGCAATAAAATAATTTACCAAGAGAATAATACACATACAAAACCCAGCAACAAATCATGAACATAAACATAATGTTTAACCGGGAAAACCCCAAATCTGGGGAAAAACCCAACCAATGAAATTTCATTAACCATTGGCCAAAACCCTGGCCAATCCGGCCAAGTGAGCCTTCACTTCTCACCTCCAGGCCTTGCATTACAACGAAGTATTCCCAGCCTTTTATAGGCTCCATTACATGCAATACCATGGGTCAAAACCATGGGTGCACAAAACCATGTGCCCCAAAACCACTACTATTTACCCTGGTCAACTTTGACTCTATCCCAAGTCAAGTTTACCTAACAGGGAGATGAAGCTAGCTGGGGGTTAGAGGAAAGGGGTTTTGGAGGCGGCGTAGGATAGAGACGTTGTCGTGGCCAATGCTTCAGTGTCATTACTGCTTGAGTCCGTGTCCTGACTAACCTCGGTGCTTGATGTGGACATCATGCACACCGGGGCCCCTGTGGCATCAGGTGATGCCTCAGGGATAATGGGAGGATCTCCTCGGAATGATCGTAGGAAAAACGATGGTTTGAATTGGCCAGGGCCATATTCTTGGTACCGTGAAAGACCATCTGCGGTTGTATCTACATAGGGTAGAATTACATCCGTGTTGGTTAGGGGATGCTTCTCGCTATGTGTTAGCTAGTCTACGGTAATGATGTGGTCCTCGTGGGGGAACATCATAATGCGGAAGACAGAGGATGCTATGGTAGACATGGCATACATATAACTTCGTCCAAGGAGTATATTGTAATGCAAGTGAGCATCCAAGACTTCGGTGTCTATGTGGACAGTTTTTGCGGCTAAACAGACCGGGACATTTTTGTAGAGGCCGATGGGGGTCAAGGGATGACCATCGTAGGCTCGAAGCGTTATGGCCGAGGGTTTTAGTTTGGGAGAACCCAACTTCTACAAAACATTTTTTGACATGATGCATGTCGATGCACCCTCGTTAATGACACATGGGTGAATAGTAATATTTTGGACCGATACTGGTATCTAGAAAGCGATCATGTAAGGAAGCCTAGGGGTGGCTTTCTCTAAGTCAAAAGCCATCATGTGCCTATCAGCAGGGTCGATAGCGCCTAACGCGGAAAGTAGGGCTTTCCGTTGCTTTGGGCATGACCGCAGTACTTCCAACGCAGACATAGCAGCAGGTGATTGAGCTAAATCATCCATGATGCTATAATTATGGGCCGCTTTGGAGTAGTTACCTGCTTGCCTATTAGGTCCCTTTGTCATCTTTGGAAATGGTTCAATAGGCATCTTTGAAATGGTCAAAGGTGCAGTCGGCGCACTAGAACTATCCCCTGACGTAGTGGAGTCTAGTGAGGTGTCGTAACTGTGATTCCGTGTTTGGAAAAACATTTCTTCCCCAGTCATGTAAATTTCATGCTTGTTATTCTTGAAATCATCAGGGTTTTGTTCCTGAGTGCTGACCGTCCCATGGTGGGGGAAAGGTTCTTGCACAACCACAGGTTTTTTGGAAGATCATCCTTGTCCTCGGTTACCCTAAAGCTTTTTTAGCTCGGGGAGATTAGGACAGTGGTGAGTATAGTGCCCGTACTCACCACATATTGAACAAGAATGGTTTATTCATAGAGGTGGCCTTTTGCCTTGCTGTTGGGCATTGCTTGGCTCCTAATTTTGATTCCTGCTGGAGTTGCCTCCAGCCTAGGATCATGGTGGGCACTGTTGGTTACTGCCCCCCTGTCCAGGGTTCCCTTTTGGCTTGTTTTTTGATTTTTTCTTAACCACATTAGGAGGGTAGTTCTCCTGTTTATACTGGTGTGGTTGATTTTGGGATGACTGCACAAATTTCACCTGCACGTTGGTTTGCATATGTGTGTCGTGTGCTTGGGACTGAGCATAACGTTGTCCCTTGTTTGCACCTGGCCGTTGGGGGGGATCTCTTCCGTCAGTGTTTCTTTCTGTGTACTAGGTCCCCTCAGCTGGAGGATAGGGTCCTCCTTGGTGATACGCTTGTGCCCTACTAGTCAAATCCTGCTGAGGCATATGTTGACTTTGAAATCCAGGTTGAGACATGTTCTGGGTAGAATTATGTGCGTAACCGAGATTATGACTATTGCTGCCTAGGTAACTTTGGGTCATTGACCCAATTAATCCGTCTGCAGAATTCAACGCTCCTAGACATTCTTGATAAGTTTGCAGGCATGGGGCGTTAGGTAGGATATTGTAAATGTATCCTGACTGTGTATAAATCAGTTCAATCTTCTGGGCTTTACTAATTGCGTCCTCTTTGGATGTGGGGTATTGCTATGCCACATACTTTGAAATCTCTGCTGTCAGAGTTTTCAAGAATAAATCTAAGAGGACCCAATCGTCGAGTTTAGCTTTACATAAACTACGACGCCACCTCCATTCATGAATATGGTCAGAGATATGGATAGCGAGGGTTTGTGTAAAATGATTCAGTAACTCCATTCCCAAATCATGGTGAATGGGTAACTAGAAATAAGTGAGGAACGTAGTAGCGAGGGTGCTAAAGGTTCCATGTGAAGCAAGAGGTTGTTCCATGTACCATTTCATGGCTAATCCTATAAGAGTGCATTGAAATAGCCTCAATCAAATAGTGTCGTCGATGATACTATTCGATGAGCACCACAGGTGAAAGGTAATTACATAATTACCTGGGTCTTCCGCTTGCTTCCCTTCGAACTTTGGTATATCCAAAGGGAGCTTCTTGGGCATGGGAGGCCATGAATAATCGTGTGCGATGGGGTCATTTGTGAGCTTGGTTAAGCCAGGTAGATTTAACGCAGCTAAGAAGGGTGACTGGGAGGTTGACGCCATGGAAACATGTGAATACATGAATTTCTCATTAGAATGAGGGTTAGTCTGTGACATACCCTGATGTGTGTTCAGCTGGCTTCTCGAATGGGACACTCTCATCTGCCCCCTAGGGGTCGAGGGGGGAGTGGTGTGCAGTGTGGTGTTCAGAGACCGACTAGGTTCCCCAATTATGGTTGCTCCAATGAAGGATGAACCAATGATGGTGGCAGTGTTCCGTCTTTGACGCATAAATGGAAAAAGTCCCGGAACCCCTCCCTGTAATGGGGGGAGGTCCAAAAGATGCCTGGATCGCCGAGGTTCCGTTGGGACCGTTCAGGTGCTGACTAGGTTAGGTTTCGGAAAACTTTGAGACGATAGAGTCTAAGATCATAAAAAAATTATGGCCACATAAATAAAACAAAGCGAAAATGAAATGAATTTTCCCTTTAACTTAATTTATGTGATCAATAAAGAAAAAAATATGGTTTTTTTTTGTTTGCACGTGATACTCAAAATCGTAGAATACCTATGCATCCTTACACACTCAAAAGTAACTGGGCCTTGAGAAGATTTCTTTCGAGTGCCGGCACAATGTCCCGTAAGAGCTGGTGACACCCCCAGTCAGCCAAAGAGAATCTACTAAGGTAAGGGTAGAGGGTCTGACGCTTGCTTGCACCATCACCTATAGGGTAAAGGATGCCCTAGTTTTTTGCCACTAAGAACCATCATCCCATGTGAGCGTTTGAGTCTTGGGCTTCTTGGTATTCAGCTAACAGTACCAAGTATCAGCCGGGTCAAGTAGCCCCAACTGATACCGCACGCACTGCGCCTAAGCCTAACCCCCTCTGAATCGGGTCTCTGTTGCGCTCAAGTTTTATTTTCTATGGGCTGATAGGTGGATTTGAAGCTCCCTAAATACACAACTTCTATGTTTCAATATGAAGTATGATCAAGGTGGCTTATTGGATACCTACCCCCTTGATCCTAACTTAAACTATAAATTCTTTTGTGGCTCCTGTGGGGATAATTTAGTGAATTTGGTTAAGTTAGTTTTAGGTGTGTTCCTTTGCTTAGTGGGTGAGTGTGTGTGAGCATATGGTGAACAATCTCATAGTTTGAACATATGGATATCGGTGATCCTTTACAAAATTTCCCTAGTTAAAATATGTGATGTTGTTCCTGGCTCAAATGGAAAACATTTGCGGATAAAGGGCCGCTTTCAAATTTTCCTAGTTACTATATGTGACTAACTAAAGGGAGATGGCAAAGTGTAAATATAGAGCATTCATATGCTTACCTAGGATCACCAAATGGTGCAAAGGTAGTAGAGATTAATTGCTCTAATCGACAAATCGGTCCTAGTCCCGCATCCCTAATGCACAAATTGAACTAAACTAAGCAATATCTACACTAGAAAATAAAACTAGCTTAATTAGACTAGTTAATCTAAGTGTGCATACCAGAATTTGCAAAACACAAATCATTTAGAAAGAAATGGTTAATTCGCCCCCTACTTAAACTATGTGAATATTTTTTGCATAAAACCAACTTAAATGAAAACTAACTCTAAGCCTATAGAAGGCAGCTAAAAGTAAGTTCTCCAAAGCTGTGGGGTATCAACACAAGTGCTGGTAGATACATTAGGGGCTGGCCAGCACACTTACAAGAAGAAAAATGCAGAATATAGAGAAAAAAATAGCATTCTGTAATTTGCACGGAAAAGGCTCTGACAGGTGCGCTTTCCTGTGCACGGGTCAGTCCTGAATGTGCGCACCGTGCGTCTGTGAGAAGGAAATGTGCTCAAAAATCCTGCAAGTAAAAATATTAGGAGCTTCCTTCTTCAATATATCACTCCAAGTGAAACTAGGGACTGTAAGATGGATCAGAGGACTATGCGCTCCACTCTCCAATGTAGACAAAGGTCTCCTGTAAGAGATGGCACAACCAGATAAACTTGTAAACCGTTAATGGAGTCGCCAATCCTGTGGTGGTGGATCTGACGCACGGGTGTACGAAATCACACGAGTTTAAGGGGTGTTGTATACCCCTATAAAATATTGGTCATAGGAAGAAAGTGGTGGAGCTCAAAAGCATATAATCTAGAGGAAACAATATGTGAATGTATGCTCAAAGTAAACTAAAAACTAAAACACAAATATACAAAATCTAATGAAGAGAGTCAAAATGATAATAATGCAAACGATGGCTCAAAGGCCTCTTCTTATTAAATGTTTGAAATGGAGAAGAAATTTTACCCACTCAGCAAAGGGCCCCTAGGCAATGGCTCTAGGTCCCGATGCAAGGATGTTGGTTTCCAAGCTCTGCCTCTGATGCAGTCTCCCTCTCTCTCTGTTGTGATGGACTAGGATTGCTGGTTGGCCAATAATCGAGTCCCCTCTATCTCCAGCTCTGGGTCACACATTTTTGGTATTTCTTGGGAAATTCTGGCCAGCATAACAATGTGATCACCATTTCTTCATCTCTTGGTGGCTTTATATAGGAGATTTCAAATCCTCCTTCCCTCCCTTGGTACATGATGGATGGTGACCCAAGGGAGAGGTATGATTCCATTATGTCCTGCAAATATTCTTTTGTGTGCTCACATAGTGTCTAAGGAGGCACTGGTGGTTGTCCTTAGGCAGTTTCATATAAGGAGTAACTATCCTTTGCTTTGTGTGGTCCCAAAAAGTGACATTTTACCATTTTCAGGAATGCCCGCTTATCGGGAAAAAAAGCACGTAGAAGGCAATCTTCTCGAAGGATTAAGAGCACAATTTAGCATTTAAGACTAGTTCAAATATGATTTTCTCAAAACCTTAGAGATTTTAAATACTTCTTGATTCCATAATGTGTTCCTGCCTTGTAAATCCTTAGGCTTGACATTAATTAATGTCATCATCTTCTGTATGATTTTCTAGTGTTAACAAGCATAACCAAAGGACACATCCACTCCCATTGACATCCCCCCTCCCAATGTTGAGATGATGGAGCCATCAGCCACTATCCTCTACTTGTCATCATATATGAGATCCATGGTGGAAGACCCCTCTGGGGCATCCCATTCCATTTCATCTGACCTCCCTTCAATGATCACCTTGGGCTCAACATCGGTGGGTTAATCATCTACTTGTTCTTCTGTCACCCATTGTGACGATGTGCATGTGACCCTCACTTCTCATGACGATGAGTCATGTAGCTTCACCATGTCATGTGGTCATCCTTCCACCAGTCGCCCCATATTCTACTTTGATGACGAAATTATGGAAGCATTTACCACCCCTGACTTTATCTATCCAGCCCATAAGATAAATGGCATCATCCATGTCTATGGTGACTTTTGCAACTTAAGCACAAGTTGTCCCCAAGGCAGTTCCCCCACACCATCCACTATTCAATGTGCAGGGGGTAGAAATTATACCCATATCATTCCGCCTAGAAGTGCTTGTTTTATTTCTACCTTGAATTTAGGTTGCCAGCATTGTTCATCATCCTCTCATATGTTGTCTTGTGACACCTTTCATATGGATCCCCCATCCACATCGTACATTGGCTATGCCGATTGTGCAAGTCGCTACTCCTGGAATCTAGTCTCGTTAGCGTGGGCCACTTTCACCACCTTGCATTCACTTGTTCTCTCTAACGATGTATGCATTGGTGCTACCACCAATAACCAAGCCGAATATGATGTAGTGATAGGTTTGTTAGCTGATTCCCTTAACTGTTGCATCCTTCACATTCATTTTGGTTTATATTCTTTGCTACTTTTCGTGCAATTGAATGGTGTTTATCGTGTGCATAATCCTATCCCTTTTAGAAGATATTTATAAGTGAAGCTCTTAATGCATGAATTTGAAATCATTACATTTAGTCATGTAGCTAGAGCCCAAAATCACTATGTAGATATAATTTCAAACACTATTCTAGATTGGCATTTATCACACACATTTAACACAAGACAATGAGTTCCATAAACCATAAAACGATGAATATACATAATATGTGTTGTTCAAATATACAATGTTTTGGAGTCTTAAGTCTGATACATATGACATGTCCATAACATGTTATAAAAACCAAAACTTGGGGCACCTCATGCCCCTACATCTAATCACTATTTGGAGGGTCCTGAGCCAATGGCTCAGCTCCTGCAGCCTGTAGATCATGCATCCCCTGTCTAGCCACCACCATGTGCCACATGACTCCTCGCTTCTCCGAGGGTAGAATAATACATTTCTCTATGTACTGGTCATCAAGATCCTGCCAGCCGCACTCAAAAAATCCGGTCAGCAGCCTCTCACATCTATGGTGAATATCCTCTAGGAGGGCCACTGCATCCTCATTTTGCATTGCCCTAGATCCACTAGGTATTGCAGCTCCTGACACTGCGGGTCGTCCCATATACCTGACCGTTTTCACCGATGCTAATCTGCATACCAAAATTAAAATAATCAGTCTCATATAAAATATTATGAAACTTTAACATTCACCATAAAATATAAGTGAATTCTCACTTACCGGCTTCCCCCCGTGCTCGACCTGACAGAATTGGCAAGTCCGAGTCCCCATGATATTTCATCCCACTGTAGGGATAGTCATCTTTGTACAATGGAATCTGATCCCAATGTGAAAAAAAACTCATGTCGGAACACCGTACGATGGTTCCACCTCCTCCTCTACACAGCAGCCGCCCCCAGCGGTGCATCTTGGGTTCTTGCAACTTTCCATCGTGGATCTGTATATGAGGCCAAAGTGTTGGGATCTTCTCAAAGAAGAGAGAGCAAAGCACTGTGCCATATGCACAGTCATATGGTTCACTTGCCACTTGCACAATGACAACTGCTATTTCAACGACGACAGTCGCATATGGGCCCACCCATAGTAGGTCCCACTCAATACTTCCTCAACCAACATCATCTGCCCCCCTAGTGATGTGGTGGAGCGCCTGGTTGCCCACGATACATAGTACCGCTACGACCACAACATGAGTATCTAGCCCCTCTAGATCTTCGATTGCTATCCACGTTCCTTTCACATGGAAACCTAGTCGACAGTGGAAATCTACAAATTCTATAATGTTCCACCCTCATGGTAACACTAGCTGTGTGTTTCCCACCATCCCCAGTGGCAGGAGACTGGTCAGGAAATATATATCCTGAACTGTTAGCTCGATCTGGTGCCTCTTCACTATAAATATCTAATGATACGGATCCCAATAGCTGACTATTTAAGCCAACAAGGGCTCTCCTGCCCTCATCAATGAGTTCTCCACAAATTTAAGGACCCCAAACCTGGCCAATGTGACACAGACTACACGATCCTCTCGGATCTCAGAATGTAATGTGTCCAGGTCTCTCTCTCTCCAGTTGATCCTCAACTCTACCATACCTACAGAAAACCATCATGTTTGTCAACATATAGAAAGAAAAGACTGCATCATAACCATCAAATCCTAGCTCTCAACCAAAAAACAGCGTTGAAACCCCTTTCTCTGAGAGGTCACACTTTTCAGGCCATTTCCTCGGACAGGTCGCAGTTTTTTCCCAATACCTAGTACCTAGGTCATAGAAAAGGCCCTAAGAAGTGCGACCCAGCCGTGAAGAGGAGAAGGGGTCTGTTCCTAAGCTCTTGGTGCCTAATATGAAACTTTAATCCACTGAATTGAAAAATTATGGTTAGGCCTCTTACCTGAAACTGAATGATCTCGATTCCAATGGTCAGTTTGTCCGCTACGATCGATGCAAGATTTAGGGCCTTTTCTCCTCTCTACATTCACCACATCTACACTTGTAAATGAATCAAATTGGAGGGAAAATTACTTATTAAAAGAGAAACCCAAGATTTTTCTTTTTCCAATTATGACCAAACCATCAACACCATTGGAAACTTCTCATCGAGCACTCAAATGGGTATCCTTCCGTTTTTAGTGATTTGATACTTCACCCAAAAGCCTTTTTTTCTAAGAAGGGTCACTTCACCACTTCGCAAAATCAAATTTATTCACTTGTGACACTTTTACTTAGGGCACCACTTTGGCTTCATACTTGTTGATGCTCTTGTCAGTTTTTTTCATGAGTAACCATCTTGTACTCATGTTTTTATGGTCCCCACTGGGCCTCTTCTATGTGGCAACATCATCAAGTCACCCTTGTTTAGAGCATCCAAGTTGATTCATCATTGCATCCATGGAGTCTGTCCCGAGTTCCCTTTGTTTCCCGTCACAGTCTTCCATCATTCATTTCTTTGTACCTCTCTCGTGTCACACATTTTGGCCTCGAGTCATACTGTCCCCTATCCCCTCCGGAGTCGAGTCAATAGATGTAGGTTCATCCATGCCCTTTATGATCTAACAAGGTAATTCGTTAGCCTGCTACTCAGTATCCCCCATTCTAGCATCATCCTTGGTGTCAGTCTATCAGTCGCTCTACTATTATACCTTGTGCCTTAGTTGAGGACCCCTTATTGCCTCACCTTTGGCAGACCTATTTCTGTCGAAATTAAATTATTCATTCCAGAAGATAGGTCTATAGGGCGGTGTACCTTGGTTTCAGCTTCCACTCTTGTTCAGTGCCTCGGATTAGGCAAAGGGACCCTTTATTGCCCTTTGAATTGATTGTTTCTTAGTTTCAGCTCCTTATGGCATTATTGAGATCCGTATACTTGATGGTTCATTGATGCAGCAGATTGTACCAATGATTCCCGTGTGTGTGTGAGATGTTTTCAGACCTCATGAGGGGGTGGTCCTTCAGGTAGCCCCCCACATGCCCGAATGAATTCTTTCCTACAGCCTTAGATGCAACTCTACAGATTTAATGTTTCATGCCTCAACCGCTTGTAGTGCCTTTTTGGTTTGCATGTATCTTTCATATTTTCAGATCCCTTTAATGTTTTACAGGGCCTCTTTGGCTATACTTATATCTCATGTACTCAGATATTATTTTATAAGTCCTGGCTGCTATCCCAAGTATCATATGTATGTGGGATCAATTATGTTTTTTATCTGGCCCATTTTTATGACATCATGTACTATATAACTCATTCCCATGTTTGTTGGGTGCACCATTATTCTTTGTACACTGTTATCTTGGTGAGCATAGGTATTCCTCCCTCGCCTCATTCAGATCAGGTACTCACTCATAAAAGAGACTTTCTGCACCTTTAAGTCTCGCTGCCTCAGGGTCTTGTCCTCTCTCACTTCAGTACGTCTTATATTTCTCTCTCTCTGAGTCCCCGTCGGTGTCTAATGATTGAGTTCTTACAATGTACTTCGGTTATACTATTAGGTCCTAACGCTCGCACGTTGGGGGGCAATATGTTGCACCAATTTTTGGTCATCTAACCTATTACTATTAGATGGACTAAAGTACACAATGTAGGACCAATTTTACCACAGGAAAATTTCTTTCACTATGAGAAATAACTTAATAACCCATAGTTTATTAAGTTGTTTCTGGTCTAAACATGAAACCCCATGAGGCATAATTAAATAAATCCTTATTTGTTTGATTTTCCTCTAGGGATAATTAACTAAACCACTATTTAATTAATATTCTTGGTCATATTTAACCCAAAACAGGAAAATTAATTAGATAAATCATTATTTATCTTATCACTTTCTAGGAATAATTATTTAAATCATTATTTAATAATATTCCTTGTTAAATTTGACTAAATCATTTATAAATAATTGAATAAATCATTATTTATTTAATTATTCCTTAACCACATTCCTAAAATAATAAATAAATTATTTATCTATTTATTATTTCTAAATAAAGGGATTTGACCAAATTTAAATTCCTTTTCCCTCCAACTAAAGTAGTAAAATATTCCATAAAAGTTGGATCTAGATTTGGTTAATAATATTCTAACTATGCACCAATATCTAGACTAACTCAATATTTTGTTATAAATAGAAGATTTTTCCATTCATTCACTACCTTTTGTTGCCTTGAGATCACCTTTTGATCTATACTTTCGGTCTGACTTTGATCCTCTATCGTTGTCATATTTTTCTTATTTTTGCTTGTGAGCTCCCTTTGGGTTCCACTTTTGTCCGGGTTTTCTGCACCATCAAGAGAGAGATATCTTGGATCTGAAGCACTAAGGACATACAAGAACCCATCCCATTGAGGGGGACTGGTAACATATTTCTATGTTCCCTTCCTAGGTGTCATAATACAAAAAATTATTTATAAATTCTTGTCTTATCCATTGGATGTATGGAGAAAACTCTTGCTTATTCTTGTTTAATGTCTTTAACTACATAGATCTAGATTTTTGTAGCATTTATTCTAATCACCTACTGCAGATCTAAGGAAATTGACAACCACATTTGATGTTAGGGTTGTTTGCTATGCATAACTAAAGTGCATTTTTTTTGTATGCTTGCGATTAGAATTCACAATAACACCCTACATTCCTATTAGCATGTTGGAGTTGGATTATTGAAGTATTCATCCCTTATGGTGATCTTTTCCCTCCCCCCTCCCCCCCCCTTCCAAATCCCCACCTTCGGTTTCTTATAACAATATGATATCATCCTCTACGATTCTGGCCAATCCATGGATTGTATCAGATGAAACTAACATCCAAAGTTTTGGAGACTGGATGTCGCTTAGCCCCGTTGAGCAATATTACAAAGCCATCTACTCTGCTTGTGCAGCCCATACCTTTTCTTCGATCAATTGGATAGATTGATCCTTGGATTATGTCAGTCATTTGATCCTTTCTCACTTATATTATCAACCGACGAAAGCATCATGGAGATCATGATGTTAGATGACACGTCGTGGGACAAGCATCATTATCGTTCCTCTCTTCCCGATTCCATTGAAGATAATCTGACTAGCATGTATCTACCTAAAATAATCGAACCCTGTATGAATTTTTTTTCCATTCATGAGATCAACTATGGAAATAACTTCTCGAGTATTGAAGAAACCATTCCTATTGATATTTCGGTCAAACCAGTAATACTAGAAAACATTTACATCGACCCATCTTGTTATTCATCTGAAGTTGAGAGATATCAAGCCCTTTTTCATGAGTTTATAGATGTATTTTATTGGAAATATGAGAACATGTTAGGTATCGACCCAAACATAGTGGTGCACGAAATTAAAATGTATCCTGATGCCAAACCTATCCGGAAATGCCTTCATCCGGTCCATCCTAAGAAGGATGTCGGGATAAAAGCTGAAGTTTAAAAGCTTCTTTGGGCTGGTTTCGAATACCCCATTGCTTTAACTAATTTGGTTTCAAATGTAGTCCCTACCATTAAGAAACATGACATGATTAGAGTATGTTTTGATTATTGAGATGTCAATCGAGCTTGTCTGAAAGACAACTACCCAACCCCATTTACTGACCAGATTTTTGATGATTACGCTGGTTGTGAGATCTATTCATTTATGGATGGATTCTCGGGTTATAATCAAATCAACATTCTCCCAAAAAACCAACCTAAAACAACATTTATTTATCCATGGGGTACTTTCTCTTATAAAAATCTCGCATTTAGTCTCAAGAATGTAGAGGCCAATTTTCAATGTGTGATGAATTATGTTTTGCATGATATTAAGCATATCATGCAACCCTATTTGGATGATCTCCCTGATCAGTCCAAGCATCGGGTTGATCACCCTCTGAATTTATGGGCCATTTTTCTCTGTTGTAGGAACTATAACATTTAACTTTACCCGCATAAGTGTGTGTTCTATGTTGGTTCTAGTCGACTCCTTGGTTTTTTTATTTCCAAGAAAGTAATTCATATTGATTCTCTCAAAGTCTAGGAAATCGTTAATTTTTTTACACCCTCCTCCTTACTTTAGTTACAAAGACTCCAAGGGAAAGCTAACTTCTTGAGGAGATTCATTCCTAATTACACCAAGATGACCAAAGGATTTACTCGCTTACTGAAGAAAGGTATTCCATTCCATTGGGATGACCCTACCCAAAAAGCGTTTGATGCCTTGAAATATGTACTGGTTCGACATCTCTCTTATATCCGCCTGACTATCAGGGTGATTGCTTCCTGTATATCGTTGTCACCATGTCTACTATGGCTATGGTTTTGGTCCCAGAAGAGGAAATTTGGATTGAACATCCCATATATTATCTGAGTTGGAACCTTAATGATACTGAGATCTAGTACACTCATGTAAAAAATTTGGCTTTGGCAGTTTTTAAAGCTATTTAGATATTTCACCATTACATCTTGCTTCAAAAAAATATGGTTGTTTCATATAGAAACCCAATGAAATATATACTCTCAAGCCAATTGTTGGGGGGAAAGTACTCGAAATGGATAGTTATTCTCCATTTTTTTGACCTAGAATTCATCAAATCCAAGTCAAATAAATCCTTAGTTTTCGCCAAACTAATGTGTGATCTTCCCTCCCTTGATGCAGAATATTCATCTGAATATTCCATTCCTGATGGGTCATTGTTTCTAATATCATCATCTGACTCGTGATATGGATATTTCCTGACTTATCTCCAAACCCAAACTTTCCGACCTAATACCTCTCGCTCTAAGAACTGACGTATCCAGTACCAGTCCCAAAATTATCTGATTATCGGCGACACCCTTTACCATCGTGGTATCGATATAATTTTACTAAGGTGCCTCACCCTCGAGGAGGCAGTGAAATTTCTGAATGATTTCTATTTTGGAGCATGTGGCAGACACTTATCTGGTTATGCTACCGTGCAAAATATCTTACACGTTGGTTAATTTTGGCCCACCATTTTCTGCAATTGTATCCTTGAAATCCAAAAGTGTCATGCTTGCCAGATACATGATCACAAAGTTCGTGCTCCAGCTACTCCACTGCATCCCGTTATTGTTTTTGGTCCATTTTATGAATGGGGTATCAAATTTATGACATGTAACCCTCATTCGGCCCAGGGGCATGGTTATATCATTTTCTTTTTTGACTACTTTACTAAGTGGGCTGAAGCAATGAATACATTCAATAACACTAGCGAAATGACTATATACTTATTTTTCAACCACATGATTGCTAGGTTTTATGTTCTGCAAGAGATTGTTAGAAATCGTGGGAAGAATTTTTGGAATCCTATAATAACTGAATTAACTTCCAAATTTGGTCTTTCACATGAAAATTCCACTCCCTATTATCCTCAGGCTATGACATGTTGAAGTTATCAAAAAAATTCTTAAGACTATGCTTCAACGCATGATAGGGATCCATAAATCAGACTCAAATTTACTTCTCTATGCTAACTTATGGGAATACAAAACATCAGTAAGGATTTCTACAAGATTCACACTATTTCAATTGGTTTACAGTCTGAAAGCAATCCATCCCATTGAGTGAAAAATTCCTGGCTACCTCTGCAGAAGAGGAATGTATTTTACACTTGATTCGATTGGATGAGACCTGGTGTGATGCTGCTTTGGCCAACAAAGGTCATAAAAGATGCATACAAGTGCAATATGACAAAAGTGTAAAGCTTAGAATCTTCTCAGAAGGATATCTGCTACTCTTATATGACCAGGAGGCTGATAAGTTAGGCCCAGGAAAGTTGTAGCCTATGTGGTTGGGCCCATACATTGTCAAATGTGTCCAGGAAAAGTGGGCTTACAAGCTAGTAGATCTTGATGGAATTACACTATTGCAACCTAGAAATGGGTTGTATCTCAAAAAATACTATGCTTGATCCCATGCATAGTACACTATGTACATACTATCTATAGGTGTGTTGAGTGTGTTTTCAGTGTTTTTTTCAAATTTTTCCCATGCTTTATGTTGATTCCTCTTTACCCTGGTTTGTAGATGTCTACCTATCTCAAGCCATATATTGGTTACACCAATGGTGCTAGCCATAGTACTCGCAACCTATCCTCAGCAACATGGGCCATATTTTATCCAAATGGTGAGATAGTGAGCATGCAAAGGATTTGCATTGGTTACTCTAATAATAACATGGTTCAGTATAACACAGTGGTTGAGTTACTATATGGTGCTATTTCAAATGCTATTCGTCATACAATCATCAAGCTTGACTCACAGCTTGTAGTACTACAACTTGCAAATAACTATTCAATGAGAAATCCCACCATCCTTCACATGGTTTTGAGAGTTAATCTTCTGGGAAGGCATTTAAATTTCATACAATATGAACACTTTTCTAGAAATATAAACACTTTAGTATATGTGCTAGATAATTTAGTTTTAGATAGACATTTGCAACGAATTTAACTAACTTTCAATTCACATCACATTATATTGAAAGCATAATAGAAGCTAAGAAACACTTAATATACATATATATGATAATTTTGGTTTTACAAAATGTGTGCCCCAAGACACATATGGCTACATCTCCCATATACAAAAACTACATGCAAACATCTAAGTAGAAAATCAATCACTACAAGGAAAAGACCCTCTAGCGGATGTTTTTGAGGAACCCCTTATAAAAATACCCTAGACATACGTTTCTAGTGGAGGTTACTAGAGGAGGTTGGCAGGTGGAGTTTTTTGTGGATTTTTTTTGTCTGGTGTGCTTATCATCCTAAACCGCATCGGTGCGTTCGATAAGAGAAAGGACCGGCGCACAAAAAACATTGTCACACCGGACACCGTGCACTCTGCACACACCTACTCGGTGCATCTTATTACTGTAGCGCACCAGTGCTTTACAAAGCTTCCACACCAGTGCATCATAAAATCCCGCGCCAAAACAGAAACCACCCAGTGTGCTCTTAAGAAACCGTACCGGTGCGCCTATAAAACCTTGCGCACCAGAACAGGGTTAAATAAAAAACAAATTACAGCCAAAAAACCACATTTTTCACTTTTCTCAGTGCTCCAGAGCTCTCAAGAACCGGTGAAATTTATCCTTGTCTAAGCCGCCTTGACATCGGTTCTCCCATTGCACCTATTTTACACACTGCTGCTATGCATTGCCCACCAATCTCCAGCTGGAATTTTGCAAAATGGTGGGCAAATTTTCTTTTGCAAATTCTACAGCCAATATGCCTCCTCGATGACCAAATGTACAGGTATTTTTCTTGTTTCTCCATAATTAATCCCTTTAGCGGATTAGAATTTTAAATTACCTTAAATTTAACCATTTAAAAGAAAAATAAATTGTGGTGTGTTGCGTTCGAGCCATTCAGCTCACACCGGTTCGTGGTGTTGCTTGTAAATTTACAGGGCGCACTGCAACCGGTGCTAATGGTATCCACACCAGTTCCGAGGAGGTATCGAAAGGCACACCGTGTTATTTTAAAATTTTAAAAAAAGTGTGGTGCAGTTGGTTACCCGACCGTAGCGTTGACCATGTGGAATTGCGGCAATATGGTGCGTTGACTTAAATATCCGCCCGGGGTGGGTATTTTTTTCAGCGCATTGCATTCCTCATTTTGACAGGGTCAACGGTGCGGCCTGGTAAAAGACTGCACCATTGACTATGTAATGATGTTAGGAGGTCGGTGCACTGACTGAACTATACGCCTTGAGGCGTAGAGTTTAGTCAGCGCACCACAGTCCCGACACCGTCCATAGTCAACGATGCACTGAAAATTTTCAGGTGCACCGCCGCTGGTGCGCTGACTATTTTATGGTGCATTGTCGTCGGTGCTCGATAAAAAAAGAGGCACTGTTACCAGTGCATGCCTTTTTTTGTGGCACACCGATTGTTTTTTTTTTCCAAAAAAAATTATATATGTATATTCCTAAATACATGTCTCATTTAATAAAAAAAATGTATTTAATATGTCAATCATTCAGAGATGTGAAAGGAGAGAAGAGGGGGAACAATAACAACAACAGGCGGACTAGTATAACATGGTTCACCTGTGGGAGGCATGAGAGAGGGAGATAGATGCGTACCCTCGCCCTATTACAGTAGCTACCCAGGGGCTCCTAAGGTAGGTAGGCTTCCTCAAGTTCTATGAGGAGGCTACTTCCCTAAAGGGCCATTGTGTGTTTTTGAGACATCTTATCCGCAGGTGGAATTCCCATCGACAGGCTTTCCAGGTTGGTCCTAACCAGTGGTATGCGCCCACTGAGGAGGACATATATTTCATTACAGGGCTATCATGGAGATGGGTGGATTTTCCCTCGTTCCCAGAGGTTCTAGTGGCTATGCAGCAGGAAGTCAATTGGTGTACTCCGAGAGATACATTAGCACAGATATATTGTCTCCTTCAGATTTTCAGGTCTCTGGAGGTCAGTTACGTATTAGTGCATTTGGTATTCAGGAGGTGAGGTGCCTCTCACTTCTGATTTTGACCATTTCACACTTAATGATGCTCATGATAGAATGACACTTCACGAGCTATATTACAAAATGATCAACCAATACGATAAGGTACCCTGATGGTATGTCGTTGAAGTCACAATTGAAGCTGATAGACTATGATCTCATCAACTCCGTGAGTCATCCCTCCATTTGGCGCACCACCTCCTCTAGGACCTCTGCTACCTCAAGATCCTGTAGTGCATCCTGTCCCACCATAGCGACCTGTACTAGTCCCACTACCTCCTCCTGTAGCTGTCTCTCTATGCAATGGAGATATATAGCACCCACTAGTCGAACAAGTCCAATGTATGGATGAAAACATAAAATATTTTACTCTTGGGAACATGAAAAAACACAAAAAAATTGTAAAACTTCTTAAAAAATTAAAGGTCAAATTATATTACCTGTATCATCCCATTTCTCACCCTCAGGAAGTACAAGATTGAGATCATCGTTGAAATACATTCTTATGTAAGGATACTCATTGATCACGACGAACTATCGGTGAATCCATCCAGAGAAGGCTGGTGAAAAGTTGATCGTTGATGGACTTGTATGTCTGGCCATGTGGTGTATCCACCTCCTCATCCGTGGGACCCTCGGATCGAAGGGCTCGAGTACAATCTACTGAGGCTGTAGTAATGGTACCCGCTCTAAGGAAAAAGAGTCCAAGATGGAACCATAGCAAAAAAATTTCAAATTCCCCTTCTTTTCTTTAGTAAGTTGTTCCTTCAAGTTGACCAAGACACCCTCGCTCTAGTTGAATATTGTCGGCACTAGACATTCTACCCCATACTGCATGTATGATCTGCTTGCCACATGTAATGTTAAGAAACCTTCCAATCTTTCTATGATGAACAAGATAGTTCTTAAAGGTAGTTGTGTCACATCCTTTATGTTAATATTTCCTTCAGAAGTAGCATCGACTCGAGGTCTGCAATAGGTAGCAATTTAATATTTCACTGTCTCACCACCACTTCTTCTACCTAGAAGGGAGATGGGGGCACCTCGCTTTGAAAATCATGTCAAAAAGTAAATTTCATCTACCTATATCTCAAGTAGATTATCCCCAAACCTAAACGCCTATGCCTGAACATCCCATGAATGCACAAGCTACTTTAACAACTCCATTTTTTGCCTGATAGCGAAAAGCTAGAAGAATTTCAACAACCTGCAGTTTTTAAGCACCTGGATGGTAGTTGGGTCATTTGATGCATCCATATCTTATGCTTCATGCTCTCTTTCTCTCCAGGTAAATGAAAATTTGTGATAATGGGTACCTGAAACATGAACAAAGGACTCATTAGACTCTTTCCCATGCAAAAAAAGTTGACAAAATTTAAGGAAAAACTGAGAACAAAATTGGATAAATGTGCACAATGCACCCAATGCACCCAAGGATGCTTAGGCATAGAATTTCACCTCTATCTGCAATGTTTATCTGCCTAGGTGCAATTCCCTTTTCGACACAGAGGTGGTGTGTTGTTCCCAAGGAGTTTTTTATGAACCCCAGGGGCCTCAAAAACTTGAAAAAATTGCATGAAAACACAAAAATGAACCCTAGAAATATAGAGAAAGGTATTAGCTCCTATCTGGATCTGAAAACACTTGAAATGGTTCCCTGGATTGGTCACAATCAACTGCACAATATTGAGGACAAAGGGGCTCCAAATATTCATTGTTGAAGGTAAAGTGTGAAATGGTAAAAATGAGAAGTCATTTTAGATATTTACGGTCATTTTCTCATTATTTTATTCATTTTTAACATTTTGACCTATATATGCTTCATTTTTACTATGAAACAGGTGTGTTTAATCCTTCTTGTGGCGTTTTAAGTAGGATGACAGATGTTAACAGGTTTTTACTATGTTGTGACATGTTACTTTGACTGAAGCTTATACTTTTATCACTTTTTCAAACTCTGTAAACCAACAAAAAAGGAACCCCCTGAATTCCTCTTTCAGCTCTTTTCAGACTCCCAAAATATGAAAATATTTTCGAGCAGTTGTCCTTTCGAGCTTGTAAAAGTAAATGACAAGACATATACTTAGTATAATTTTAACACTTTTCTGGACTGAGATAGACTAACTACACAAAAGGAATACCTTATTCAAACATGGATAAAAGTTTCTCTTGAGTATTTTTTTCTACCCTTTTGGACTCAAGAGACTATTTATGTAAAGGGACATGTGGAGTTTTCTTTTTCACCTTTTTTTCAAACTCTCTAAACATGAAAAAGATGTCAAGTTTCACCTTCACTAGACACGTTAAAACATCAAACAATGTTGAACTTATCAAATATTACAAGGAAGAACCACTCCTTCTTAGGGTTCGTTAAATATAATCAGAGGGATTCATCCAAAGGATGAACTTACAGATCAAGAATATTTTATCCTCCTCAAGATTGTTAAAAAATAAAGAGGTAATGATCAGTATGGTTGGGGTAATTGGGAAAATAAGGAATTCCGCTTTGATAATTATAAGTGAGTCACTCTTGAACACGACACTTTCTACTTCATCAGCATGGCTATGGGGTTGGGTAATCTACTTGTATCTTGGTTATCATACTGTTTTTCAAAAAATTCATCATGGTTTTCAGTCAATGCTGCCAATTCCATTCAGTGTCGCCGGTGTTCAAGATAATTCATTCAGTTGATATCCACTACAATACTCTTAATCCTTCATTTCATGTATGCATTTCCTGATCTAGTACCATATCAACATCATTATGATCATTCTGTCTCAATCATGATAGTTGTTTCATGTAATTGATGGGGGATACGTCAAGGTCCTCCTGCGATGGGTCACTTCCTCTTGACATCAACACATCATCCAGGAAGTTTTCTTAGAAAAACCCCTTTGGTACCTTGGTGCATGCATACATCAATTGCAAGTTTCCTCGCTCTCGGTTCTAGTTTTATCCATCTAGGCTGCGATTTTAGGAGCTATACAAAGATCACAATGTATGACGCACGTGATCATATAGATAGACATCAAGTCAGGAGTCCATTAGCTGCATCTATAGATGCGTATTTTTATTATTATACATGTTATGTTAGCTTATGAGATGAGTATGGGTATGCTTCCCACAACATATATATGTCATGATAAATATTGTATTGTAACAAATGAATCTTGTTGGTTTTCCTTGATCCTTACTTGTCACAAGGTAAAGCACTGTAGTCATCAGTCACTGTCTTTGACTTTGCGATTTAGGGGGAATTCTGTTATAGGCCATTGTTGGCTCGAGGGGTCTTGACCCAGGTTCGGTAAGTAAGGTTTGCCAACAAACCCCTATACTACTAGCCCTTTCAGTAGTGACCTACTTTCGCAGGTCAAAGTCTCACCCGAAGTAGTATGGGTGGGTGCTGGAACCAAGTTTCTGCACCCTGAGAAAGGAAGAGTAAGGCAAGCAGAGCTACATTATGTTTCTGTAATTCCCAGATTACCTTGTTCTTCGCAGGGTTAATTATGTATCTATTTGCATCCACGTGCACTATATCTATAATTATATGCTTTCTATAACATCAACACAGTATTATATAAACAGAGCAGAATAGATCTAGATCCAAGCATTCAGTACACAGATCTTCGTAGCGAAAAGAAAAAAAATAAATAACACAGAAATTATCAGAAATTCATACAACAATACTCATAGATTCATATCTCTAATAATCCTTCACATTCATTCATTCATCAATATTTCCTTACAATTCCCTTCCCAACCTACGCACACAGTAGCAGGATCTGCACATAGCTGGACTAGGATCTCTGCGCACATAGCCAATAGGAGTCTGCTCCCCCAAAACCAAAACAGATAGCTTAAGCAACATATCGCATCAATATATCATCAATTCTTATCCTTTATGATACAAAATACATCTCTATTTATGAAAATCTAGCCTTGACTTTCCTAGACCCATGGTTTTCAGACCCCTAGTTTACCCTTTGACCCATTACAATGTGTTCGGGGCTTTGACCCACCCCAAAACCCTTGCGCTATACTAAATATAATAAAAAATAATCAAAATGGACTAGTTACGCAGCTTGTTAGGAAACCCCATTCCAAGATTCCCCCAACACAATCTTGTGAATCATCCCGAGTCACTGCACTGGTGCAACTTCTATTTGCACGCACAACGTAGCCAGAGTGAAGAAAAGTGGAGGGAGTACATCTTGACTTTGGGCCATAGCTTTTTGCACAATGTTGACCAACATCAGAGAGGCAGGCCCATCTATATCCGCAGCAACCCGTTCTAACACCCGGTGGAGGTGTGCGATGGTAGACTGAGCATCGTGTGTGAGCTGGAGTGTGGTATCAAACCATGGCTTCAACCATTTTCGAACAACCTTCTTGGAGTGGTGAAGGTTCTCAATATTTTCCATGGTGGCTAGGCACTACGTAGAGATGTTGGAGGGTGTGGAGGCTCGGATTTGATCCAGAACATCTTCTGCCTGTTGTAAATCCTACTGGATATGCTGAATCGTGGAATGGTGTTGTACTGCCGTCCATAGTTGTGTGGCTGTTTCGACCAATTGTGCCACCTACGTCAGTTTCTCCTCAATGATACGCATTGCATCTACAACCACAAAAATTCGTTGGGCCCAGACTTATGGAGGTATTTCATACTGTTGCTGCCTGTCTCGGTCACGGCGGCGAACCTCCTGCAACAATGTGGAGGATAGTCTTTGTAGCTCTTAACTAGATAACTGTGCTAAGTCTAGTTGGACGTCCCCAATAGTTGGGTCGGGAGTGCGAACTATGGCAGTGTGAGGGAGTGAACATACATTGCTTCTGGTGGGCGACGCTCAGAAGCTGCGGAGACGTCACAACATGTCCCTGTATCTCATTGTTTCTTCTCTGCATGGGTTGTAGAAAATCCTCTCTATCGGAAGCCTGTGCTCATTCCTATAACTGCACTCAGCATTCCTAGGTCCTCTTACTGGTTCCTTCAGCGGGTTAGGGTTCATCTTTTTAACAGAGAGACGAGCGTCACAGAGAATATGGATGAACACAAAAAACTGGAACGCGGATAGCCAGATTTTGTTGAAGGGTGAATAAATAGCCTGGCGCAAATTTTTCCGGCCATCCGTGCCCCATTCGGAGCTATTTAATGGTGAAGTATCTCGTGCGTGGCACGTACCCTTGATCCTTCAGACCGTTCTTACCATAAATGGCCGTATTGATGATTTGCCGCCTGTTTTTCATACTTGCAGGGGTATTTTCTTATTAAATCGGGATGTGCTGATGGTCATCCTTCATGCCCAAGGTCGTGTCCATGGAATTTCAAACCATGGTTGACACTTGTATGTCGTTCGCGTACCTTGAATGAGGGTCGACGCGAGGTGTATCTGCAAGTTGGTCAACAGTATTTTTGAGCCCTTTACTTCACACGCGGGTGGGACTTCCCTGTGTGAGAAGGCTGTGTCATACGTCCTTATGCCATTTATTACTTGAGACGTTTGCAGATTCTCTCGGATATACATGGGTTCAGGCTAGTCCATAATCCGATGCAGGCTTAGGTCAATGGTACCCTGGAAATTTTGTCTAGGAAAGTTTCGATCGCACCCTTGAGTGTTGCACGTCAGCAAGTAGCTATGTAGGTCGACTGACCTTGGAGCCCATCTAGCAACTGGGGTCCCTATGCATAGGATCACCCTACTCCAATACTTCCCTTGAGTGAAGAATACCGGTCCTTGCGTAGGTGCTTCGTGTAGTGCTAGTGGAAGTACTCGTAGCCTGCACTTTGTGGGAATGTGAGGTTCAACAGGCCGCTGACTATCACTTGCGTCCTCCTAGCAGGGCAGGGTTCTTTCTGTGGTAGAAATGCGACAGAAGTTCCTGATGGTCTGAAGGCTTCGAAGTGCCGAAACCTCATGAAACCGACCTTGCCAATTTTCCAGCTCCTTATCGGAATCGAAAAAACATTCAATTTCCTTTTCCTAGCAGAGCATTCCTTCATCTGTGGGGTTAACTCGATCTTCATCCTGTGCAGTTAATTTATAAATGTGATCTAATTCCTCCTTTTCATAGGCTGGCTCTGTATACCATGCACCTTCTGCTGGATCTAGTGGTACTATGACACGCGTACCTTTATTTTTTAATACCATGCTGCGCTTCTTGAGATTGATGACACCTCCCATTTCTATTGCCTAGTCTAGTCTGAGGAGCGCAGTGTAGGGGTCTGCATCTTCTACCATTTCTATTACTTCAAAAGCATCTAAGACCCGTACCCCTGTGATGTCAACCATGACTTTCAGTAACCTACCCAGAGGGATGATCTTTTGTTGATTTTCCATTCGTAGTTGAATAGTGGACCATTGCAATTTAGGCTCTCCCATTCGTTTCCATTCTTGTTTTGGTAATACGTTGGCATCCGATGAACCACTCCGTATGTTGTCTAATCATACTTGAACCCTCCTTCCCTAATTTCCTTCTTCAATTGGTGATCAGCCTCCCATACTGACTCAGACACACCTTTTTTTAAGTCTTTTACTTCTGCTACCAGCTGGAAATAAGATTTCGACTTCCAGAATTATTGCTTCAGAGCATCTTTGATATCTTGAATGGAGGCGGTCCCATTCTAGAGCTCTGTCTTTGAATGCTAAAGACAGTTGCACCCTCTTTATCGTGTCGCTTGCCACATTCTGCGCAGTCCAGAAAACATCTACCACAAACCAAAACCGGTCCATATCCTCATCTCCTACCCCATTGAAGGCAGGCAGTTTCAGATGCGCAGCCATATCAATGTCTAGGGAGGGTGGCAGTATAGGCAAATTCTTACCTTTGCGTGGCCTAGGTGGCGATGTGACTAGGGGATCTTGCGCAGCTCGTTCCTGCAACGGATTGTAGGCAGATCTCCCTCTGTCAAGGTTGGTCCGATAGTATTTACCACTGCATGTCATGCTTCCGTCTAGATCCAAGGTAATTCAGTCAGTATGACTACACAGAATGCTCTTTTCGCACAGTAATTTCTTGATCAGAAATGGTAACGTCCTCAAAAACTTGCCTTGGAATCCCTTGAAGAATCGTCGTTCAGCCTCAGAGTATGATACAAACTGATCAATGGAAAATTCCATCACAAATCCTCCCAGCACACTATCCACCCAGTGATCTACCATGCGTGTGATAGTATTATCAGTTTTCTCACGCTATTCGAGCAACTCTAGGGTCCACAGAGTGACCCGCTCGTCCTTCCAGCGCTTCTGGAATTGCACCAGTCTGGCCAGCCACTCTTGGAGTTTAATAGAAAAAGTCACAAAGAATATTTCGTAGCTTTCAGTAAGGACGTACCTATTTTTCCACCTTTCCACCGTTAACTTCTGAGTGCGATTTTCTTTTACTGCGAACTCCTGGATCTGTCTTTCGAACCCGTCCTCGATCTCTTTTATTTTAGGCTTCCATTATTCTCTTGTCATTACCGTATTCCTCTCTCAGAATTCTTCCGGTCCCGAAAATGGAACCATTTATTGGCTTGAGGGGTCTTGACCCAGGTTCGGTAAGCAAGGTTTGCCAACAAACCCCTATACTACTGGCCCTTTCAACAGTGACCTGCTTTAGCAGGTCAAAGTCTCATCCGAAGTAGTATGGGTGGGTGCTGGAACCAGGTTTCCGCACCCTAAGAAAGGAAGGGTAAGGCAAGCAGAGCTGCGTTCTATTTCTGTAATTCCCAGATTACCTTGTTCTTCACAGGGTTAATTTTGTATCTATTTGCATCCACGTGCACTAGATCTATAATTATATGCTTTCTATAACATCAACACAATATTATATAAATAGAGTGGAATAGATCTAGATCCAAGAATTTAGTACACAGATCTTCACAGTGAAAAGACAGAAAATACATAACACAACAATTATCAGCAATTCATACAACAGTACTCATAGATTCAGATCTCTAATAGTGCTTTACATTCATTCATTCATCAATCTTTCCTTAAAATTCCCTTCCCGAACTGCGCACACAGTAGCAGGGTCCATACACAGCTGGACTAGGATCTCTGCGCACACATCCAGTAGCAGTCTGTTCCCCCAAAACCCAAAAAAATATCTTAAGCAATAGATCGCATCAATATCTCATCAATTCTTATCCTTTACAATACAAAATACATCTCTATTTATAACAATCTAGCCTTAAATTTCCTATGGTCTGCAACCCATGGTTTTTGGACCCCTAGTTTACCCTTTGACCCATTACAATGCGTTCGGGGCTTTGACCCACCCAAAAACCCCTGTGCTATACTAAATATAATAAAAAATAATCAAAATGGACCATTTTTGCAGCTTTTTAGGAGACCCCGTTCCAACAGCCATTTTTTCACATCTGATCAAGTGAGCCTCCTAATGGGATCAATCAACATCCTATTCCCCTTGCCATCGTCTTTCAAAAATCCCTAAGCATGTACCTTTCATCCCTCATAGTTTCAACCCTAAACTGACCTATCTGAGCCAGTTTGAGGACCAACATTCCTTGCAAGCCTACTAGGGTGTATTCACCTACAACTTGCTCCACTATGGCCAGTGTTGGTCATGAGTAGGTTTCCCTCCTTTTCACCTGCGATGGTTCTAGAATTCCGGGACATGAGAGGGATTCCAAAAGCTTCACCTTCTAGGTGTTTCTAGAATTTGTTTGAACTACTTACGTTGGATTGACATTCAAATCCTATCCTACCCTAATTTGGAGTTTTCATGACTTATCCTTTGATCCTATCCCTCCATCAAAGGTGGATATAAATCCCTAGAATTTTAATTGGATAAGAACTCCCAACTTACCCCTCTCTCCTATATATTTACCCTCTCATATGCAAGAGGTAATGGTTGGCTTTGAAGAGTGATTCTACCCTTATGATATTGCATTATGTAGTTATCATCTCATGCATAGGGTGACTGGAGTTGCATATTGTGACAAGGAAAGGATGAGTTAAAAACTTGGAGGATCTCTTCTACAAGATCAACCTCCATTTATGGTTATAATATCCTTCCATTTATATTAATGTAAATAATTATCTATTTTCATATATGTGATGTTGTTATTTCACTTATTTAAACACCATGTTCATCTATTGAATAGAGTATTTAGATGATAATGCGTACATATTGTAGTTCCTTGGCTTGTCTTATCTAAATCTGCATGATCTAATTTTTGCAATTGGAGCTGGAATTGGAGCTTCCACGCTAAAGAAGAAGCAATGTGAGTGACAGCTTCCAGGTAGGCCTCACCCTATCATCTATTTAATTTAAGGAAAAGAATTGGGTTCCTTGTCGCTCTGTTGTTCTAGGTTGACCACCAAACCTAGGGGAGATACCTTTGTCCACAATCGTAAATCCTGTATAACAAAATTATAACAGTATTTTGAGTCATAGCTACACCTATTCCATGTCATCTATTATGTAATATTCCAATACAGGAAAAATAGGAATATTGAACATAAATATGAAAATTGCAGTAAATATCAATACATCAAAAAGTGAGCAGATCATTGAGCCATATTATTATTGATAATATCATAAATGAAGTACAATAGCTTGAGGAAAAATACACTCAAGCTAGGAAAAACAAGCGTGAAATGACCCAATACACCCAAACATGAAAAACTAGAACTACATGAAATGCTAGAAGGCTATGACTGCACAATCCTGTTGGGAATGAATGCAGCTAGAAACTAAGAAAACATGGATCTGATGATAGGGTTCTTAGAAAATGTCGGGATCAAATATCTAGGATTTCTAGAACAATTCCAAGATAAGCCAGAAGGGGTTTCTTGAAATACTTAAGATGAAAAATGAAACCCTAGGGCTGAATTACACACTGCAACTGAGTAACTGCTGGGAGGTGGATGATATGATGATAAAATATCTGATACTCCTCCCTACTGAACTTCCAGATGAAGGACTGCTCCCCTCACTGGAAAACGAGATCAAGAACTTGGGTTCTCAACCCTCCACTCAAACTACCCTCTTGAATTGCACAATTTCGGAAGGAGAATGCATTGCTAAAGGTGGATGAAGATTGGCCTGATTCTGGATCTTGGAATGAAGCTCAAATGAACCTCTCCTGAGTGCACACTCGAAGTCCCCCAAGGATGAGGGTGGGATTTCCACTCGCAATCACCCATGTGCTAAACGGCACAACAGACTCCACTAAACAGCTGAAGCATGCAGAAAGTCATAAAATACAATACATAAAAAATATTCAAAATGGCTTCCATAGCTACCATCCCCTTCCTTATATGCTTTGTTAGCATCCTCCCCCTTGGTCCCACTCATTAAAGATGATACTCTCATGGAGACTCCCTCCCATTAGGACTGCAATGTCCTCAAATATATCTCCACTACCTCCATGACAACGCTATTGATTTGGTCAATCTTGACCCCATCCACATGCATTGACCCCGATTCACACCATGGAGTGCTTTATTAAACTAGATATAATGATCCACTTTCACACTAGAAGTGGTTTTGTTCCGACTAAGGAGATTTATGGGTCCCCCTACCCTCTTAGTCATCTATTTTATTAACAAAAAAAAAATTTAATATTCCAACTAGCTGAAAGCTAATTAGGAATATTACAGTCCTCCCCTACCAAAATTTTCTTGTCCTTAAGAAACTCTAAGGATGGATGCTGCAAAATATTCTCTCCTTCCCATGTAGCATCCTAAATCGGTAGATTCCTCCAATGAATCAAATAATATGCAATAAATGCAATCAAATTGTTCCTTAGCTGCCCCTCCCAAGTGTCCAAGTTAGCATTTGGTGATAAAGCCAAATGGCTCACATCACAAAGAAGTGGGAGTTCCATGGTGGAAAATATTTGTTGTCCAATAGAATTTATGAGGCATGTGATATGAAAAATGTTGGTGATCTTACTCTCAATCAGGAGTTCCAACCCATATGCTCTCCTCGTACAAGATGTATCATCCTGTGTGGCTCATAGAGAATATTCTTAGTCCCCTTATTCTTCAATGTAGATGGTTTGTATGGCTGAAAATGGAGATAGAAAAATTTCTTCACCCCAAGATGTCTCTCTAACCATCCATGACCTGTACATAATTTCTACTGATCTTGGGCTGTAGTTGATACACCATTTTTTGGTCATCTAACCTATTATCATTAGATGGACCCAAGTACATCATGTAAGACCAATTTTACTCCATGTAAAATTGCTTTCACTATGAAAATAACTTAGTAAATCACCTTTATTAAGTTGTTTGTGGTCTAAACAGGAAACCCCATAAGGAAATATTAGATAAATATATGTTTGTTTGATTTTCCTTAAGAAATAATTAGTTAAACAGTAGTTTAATTAATATTTCTAGTTATATTTAAAGGAAAACAAAGAAATTAATTAGATAAATCATTATTTATCTTACTATTTTCTAAAGAATAATTGTTTAAATCTTATTTAAATAATATTCTTTGTTAAGTATGACTAATTTACCCTTAAATAATTAAATAAATCATTATTTATTTGATTATTACTCAACCATATCCTTAAAATGATAAATAAATCATTTATTTATTTATTATTATTTAATCACATCCTTAAAATGATAAATAAATCATTTATTTATTTATTATTTACAAATAAGGGGATTTGACTCAAGTCAAATTCCTTTTCCCTCCAACAAATATAATAAAATATTCCATAAAAGTTGGATCTAGATTTGGTTAATAATATTTTAACTATGCACCAATCTCTAGACTAACTCAATATTTTGTTATAAATAGAAGGATTTTCCCATTCATTTGTCACCTTTTGTTGCCTAAAGATCACTCTGGATCTCAACTCTTGGTCTGGCTATTGATCCATTATCATAGCCATATTTTTCCATTTTTTTCTGGGTTTTCTACACCATCAAGAGAGAGGAATTCTAAATATGAAGTGCTAAGGATTTACAAGAACCCATCCCATTGAGGAAAACAGGGAACACCCTCTTGTGTTTTCCTCCCAGGTGCCATTAATAAAAATTTCATTGGATATATTCTTGTCTTGTCTATTGGATCTATGGAGTAAATCTTATTTTTCTACTGTTTAATGTCTTCTAATGCATAGATCTAGAATTTTGCAGCATTTGTCTTGATCATCTAACTACAGATCTGAAGATATTAGCAGTCATTTCTGTTGTTAGGGTTGTTTTTTATGTGCAGCTAAAGTGGTCTTTTTTCGTACACCTCGAATCAAGATTCATACTAACAACTGGCGAGTCCAAACAGGATTACCATTACGAACACTGTCGTTTTTCTGATCCTTACATATCTAGCTGCTTCAAACCCTAGGATTTCTCTTCAGCCCTTGTTTTGCTTATTCTTGATCTTGTTTTTAATTCATAAAACCCTAAAACGATAAAAATTCTAACTTCCATGTGTTTTCAGACCCATTGCACAGGTGAACGACATCAATCGCAGTTGAGACGAATTTTTTTTCTGAAACCTACCGCCGAGAGTGATGGAAGTGCAGTTCACACTTTTCTGCCCAAAAACTGTGATCTAGACCTCTAGGACAGATTCTATAGCCCAAAGAGTGTGACCTCTGCTGAAAACAGGCCAAAAAATGTGACCTGGACTTTCTGCAGGGATTTTTCTGAATTTTTTTTGGGTTTTGCTGAGCCTCTGTTCAGGGTTGTCTGACCTCCATCTCAGCTCGTTTTGGACCTGTACTTGTTCTTTTTTTCTCAACTAAGTGGGAACCTAGCCCCCTAGGGATTCAGTACCCTCCACTTTTTGTGGAAGAGTGTTTGCTGTTGCAGGTTGTCTGAAATTTCAGAGTCTTCAGCCATTTTTTCAGATCTGATACCTCATCTTCAGATCCACTTCAGATTGGCTTGTTATCCATTCAAATCTCTTCTTTTAGCTTTGTTTGATTTTTTCTTTAGGGTGCACCTTGCCTCCCTCTTGGTGATAGCCTTTCGACACCTCTTTTTACAGCAATTTTCCTCTAATTTGTTGCTATTTTCCGCACCACTTTCCAGCAGATTTTGTCTTTTAGATCTCTGTCCCTCTTGACCCAAGATCTATTAGCGTTTTTTAGTGTGTTTAGATTAGTTTTTTTTCTCACCTATAGACTAATTTTTGAGAGACTTGCCTCCTTGGGTTTAGATTATTGCATTTTTAGCTGTTTATTTTCTGTTTTGCAGGCCTATATGCTGTCATTTGCAGGTTTATTCATAGCTCTACAACACATTTTTTCTTTTATCTACAAATGTATGGGTTTAAAGATTAAAATTTACACACTTTTACACACACACCCTAAGTGAAAAAGGGATTGGTTAACACCACCAAGAAAAGACTCTAAAACATTGAAATAAATTGATCCTGCACCTCTCTGCCCTTGTTTCGACATTGTAATCAATGATCTTGCACCTCCTTGCCCTTGTCGGTCTATTTTTCCATTGTGTCGTCACCATTGAACCACCAAGGCGTTCATCCCAGACACTTCTTGGCCTTCATCCTCAATTTCCGGTAGGGAGACTTACTCCTCCGCATAGGATTCGAGTTAGTCCTCAACCGAGTCTGCACTCTAACTCTTCTTCTGGTCCTTTCGGTTCTCCTTCTCCTTCCACCTTCGGTTCTCCCCCTGTCACCTTCACCATGTCTGGTGCAGGACCTAATACTGGTGGTAACCTCGGCCCTCCCGCTGGGAATACCACTAGTGGGACCACAATGGACACTACCCTGGCTGCACCCTTGCTCCCTTTCATGGCAGGCCTCAACCTCCCCGACTTTGACCAGTTGATAAACGACCCTATATACCATGATGCTAGTTGGCCTGCTATGCCAAAAAAGCTCCCTTCAGACATCCCAAAGTTTGAAGGTCTTGCTGGATAAGATCCCTCAAATCATGTTAGATCTTTCCACATGTGGTGTTCATCCAACTCTATTACCGATGACTCTGTCCGTCTTTGGTTATTCCAACAAACGCTTACTGGTGAAGCTTCTAAGTGGTATATTGATTAGGCCCCTTCCTCTCATACCAAATTTGCAACTCTTGGCCGGGAATTTTTGTCTTATTTCCAGCTCCCCCTTCATTACGACACTGGGACCGAGCTCTTGACCTCCTTCCGTCAATCATCTGCGACCCGCCTATCCGACCATGTTCAGGAATGGCTGAGAAGAAGGAGCCTATGTCAAGCCCCTCCCTTCAAAGATCGTGTCTACATGGACTGGTTCCTTAGGACTCTCTTGCCGCCTATCGGAAAATACGTCACATCACACTTTCCTCAAACTGAAGAAGCTGCTCTCCAAATCGCGTTAAAATATGACCTGATCTACGCTCAGTTGGGTTATGTTTATACCGTTCTACCTGATCTTCCCAGTCTTGGTGGTGCCAATGCACTGGGGGCATATCACGCCACCGACGGTATCGTTCAAGCTCTCTTTAATCCGTATGCTCAACCTTCCATGGGCTATGGTTTCTCTCAGGGCGGGGCCAGCACCTCTGGCACTTTTCCCCCTCTCGGTAGCATGTATCCAGGATATGGCATGCCTCCTCCTTTTGCCCAACCTCCTATTTACCACAATAATACCCAACCTCCTTACTATCTGTATTCACATCTTGGTGCTCCAGCTCCTCCTCCTCCTTTCCTTCTCAACCCCACAACAGCAACCACCACCCCCTCTAGGGCAGCTGTACACACAGTAGGGCGCGACTAATCCTTCTCCCTCAAAAAGGAAAAGGAAAGGTAATCAAAATCAAGATGCCTATAGTAATCACGGACCTAATCAAGGTAATTCTCCTAACACTACAAACCAACAACAAGGCCCTCAGCCCAAGCAGGACATGCCTCTTCGTACAAACAAGCCCTGTTCGTGTTGTGGTGTTTATGGTCATTATACGCATGATTGTCCCCTTCTACCACAGATGCAAAAACTATGGGAGTCTCAAGCAACATTGAGAGGACAACAATCCATTCCTTCCATTCCTCCCAGTCCTACACCTAGTCAACTAGTTGTGCTTACCGATCCTTTCCCTTAGCAGGGATTTGTGGCTACCCAAACACCTGAAGGACAGGTGGCCACTCAACCTCTTCCATTTGGTTCCCCCGATTACCAGATTTTCATGATGTCCTTTGATCAGCCTTCTTAACCTTCTTCTCCTGGCCCTACATCTTCAGTTGGTACTCATGACCCCCTTTACTCTTCTGGAATGGTTCCTCCAGGCCTTAACCATTTTGGAGCCGACTTGCCTGGTCATCACCCCTTTGGTCAGATACCATTCCTAGCTCCCCCACCAGGAGTATACATGGTACCTGTTATGGCCACTCTATCTCTTCATGACCTGACCCTTGGGATTCCCGTCAAGTACCTTGATCCTCCAGCTGCTACCCCGCTTGGTCACCCCAAACCTTATCTTGCTTTGACCCTAGTTCAACCGGTTCCTATGACTTCTCCCGCTGCAACAGTTCCTCATTCACATCAATAGGAACAACCTCCCATTGTGACTGATTTAGGTAAGAAGGGCAAAGCTCGCAAGGGCGCATCAAAGGACATGGCTACCCCGACAAACCCTGCCCCTTCTCTGCCTACAAAGCATACCATCCAATGTGCTTTGTGCAACGTTGTCGCCCACACCACCCATGATTGTCCAGAGTTGTCTCACCTCAATTCCATGGTCAATAAGACGTTTCCGGAATCTGATATCCCAGAGGTACATGTCACTATACCCGATTCAATCCCGAAACTCAAACCATTGTGCACAAATCACCCTTGTGCATTGTGTGATTTCCCTGGCCACTACACTCACCTTTGTCATTGCCTTGAAGAGTATCATTCTTCTTTAGAATATTTATGCCAATTCGAGGCCGAGCGCAATGGGTCAACCACTTCTTTATTTTCACATCTTGCTTCAGCAACACCAGAGGACATAGATGGTCTCTTTGACATTCTCCCTTATGATGTCAAGATAATGGAGCCTGGGTCAGAAGTCCCCGATGAGTCCTTCCTTGAGGTTTCACTTCACCTCCCTTTAGTACCCTCCCTAGTCTCAACATCGGTCGATCCTCTGTCTGCTTACTCTTATGTCACGCATTATGACGATACGCATGTGAACCTCTCCTCTCATAATGAGGAGTAAGGTAGCTTCACTGCGTCAGGTGGTCTTTCTTGCATCTATCACCCCATCTTCTATTATGATGACGGCATTGTGGAAGTAGCCACCACTCCTGCCTTTACCTTTTCCCCCCTTACATCAAACTCATGCATTCGTACCACATGCACCTTGTGGCCATTACATTGACACCCAATGTTTGGGTAAGGGGGCACCCATATTTGAGAGCCGAGGAGAAATATTTCTCCACCACTCTCCTAGTGACTCTAGTCGTGTCAAATCTAGTTCCATTATTCTTCCACATTTTGAAGAACCTCTAGAGTCCCATATCACTTCAGAGCACTCTAGGAATGATACCCCTCATCATTCCTTTATATTACATCAGCAACCCAGTCTCATAGACATTGTGGTTGTCCAAACTATGGGTTTGTTGGGAGAACATCAGTTCATTATCTCAAAATCCTCTCTTTGGGATAATAACACCATGTATGCCAACCCGGAAACCTTAAAGTCCATTTGATTCATATATGCAGTACCAAAAGAGATTGGTAATCGTCTATTCCCTTTCTCAAAATTGCATACCCATAACAAAAACAAATAGCACACCACATCATCAAAATGTGTTTAGATTCCCCTTTTTCTAAATACATTTTGGCATGTCCACAAAAAGCTTGGGGTCATCTATGCCCCTTAATCATAAAAACCCCCAGATCTCAGCCAAAAAACAGCACTGAAACACCCTTTCTCTGATAGGTCACACTTTCCAGGTCATTTCCTGGACAGGTCGCAGTTTTCTACCTAGTACCTGCTACCCATGATGTAGAACAGACCCCAAAAAGTGCAACCTGACCTATTCATGAGCTCTGGGTACCTAAACTTAACTTTCAACCCAATGAAATGAAAGAGTAGGATTAGGCATCTTACCTACAACTAATAGATCTCAAATTCCAATGGTCGGTTTATCTACTTCGATCACCACAAGATTTAAGGCCTCCTCTGCTCACTACATTCACCACAACTGCACCTGCAAATGAGTGAATTTGGAAATAAAATTCCTTATTAAAAGAAAGACACTGATTTTTCTTTCGCCTGCTATGGCCAAACCGTAGCTCAGTTTGACGAACCGTCTATACCATTGGAAAGATCTCACTAAGCCCTCAAAATGGTATCTGTTATTTTTTAGTATTTTGATAATTCACCAGGACACTCCACCCCCTTCCTCAAAATCAAATTTCTTCACTTGCAACACTCATACTGGGGGCACCATGTTGCCTCCATACTTTTCCACACTCGTGTCGACTTTCGTCATGAGTTACCATCTTGTACTCATGCTTTTTAGGTCCCCATTGGACCCTTTTCCCTGTGTGGCAGCTCCATCGAGTCACCCTTTGTTAGAGCATCCGAGTTGAGTCATCATTGCTTTCATGGAGTCTATCCTGAGTCCCTTCACTCCACCTTCATGACTTGGGCCCTCTCTCGTGTTGCACACTACAGCCTTCAGCCCGCCATCCGCCATCCCTCATGATTTTGTGTCAGTCGTTGCTAGGTCATCCATGCCATTTATGCTCTAACAAGGGAAGTCGTCCGTTCGCTACTCATTTCCCCCCCCATTTCATCATCATCATTGGACCGTCAACCTGTCAGTCACTCTACTGTTTTCTCTCATGCCTTAGTTGAGGATCACTTATTGCCTCACCTATGGTGGGCCTTCTTATGTCGACATCATCTCATTCATTCTAGAAGACAGGTCTAGAGGGCGGTGTACCTTGGTTCCAGCTTCCACTCTTGTTCGGCGCCTCGGATCAGGCAAAGGGACTCCTTATTGCCCTTTGACTTGATTGTTTCTTAGCTCCAGCTCCTTTCAGCATGATCGAGATCCATATAATTGATGGTTTAGTGATGCAATAGTTGACATCAGTGATTCCCGAGTGTGTGTGAGATGTCTCAGCCCTGATGAGGGGGTGGCCCTATAGGTAACCCCCCACACAATCAGATGACCTCTTCATTACAACCTTCGATGCAGCTCCATACATTTGATGATGTCAGCCTCAGCCGCTTGCAACGCCTTTTGTTTGCATGTATCAGTCAGATTTTTAGAGCCCTTTCCTATTTTCAGGGGCATCTGGGTTGTATTTATATCTCATGTACCCAGATATTATTGTACAAAGTCCTGGCTGTTATCCCTGACACAATATGTATGTGGGATTCATTATTGTGTTATTTATCTGGCTCATGTTTAGGCCAGCATATGCTTTATTATTGTGTTCCGTGGTTTTCCGGACGCCTTATTATTTGTACTATTGCCTTGGCGGGCATAGGTATGCCTCCCTCACAGCCTATAGTAGGTACTCACTCATCAAAAAGAATTTTCGCACCTGCAAGTTGCCTCCTAAGGGTCTAGTTCTTTCAGCACTTTGGTTTACCTTATACTTCTCTCTCTTTCACTTCCCCTTCGATGTCTAGTGATTGAGTTCTTACAACGTACTTCGGTCATACGATTAGCTCCTAACGCTCGAACGCTGGGGGGCAATCTGTTACACCATTTTTTGGTCATCTAACCTATTATCATTAGATGGACCCAAGTACATCATCTAAGACCAATTTTACTCCAAGTAAAATTTCTTTCACTATGAAAATAACTTATTAAATCACATTTATTAAGTTGTTTGTGGTCTAAACAGGAAACCCCATAAGGAAATATTAAATAAATATATATTTGTTTGATTTTCCTCAAGAAATAATTAGTTAAACAGTAGTTTAATTAATATTTCTAGTTATATTTAACCCAAAACAAAGAAATTAATTAGATAAATCATTATTTATCTTACTATTTTCTAAATAATAGTTGTTTAAATCTTATTTAAATAATATTCTTTGTTAAGTATGACTAATTCACCCTTAAATAAGTAAATAAATCATTATTTATTTGATTATTACTCAACCATATCCTTAAAATGATAAATAAATCATTTATTTATTTATTTATTATTACTTAATCACATCCTTAAAATAATAAATAAATCATTTATTTATTTATTATTTACAAATAAGGGGATTTGACTCAAGTCAAATTCCTTTTCCCTCCAACAAATATAATAAAATATTCCATAAAAGTTGGATCTAGATTTGGTTAATAATATTTTAATTATGCACCAATCTCTATACTAACTCAACTTTTTGTTATAAATAGAAGGGTTTTCCCATTCATTTTTCACCTGTTGTTGCCTAAATATCACTCTAGATCTCAACTCTTGGTCTGGATATTGATCCACCATCATAGCCATATTTTTCCATTTTTGTCTGGGTTTTCTACACCATCAACAGAGAGGAATTCTAAATATGAAGTGCTGAGGACTTACAAGAACCCATCCCATTGAGGAGAACAGGGAACACCCTCTTGTGTTTTCCTCCCAGGTGCCATTAATAAAAATTTCATTGGATATATTCTTGTCTTTTCTATTGGATCTATGGAGTAAATCTTATTTTTCTACTGTTTAATGTCTTCTAATGCATACATCTATATTTTTGCAGCATTTGTCTTGATCATCTAATTGCAGATCTTAAGATATTAGCAGTCATTTATATTGTTAGGGTTGTTTTTTATGCACAACTAAAGTGGTTTTGTTCGTACACCTCGAATCAAGATTCATACTAACAGTAGTAATGTTGTCCATAAGAGTCTAGAATAGATCCTGACTTTCTTGGATCTAATATTGGATTCTATGAGCCTTGCTTGCTCCAACCATCCTATCAACAACTGATAGAGAATCATCACCATATGGAACAAAAAATGGAGACATATTGATTTCCATATAAAATTTCAGATGGTAACCATAGCCCCTCAAGTGGAACCACCGCAGCTTTACTCCTTGTGGCCTTGGAACATAGTTTGGCAAGTAGCTTCCTAGCCACTTGTTTACTGCCTCTATTTTCCCTTCTGCTTGGGGGTAATAACTGATACTTGGTGTCAACTAGGTGCACCCCAAACAGATTAACACCTACGAAATGCCATCCCAGAAGTGGCTATCTCTCTCATTAACTATGGTCTTAGGAAGACCATGAAGTCCAAAGAGAACCTTGCCCTCTTGTGGAGTAGTGCACTGTAAATAGATGGAAAAGGAATGTAAATACTTTGATAGTTAAATAATTATTATAAAGATATAATCCATACCATGTACTGTTGGCAGACTGGTGACGAAGTCCATAGAAAGGCTCTCCCATCTCCTTCCTGGAAAAGGAAGTGATTGTAACAACATTGTAGGATGGTTGTGCTATTTCTCATTCTTCAGGAGAAATACACACTTCTTTATATGCTGGAGCACATCCTCCTTGAGACCGTCCCATGATAACCTCTCCCTAATGGCCTGATATGTCTTGATGAAACATTGGTGGCCGGAAAGGGGTGAATCATGGGCTATATGTATAATTTTCTCCTTGAGCTTAGAATCCCTAATCAAGAAGATATAGTCCTGGTAATAGATGACTCCACCCATCACTCCATACCTCTCATCGGTCACCTACCCATCAAGTACCTCACACGTGAAGTGGTTCTTGGAATACTCCATAAACAACTAGGACTCCCAATCTGAATCAAAACCCATGAATGACAATGTTACTGGTCTCTATGATAAGGCATTTTTCACCTCATTGATTCTCCCTCTGACATGTTCAATTTCATAGTCATAAGATGGAATCCTGATAATCCACTTTTTCTACCTCTCTTGCAGCTGCTTCCCCTCAAGAAAAGGTTGAATATTTTGATGGTCAATCTTCACTTGGAAGCTATTGCCCATCCAAAATTTTCTAAGTTTGGCCAATGCATGCATGATGGCTAGCAATCCCTTACCATATATGTAAGACACCTTCCTATGTGGAAGTATCTTCTGACTCTCAAAGGCTATGGAATAGCCTCCTTGCACCATAAATGTGCCATCCTCCACTCCTGAAGTATCACCTTTCAGCACAAAATTCTTGGTGAGAGTTGGTAGTATCGATACTGGACAAATATTCATATCCTCCTTGACCCAGTAAAAGGCCCTTTGCACACTGTTTGTCCCATTCAAGGCTCCCCTCTTAGCCAGATCTGTGAGTGGTGCCACTTGTTGTGATAACTCTTTAACCAACTTCTGGTTTGGGGGCCTTCCTAGTGGAATGCCTCCAAATATTATAACGTCATGGTATAGATTAGACTACATATCTGATTGGACTGATTTTTCCTTGATTCCTCTGTGCAAATCAATCTCCATATTATGTGTGGAGGCTTTATGAGGTGGATAGGTGTGCATGTCCCTGATCATTTGATGCTTACTACTATTCTTATCTATCCATTCCATCTGCAAGGTCTCCCAGTCTATGGCGACCTTCCCTAGTGTAATCAACCACTACAAACCAAATATCACATTGCTCTCAGTAATATCAACCACAAAAAAGTGACCAGTCAAAGTGTGTATCGCCAAGTTTATAGACAATGTTGAAACATACTTCACACATTGCATGGTTCGAGCTCCTAGAACCAAAAATGAGAATCCTTCAAAATCATCAATGAATTGTTCTCTTCTACACTAACTGAGCATCAATAAAATTATGGGCATCCCCACTATATATCAATACTAATACCCGTTGCCCCTAAAATGTACCTTGGACTCTCAAAGTTAGATACTTGGGTACTCACCGCAAATATGCAAGGGCCCCTCCAATTGGAGAAAATCCCCATTTCCACCTCTTGGTGGTGTTGGATCCTCTCTTGGTGCCACAACGCTAATGTTTCCTTTTGGCTCCTCTTCTTCCTCCTCTTCACTATCAAAGAATACCTCAATATAGTATTACTTTCCCTCAGCACACCGATGCCCTGGTGCCCATGGTTCTTGGAAAGTGAAGCAAAGCTTCCTCCTCCTCAAATCTCTTCGGACATCATCACTAAGAGGTCCTTTTTTCTGGTTCTCCTTTGGGGAAGGAACCTTCACATATTTCCTCTTTGACTGAAAAGTGGGCTTTTGCTGAAATGGAGCTCTTTCCCTTGGTAAAGCATCCTGTAATTCCCTAGCCCTTTCAATGGCATATTTGAGCGTAGTTGGTATAGTGGACTTTACCAACCCATGCAGAGGCTCTGCTATCCCATCAATGAACATATAAACTCTCCTAGCCATAGATAAATCTGACACCATGACGGGAAGTTTTAGGAATTCAGAGATATAGGTCTCTAGATTTCCTGACTGCTCGAGCTTGGCTAGCTAAAAAAAGGGTGCCTCTGGATCTCTCTGGTCAAATATTTCTACCAACCTCCAGGTGAATTCTTCATATGCACTCACATTTGCATGCCCCAATGTAGAAAGACCGTGAAACCACCATTCATGTGCCTCACCTTCAAGGTGAAACACTGCTATCTTAATAGCTTCAATCTCTGGTACTTGGTTCAACTAGAAATAGATGTCCAGTTTCTCCACCCAATACTTGGTTGTGCACTTGGATGACCCATCAAAATCAGGTAGAAAGAAACTACCCATAGTATGTTGCAGATCATTGTTCTGCATGTACCCTCCACTCCTATTGTTATTCTAGGGTCTCCTGTTATCCTTGATCTGAAAAAAATCCTGAAAGTTCAGATTCTCTTTGAATCTTTGAAATTGAGACAGATATTGTAGAAAATAATCTTCAAGAGTATCTTGTTCTTGGGGCCCTCCACCTCCATTTCCTACTGCTAGGAATGTAGGCATACTGGAGCATTGGGAAACTTGCTACCTTACTGGTTGTTCACACCAATGATGTGAAGTGCTTGAGCTTTATCCATGTAGAAACCCTCTTGGGGTATCCTTTTGTATTTATATCCTCATCTCCTTGATTTCTTTGGCAATGTCTTGCATGGCTTGGAGAAGAAGCTTTTGAAAATCCTTTTCATCCATTTCCCCTGATATTGGAGTCTTGCCTTTCTCTTCTTCATTGCTTGTATACTCAAACCTTCTACTTCTATTAATGTACCACTTCTCCCTTTCTATGAGAGTCTCTTCTTCTTCTGATGACATAGATCTGGTGTCTCATAGGCTGAGCCAAGATTATGCTCTGATACCACTATAATATTCCAAAATAGGAAAAATAGGAATATCGAACATAAATATGAAAATTGCAGTAAATATCAATAAATAAAAACATGAGCAGATAATTGATCCATTTTATTATAGATAATAGCAGAAATGAAGTACAAAATCTTAAGGAAAAAGACACTCAAGCTAGGAAAAACAAGCCTGAAATGACACAATACACCCAGACATGAAAAATTACTGCTACATGAAATTCCAAAAGGCTATGACTACACAGTCCTATTGGGAATGAATACAGCTGGAAACTAAGAAAACATGGATCTGATGATAGGGTGCTCAGAAAATGCTAAGATCAAAGATCTAGGCTTTCTAGCACAATTCCAAGATAACCCAGAAGGGGTTTATTGAGATACTCAAGATGAAAAATGCAGCCCTAGGGATGAATTACGCACTGCAACTGAGTAAATACCAAGAGGTGGTTTATATGATGAGAAAATATCTGATACTCCTCCCTACTAAACTTCCGGATGAAGGGCTCCTCCCCTCACTGGAAAAGAGGCTCAAGGACTTGGGTTCTCAACCCTCCACTGCAACTACCCTCCTGAATTGTGCAATTCCTGAAGGAGACTGTGTTGCTGAAGGTGGATGAAGATTGGCCTGATGCCACATGATGGAATGAAGCTCAAGAAAAACTCTCCTGAGTGGGAACTCTAAGTCCCCCGAGGATGAGGGTGGGATTTCAGCTCGGAAACACGCTTGTGCTAAACAACATAACAAACTCTGCTAAACAACTGAAGCGTGCCGAAAGTCATAAAAGACAATATATAAAAAATATTTAGAATGCCTTCCATGGCTTCCATCCCCTTCCTTATATGCTTTTTGAGCATCCTCCTCATTGGTTCTGCTCATTAAATATGTTATTCTCATGGAGACTCCCTCCCATTATGACTGCGTTGTCCTCACGTTGTCCTCCAATATCTCTCCACTAACCCATGATTGTGCTATTGATTTGGTCAATCTTGACCCCACCCACATGCATTGACCCCGATTCACACCAAGGAGTGCTTTATTCAACTAGATATTCTGATCCACTTTCACAGTAGAAGTGATTTTATTCCGACTAAAGAGATTTATGGGTCCCCCTGCCCTCTTATTCATCTTTTGTTTTAACATAAACAAAATTTAATATTCCAACTAGATGAAAGCTAATTAGGAATAATACATGTCACATCTACGAATTTACATAAGATGTGATTTCCTCATAATGGAAAGATTGTCACCATCGATCAACTAACATACTATGATCCTAAGTATTAGACTTCACCTCAACCCACTATCTCATCAATGACTGGGAATAATATTGTCTCGTCCCTCACCAATGTATCTCATGGAATTAAAAAGATTCCACTTTGCTTGGTGCTTATTATGGTCCACAACATACCCATTATGAGCCTAACTCATCTAGTGTTTGCATGTTGCAAGCGTCACAGGCTATTCATAAGCGATACAGTATGCCTTCTCAGTAGCTAACACCTCGACAACCTGCTGATCCTAGCTTAACCCAACCTTCAGGTATAATTCCTCAAGGATCACTTCCTCATCATGGTGTCTCGCCTAGTCCTTTCCAACCAAGAAATATTCCTCAAGGTCTTAACCATCCAAGAGAGGTTCCTCCAGGTCATTACACCTATGGTTAGATACCTTTCTTATTCCCACCACCTGGAAATTTTTTTTCCCTTTCATGGCTATGTTTAGTCTTCCTAACATCACCTTAGGGATCCCAGTCTGGTACATTGATCCTCTTGCAAACACTCCCCCTGATCAACTTAAACTTTACACCACTTTGACACTGGTTCAACATGTTGTTCGCACCCCTTCCTTTACTCCAGTTCAAAAGCAACCTCGACAAGAACCTACTCCTATTACAAAAGCATCTTGTGAGGGGGGACAAGCCTAGAAAAATGGAACCAAAGATAAGGTACCCCAAACAACTCCAACTCATTCGAAGCTTCCAGATCCTACCCCTCTGTGTGTTTTGTGTGATGATGTTGGGAATTCCACTAATAATTGTCTTGAACTACCCCATACCAAGAATGTGGTCTCTGATACCTTTCCTAACTATAACATTCCTGAGGTCAAAGTCTCCTTAACCGAGTTAGCGACAAAGAACATATTGTTACGCACGAATCACCCTTGTTCCTTGTGTGATAATGATGGCCATTATTCTCACCACTATCCATGTCCTAAATATTTTCGTGATACACTTCAAGTGCTTCACTAATTAGAGGTCTCTCGTAGTGAATCCACTCCCTCTCTACCTACGGATTCTAGTCCCACTATTATGGCAGAACATGCAGTATCTCAACCACCCATTGTTACACCATTTTTTTGGTCATCTAACCTATTATTATTAGATGAACCCAAGTACACCATGTAAGACCAATTTTACCCTAAGTAAAATTGCTTTCACTATGTGAAATAACTTAGTAAAACACCTTTATTGAGTTGTTTATGGTCTAAACAGGAAACCCCAAAAGGAAATAATAAACAAATCTATATTTGTTTATATTTCCTGGTCATATTTAACCCAAAACAAGGAAATCAATTAAATAAATCCTTATTTATTTGATTATTTTCTAGGAATAAGTTATTTAAATCCTATTTAAATAATATTCCTAGTTAAATTTGACTAAATCATGTATAAATAATTAAATAAATCATTATTTATTTAATTATATTCCCACCATTTCCTTAAAATAGTAAATAAATCATTTATTTATTTATTATTTATAAATAAAGGAATGGACCCAAGTCAAAAATCCTTTTCCCTCCAACAAATATAATAAAATATTCCTAAAGGGTGGTTCTAGAATTTGATTAATAATATTTTATTCATGCACCAAGTTCTAGGTCACCCTAATATTTTGTTATAAATAGAAGGGTTTTCCCCATTCATTGGTCACCTTCATTGCATTAGATCACTCTGGATCTATACTTGGTCACATTCTCCATTTTTGTCTTGTGAGCTCCCATTGAGTTCTATGTTTGTCTGGGTTTTCTACACCAACACGAGAGAGAAATTTTAGATCTGAAATGCTGAGGACTGTCAAGAACCCATCCCATTGAGGAGAACCAGAAAACATCTTTCTTGTTTTCCTCTCAGGTTCCCCCTTTTAATATAATATAAAAAATTCTTTCAAATACATCGTTCTTGTCTTGTCTATTGGATGCATGGAGTTATACTTCATTTTTACTGCTTAATGTCTTTTATGCTTAGATTTGGATTTGTGTAGCATTATTCGGATCAACTAACTACAGACTTAAAGATATTGGCAGTCATACTTGATGTTAGGGCTATTTTTTATGCATAGCTAAAGTGGTCTTTTACAACGAAAGATTCAGACTAACAATTGGCGACTGCACACAGGTTTTCTTTTGCGACCGCTGTCGTTTTATCTATTCCTGCATATCCAGCTATTTCAGACCCTAGGGTTTCTCTTCAGTTTTTTGTTTTTCCTATTTTTATGGTGATTTTCACCTCTAAAACCCTAAAACACTAATATTTTTAACTTCCGTGTGTTTCTGGCCCTATTGCGCAGGTGACAGACATCAGCCACAGCTGAGACGACAAATTTTTCTGAAATATTCCACCGAGAGACCCGGATTTGCAGGTTGCACTTATCGGCCCAAAAACTACGACCTGGACTTGAGGTCGCACTTTTCTGCCCCAAAACTGTGACCTGGACTAAAAATAGGTCAAAACCTGCGACCTGCACTTTTTTTTGCAATTTTCCAACACTTTTTCTGGGTTTGTCTGAAGCTTCTGTCAGGGTTTTCCAGCCTCTGTCTTTGCCCGTTTAGACCTGTTTCTGATCTGTTTCACTCAACTAAGTGAGAATCTTGCCCCTTAAGGCTCTAGTACCCTCCACTTTTTGTGGGAGATTTCTTTGTTGTTTCAGAAGTCTGAATTTCCAGAGTTTCAACCTTATTTCTTTCAGATATGATACCTCATTTTCAGATCCCTTTAGATCAGCTCTTATCCCTTTCAAATCACCTCATATAGTTTTGTTTGGGTTCACTTCTAGGGCCGCCTCCTTGTCCCTTCTACTTTTAGCTCATCCCCTCCTTTCTAGCAACAACCTTACCTCTGCCTCTTTGTTGTTCTCCGCACCTCTTTTCAGCAGATTTCCCCTTTAGATCCCCGTCCCTCCCGACCTTAGATCTATTGGCCTATTTTTAGCGTGCTTTGCTTAGATTTTTTCCCTCTTATAGACTAGTTTTGAGAACCCTGCCTTATTGGGTTAGATTGATGCATTGTTAGCTGTTAATTTTTTGTTCTTTCAGTCTTATTTACTGTAGATTTATTTTCAGTTACGCAACACACTTTTTCTTTCCCTCTCAAAACGTCTGGGTTTAAACAATTAAAATTAACGCATGCCACACACTGACCCTAAGCAAAGAAGAGCCTGGTTAACACCTCCTGACAAAGACTTTAAAATCAATTGACACTGCACCTGTCTGCCCTTGTTTAGACATTGACCTCACTTGATTTTGCACCTCCCTTCCCTTGTCGGTTTTTCTTCTTCCCATCATCATTGCGCCTCCAAGGCGTTTGTCCCAGAGACTTCTTGGCCTTCACCCTCAGTTTTTGGTTGGTTGAATTCCTCCTTCTTGTCGTCATCGAGTAAGTCCTCCCCCGAGTTCGCACTTTGACTCTTCATTTGATTTTTCGGGGTCTCCCCCTACTTCTAGTTCTCCCCCTGTTACCTTCACCATGTCTAGTTCAAGACCTAGCACTAGCGGCAACCCCAGTTCTACTGCTGGGTCTGTTTCCAGTGGAACCACTACGGGACCTACCTCCACTGCCCCATTCCTCCCTTATATGGTTGGTCTCAGTCTCCCCAACTTCAATCAGTTGATCAATGATCCTATCCGCAACGATGTTAGTTGGCCTACTATGCCAACCAAGCTCCCCTCCAACATTCCAAAGTTCGAAGGCCTTGCTAGTGAAGATCCCTCCAACCATATCAAATCTTTCCATATGTGGTGTTCATCCAATTCCATTACTGACGACTCTATCCGTCTTAGATTGTTCCAATGTACGCTTACCGGAAAAGCTTCTAAATGGTATGTTGAGCAGGCCACCTCCTCCCATACCACTTTTGCGACCATTGCCCAAGCCTTTTTATCTTATTTCTAGCTACCTCTCCGATACAACACTGGCACCAAGCTTTTAACTTCTTTCCGTCAATCCTCTTTGACCCGCCTTTCCTCTCATGTCCAGGAATGGTGGCGAAGACGAAGCTTATGTCATGCTCCTCCATTTGAAGATCAGGTTTATATGGACTGGTTCCTTCCCTCTGTCTTACCTCCCATTGGCAAAGATGTCGCCTCCCATTTCCCTCAAACCGAAGAATCCGCCCTCCAAATAGCCTTGAAATATGACCTTATCTATGCTCAATATGGTTATGTTTATACCATCCTTCCTGACCTCCCTAAACTCGATGGCACTAACGCCCCGGGGGCATCTCACTCTGCCAACGGTATCGTTGGATCTCTTTCACATACCAATACTCCACCTCTTATGGGCTATGGTTTCCTTCCCGGAGGGGCCAGCACCTCCAGCACTTTTCCCCCTCCAGGTAGCATATATCCAGGATACGGCACACCTCCTCCTTTTTCCCACCATCCTGCTTACCTCAATGTTTCCCACCCTAACCCTTGTCCTTACCCACATCCTGGTGTCCAAGCTCCTCCAGCATTTGGACCTCTCCCTCCCTTTCCTTCTCAACCCTCACAGCCACACTTACTTCCCCCTCCAGGCCAATTCTTTGCACAGCAGGGCGCGACTAATTCTTTTCCTTCTCAAAGAAAGAGGAGAGGAAATCAATCTGCCTCTGGTAATCGTGGACCCAATCCTCCAAGTATTGATTCTCACACCACTAACCAACCACAGGGCTCCCAGCCCAAGCCAAACAGGCCTCTCCACACCAATAAGCCCTGTTCGTGTTGCAGTGTTTATGGTCATTACACTCATGATTGTCCCCGGTTACCACAGATGCGGCAGATGTGGGAGTCTCAGGGCACCGTACGGGGACAACATTCTTCCCCTACTGTCCCTTCCAATATGAATACTTATCAACCCACTGTGTTTACCAATCCTTCCCTCAACAAGGATTCATGGCTACTCAACCACCTCATGCCCCAGTAACCACTCAATATTCCTCTTTTGGTTCCTCTGATTACCAGATTCTCATGATGGCCTCTGACCAACCTCTCACCATCGACCTTAACCTTCAAACTTGGTCTCGTCAGTACTCCATGCCTCCCGCTCCGTCTGTCTCCGAGTCCCCATCTTCAGGTCCTACAGAGCCTCTGTCGACAACCAATGGTCCCTTGCAAATCCCTCCGCCCAAAGCTGAGGTTCATACCAAGATTCCTAAGGGCCCATTACGCCAAAATGTTGCCTCTGGTCAAGATACCCATTCATATAGCATAGTAGATGATCTGGCCCAATCTCCTGCTTCCATTTCAACGCTGGAACTCCTCCAGTCGTGTCCTTCTCAAAGGAAGGCTCTACTATCTGCCGTGGGTGCTGTAGATCCTACTGATGACTAATTTATTGTCTTCGCCGCCCGTCAATTAGACCATCCCCCCCTTCCTGATTCTGTTTCTTTCCAAATCCCAGTCAAAATCTGGAATGCCAATGTCGCTCTGTGTATTATTGATGAGGGGGCATCTACCTGCGTAATGTCAGCTTCAGTTTGGAAAAAACTTGGATCTCCTGAGTTGGCCCCTTCCACAATCACCCTTCGTGTGTGGGATGGCCATGCCTCCCAGCCCATTGGCCTATTCCGTAACTGTCCTATCACCCTTGTGGGCAAGACTGTTTGTGTCGACGTTGAAGTTATCGACACCCCTCTTAACTATAACATTATTTTAGGGCGTAGTTACACCTATGCCATGTCTGCCATCCCATCCGCAGTCCACCGCAAAATGTTTTTCCCTCATAATGGAAATATAGTCACAATTGACCAATTGACGTATCATGAGCCAAAATCTCAGACTTCCTCTGCGTCAAACATCTCTTCCGTAGCCAATAAGCCAACTGTCGATTCTTTGACTAGTGTTTCCCCCGGTGTCTACAAAGACTCCTCCTTGCTTGGAACCTTCCCTGGTCTTTCTCCTCCTCTTGTCTATGATCCCAGCTCAGCAAATATTTGCATGATGCAATCGTCTTGGGCCGACCTCACGCGGCCCGCTTCGACTAGTCAGCAACCTCAACCTCGCCTGCTGCCATTTGCTCCTAGCCCTTCGCCACTGCCAACTGGACCTCTTCCTATCGGCCCTTCCCCTACAGTTGGTACCCATGAGCCTCTCTACCCTCCTGGGTCAGTTCCCCCAAGTCTTAACCATCTTAGCACCGTCCCTCTTGGCCATTACCCCGCTGGTCAGATAACCTTCCTCGCTCCCCCTCCTGGAGTCTATTCGGTCCCCATCATGGCCACCCTTTCCCTCCATAATTTTACCTTGGGCATTCCCGTTTGGTACCTTGACCCTCCAGCCGCTACCCCACCAGGTCACCCCAAACCATAACTTTCTTTGACACTAATTCAACCAGTTCCCATCGCTACAATGCCACCCGCACCTCAACAGGACCCTTCTCCTGCTGTGACAGCTATGGGCAAGAAACGAAAAACTCGCAAGGGGGCATCCAAAGACAAGGCCACCACACCTGACCCTACCCCTCCTCCACCCGCCAAGCCTTATGCCTTGTGTGATGGTGTCGGTCATGACACCCATACTTTTCCTGAGTTGCCCTGTATCCAACCCATGGTTAAGGTCGTGTTCCCTGAATCTACGGTCCGTAAAACCTCTGTTTCTTCCTCGTCCACAGCCAAGAACCCAAAGAATGTTCGTGCCAACAAACCCTATGCTCTGTGTGGTTTCCATGGCCATTATTTTCACCATTTTCCTCACCTCACACATTACCGAGCCTCTTTAGAGGTCATTCGCGAGTACAAGGTCGAACAAAATCAATTCGCCTCTCTCATCCTTGCTCAGTATGTGTCAGGCTTACTTGAGGATCCCCCCACTACCATTGACATTCCTTCCCCCGATGTTGAGATGTCGGAATCTGCTGCCCCCCTCCTATACCTATCATCATCCGCACGACCCTCGGAGTAAATTCCCTCTGAATCCACTCCATCTGTTTCGTTTGATTCCCCTTCAGCAACATTCTTGGGCTCTACATTTTTTGACCATCTTTTTACTTGTTCTTCTGTCATCACCAATGACGCTCCGTATGTATGCCTTTCTTCCCATGCTGATGATTTAGGTAGCTTTGCAGCATCATGTGGTTCCTCGACCTCTCCCTTTCCTCTCATCACCAGGAGGATACCATCTGCATCTATGATGTCCGTCGCATCATGAGATCTCGCTTTTCCTCCCGTCATTCTCATTCATCACCCTATAGTCGATCTATGAGTCCTAGCCATCCTACCCAGACTACTCCCTCCCATAGTAGCCATTTGATGTCTACCCTATACTCACGCTGCCCTCATTCTTCTCCTTCCTCCAATTTTTTGTCTTGTGACACTATTCTGCCGAACCTCTCGCCCACACATTATATTGGCTATGCCGATGGCACCAGTCGTTACTCCCGGAATCTCGCTTCGACCGCCTGGGCCATATTTACCCCCTTGCATTCCCTCGTTCTTTCCAATGGTGTCTGCATTGGTAATGCCACCAATAATCAGGCCGAATATGATGCAGTACATGGTCTCTTAGCCGATGCCCTATCTCATCGCATCCTCCATCTGCATGTTCATTTAGATTCCTTGCTTCTTGTTTTACAACTCAATGGTGTCTATCGTGTGCATAACGCTATCCTGTTTAGAGAATATTTACGAGTGAAACTTTTGATACGTGAATTTAGATTCATTAATTTCAACCATGTACCTAGAAGTCAAAATCACTATGTAGATAGAATTGCAAATCATGTTCTAGATTGGCATTTATCACACACAAGACAATAACATTTCACACCATCAACACAATGAATATACATAATATATATCATACAACATTTTTTTTTTTTAGAGTCCATCTACTCTGAAACATATTACATGGCCATAGCATGTTACAAAAACAAAACTACAAAACTGAGGGGCACCACTTGCCCCTACATACACACTGGGGGGCACCACCTGCCCTACATCTAATCATTCTCTGGAGGATCCCGAGCCAATGGCTCTACTCCCGCAGCTCGTATATCGCGCACAGTCTGACCGGCCATCACCATGCGTCATATGATACCTCACCATTCCGAGGGTAGCCCAATACATAGCTCTATGTACTGGTCATCTAAATCCTTCCAACCACGCTCCGACACACCGGTCAACAGCCCCTCACATCTATGACGAATGTCCTCCAACAGAGTGGCCATATCCTCATTCTGTGTTGTTCTTGCTCCACTTGCACCTGTAGCTCCAGCTGCAGCAGGTCGTCCCATATATCCAGTCGGTTTTACCGGCGCTATATCTGCATTCCAAAAAGTATAAGGATCAGTACCATGAATACTATTCACAAACTTCACAATGCACATAATATATTAGTTACTTTTCACTTACCATCGGGCCCCCATACTCGACCAAGTGGAAGCGGCAAGTCCGGATCTCCCCAATAACTCATCCCACTATAGGGATAGTCGTCTATGTACAATGGCATCTGATGCCAATGGGCGAAGAACTCTCGTCGGAACACCCGTCCGACCGCCCCTCCTCCTCCTCTACACAGTAGTCATCCCCACTGACGCATCCGGGGCTCTCTCGGACCCCCATCAGGTAGTTGTACATGAGGTCGTAAGGTCGAGATATTCTCAAAAAAGAAGGAGCACAATACAGTCCCATAAGCACAATCATGATTCACTTGCCGCTTACATAGCGACAGCTATCGTTTCACTGACACTAACATCATCTAGGCCCACCCATAGTAGGTCCCACTCAACACACTCTCTACAATCATCATCTGCCCTCCAGTGATGTGATGGAACGCCTGGTTGCCCAAGATCCACAACACTGCTACTGCCACTACCCGGGTCTCAAACCTCTCTAGATCCCCAATCGATATCCGAGTCCCTTTGACTCGGACACCTGGTCGACAATGTCGCTCAACAAACTCCATGATGTTATGCCCCCACGGTAACACTGGCTGTGTATTTCCCACCATCCCTAATGGTGGGAGACCAGTCAGGAAATACAGATCTTGGACTGTCAGCTCAATCCTGTGCCCCTGCACTATAAACACCTCATGATCTGGATCCCAATAACTGATAATCCAGGCCAACAAGGGCTCCCTAGCCCTGATCAGAGGGTTCTCCAAAAATTTCAGAACCCCAAACCTAGCCAGTGCACGATGGACACACTGATCCGCTTGGATTTCCGTCCGTAATGTACCTAGGTCTCTCTCTCTCCACTCGATCCGTATATTTTCCATATCTGCACAAACCCATCATCTTTGTAAGTCTACAGATAAGAAAAACTACATTCACTCATACCAAAATTGAATCTCAGCCCATACCAACACTGAAACCACCTCCATCTACCAGGTCGCACTTTTTGGCCAAATCCTAGGCCAGGTCGCACTTTTAAGGCCCAAACCTGCATCCCAGGTCGCAGTTTTTGCCCCAAAAAGTGTGACCCGGTCATAATGATGAAGTAGGAATAGTTACTGAGATTTAAGACCCTAATCTGAACTTTGAATCCATCAAAAACAGAGAGTAGGATTAGGCCTCTTACCTGCAACTGACGGATCGCGATTCCAATGGTCGGTTTGTCTGCTACGATCGCCGCAAGATTTAGGGCCTTCTCTCTGCTCCACATTCACCACAGCTACACAAGCAAATGAATGATTTTGGAGGGAAAATGCCTTATTAGAAGAAGACCCCTGTTTTTTCTTTTTCTCGCTACGACCAAACCGTAGCCCCATTTGACACACCGTCTGCACCGTTGGAAAGCTCTCACCGAGCACTCAAATGGGTATCTGTTAGTTTTTCATGTTTTTATACTTCACCAGGACACATTTTTTCCATGAAGGGTCTATTTACCTCTCCTCCAAATCGAATGTCTCCACTTACAACACTTGTACTTGGGGCACCACTTTGCCTCCTTACTTGTCTTTGTTCGTGTTGATTTTTGTCATGAGATACCCTATTGTACTCATGTTTTCATGGTTCCCCATTGGACCTTTACTGTGTGGTAGCACCATCGAGTCGCCCTTATTTAGCGCATCCGAGTTGAGTCATCATCAGTCATGGAGTCTATCTCGCATCCCTTCGTATCCCGCTATAATCCTCCATCCTTCATTGCTTGGTCCCTCTCTCGTGTTGCACATTATGGCCTTCAGTACCAGTGTCCCCTATCCCTCATGATATTGTGTCAGTCGCTGCCAAGCCATTCATTCCCTTTATGCTCTAACAAGGGAAGTCGTCCATCCGCTACTCAGTATCCCTCATTTCATCATCATCATTAGTGTCCGTCTGTTCGTCGCTCCACTATTTTCTCTTGCGCCTTAGTTGGGGACCCCTTATTGCCTCACCTATGGCAGACCTCCTTTTGTTGACATCAGCTCATTTACTCCAGAAGCCAGGTCTAGAGGGCGGTGTACCTTGGTTCGAGCTCCTATCCACATGATCGTTGTCTATATACTTGATGGTCCAGTGATGTAGCAACAGCTATTGGTGATTACCGGGTGTGTATGAGATGTCTCAACCATCATGAGGGGGTGGCCCTGCAGGTAGCCCCCCACATGCCTGGATGACTTCTTCATTCTAGCCTTTGATGCATCTCCTTACATTTGATGATGTCGGCCTCAGCCGCGTGCAACGCCTTTTCGATTTTCATGTATCAGTAAGATTTCGCGAGCCCTTCCCCGTGTATAGGGGGCATTTGGGGTGTATTTGTATCTCATGTACTAAACTATTATTGTATAAGTCCTGGCTGTCATTCCAGGCACATCATGTATGAGGGATTCATCATTTTATTTTCTGGCTTGTATTTATGCCAGCATGTACTTTATAGTTCGGTTCCTTGTTTAGTGGACATACTATTCTTTTGTACTTTGTCTCGGCGGGCATAGGTATGCCTCCCCCGCCGCCTTTAGCACAGGTACCACTTCATAAACTAGAGACTTGTTGCACCTGTAAGTCTCATCTCCTCAGGGTCTAGTCCTTTAGTAAAACAAACTACCTTACATTTCTCTCTCTGACTTCCCTCTTGATGTCTAGTGATTGAGTTCTTACAACGTACTTCGGTCATACGATTTTCTCCTAACACTCGTATGTTGGGGGGAAATCTGTTACACTATTTTTTTAGTCATCTAACCTATTATTATTAGATGAACCCAAGTACACCATGTAAGACCAATTTTACCCTAAGTAAAATTGCTTTCACTATATGAAATAACTTAGTAAAACACCTTTATTGAGTTGTTTATGGTATAAACAGGAAACCCCAAAAGGAAATAATAAACAAATCTATATTTGTTTATATTTTCTGGTCATATTTAACCCAAAACAAGGAAATCAATTAAATAAATCCTTATTTATTTGATTATTTCCTATGAATAAGTTATTTAAATCATATTTAGATAATATTCCTAGTTAAATTTGACTAAATCATTTATAAATAATTAAATAAATAATTATTTATTTAATTATATTCCCACCATTTGCTTAAAATAGAAAATAAATCATTTATTTATTTATTATTTATAAATAAAGGAATTGACCCAAGTCAAAAATCCTTTTCCCTCCAACAAATATAATAAAATATTCCTAAAGGGTGGTTCTAGAATTTGATTAATAATATTTTATTCATGCACCAAGTTCTAGATCGCCCTAATATTTTGTTATAAATAAAAGGGTTTTCCCCATTCATTGGTCACCTTCATTGCATTAGATCACTCTGGATCTATACTTGGTCACATTCTCCATTTTTGTCTTGTGAGCTCCCATTGAGTTCTATGTTTGTCTGGGTTTTATACACCAACAAGAGAGAGAAATTTTAGATCTGAAATGCTGAGCACTGTCAAGAACCCATCCCATTGAGGAGAACCAGAAAACACCTTTCTTGTTTTCCTCTCAGGTGCCCCCTTTTAATATAATATAAAAAATTCTTTCAAATACATCGTTCTTGTCTTATCTATTGGATGCATGGAGTTATATTTCATTTTTACTGCTTAATGTCTTTTATGCTTAGATCTGGATTTGCGCAACATTATTTGGATCAACTAACTGCAGACTTAAATATATTGGCAGCCATACTTGATGTTAGGGCTATTTTTTATGCGTAGCTAAAGTGGTATTTTACGACAAAAGATTCATACTAACACCCATTGTGATACCTCCTCCCGATGTCGTTGTAAAAAATCTATCAACGAGATTAAACTTATCTCTTGATGTACTAAAACAAAATACTAAATCCTTATATAATTTTTCAGAAACCAAATACGGTCGCATAATCACATAAAAAGCAAGAGAAATAAATTATGAATCGCACAACACAAGATGTATCTGGGGAATTAAAATGCTAAAAAATCCACTGCATTTATATTGCATAGATTCAAAATCATGAAACAATACAATGCTATTTCCCTCACTGAGAAACTTTTGCACTCTGCTGACTGTCTCACTCTAATCTTGCTCGAATCTGGCTCGCGATCTAATCAATTTTGGTCCAATATTTAATATTTTTCTTGGCTAGGCCTAATATGCATTCCTTACGCATTCTTGGGCTAATTTAGCCCCTATTAATTATAAAAATCCCAATTAATGATTGTGAAATTAATCTAAGGCATCCTGATGACCTCATGCATGAATTGTACAATTTTATAATTATACAACTGATGGTTATCTTCCCTTTAACTTCAATCTCAACTGGGCCTTCCTTATAACTTACGTGCAACCACTATTTATAACAAATTATTATTTAACTCATTGATCACTACTTTTGAATTAAATCAAATTTAATTCAGTAGACCTCTCACTAGCTCATCACTTAGTTAGAACTAGTTAAACTAATCTTAACTCAATTAATTGAGTTAAATAATTACAACTCACAAATAACTCTAACTAGACCCCCTAAAATCATGGGAGAATCTACATGCCTCCTTTCTGACCTATAACTCAAATTTACTAAGCTAACTGAGTCTTCCTGACTTAGTTAACTAATACGAGTTTTCATGAGATTAAATTAACTTTTTTCTTCCAATTTAATTAAGGGAGAATTAAATCAGAAGCCCCCTATGGTACCATTTCTAGCTGCCATTTTCTGGGCATCCTTATGGATGGAATTTTCACTGTTTCTTGTTTCCAATTTCAACACTCCCTTTTAACAAGAAAGGAATGCATTTCCATTTGGAGAGATGGGGGTCACACCTCCATGAGCAGACCAAGTCATGGATGTATGCAGTGTAATGTTAGATTATCTAAAGAAGAGGATCATGCAACAAAGGCATAGATATAAGTATCAAAGTATCCTCATAATTTGGTCTCAGTGTCCAGAAAGAAGGTTATCACTACCAAGACTAGAAGAAATACGAGGGTAGTCATGGTGGAAAATGTTTCATTCACTGCAGTGACACATGATAACTCTGAGTAATTGTTTAATGAGAATGCGAGGTTGAGAAGATAAATTTCTACGGTGAAGCAATAGGTAGAAAAACTTGTAGCAAAGAAGCAACGACTCTCATCATAGAAATTCAATACGACAAAATGATATTCAACCATGCAAGTAGAGTTGGGTCCAATGGATGCTACCATGGTGCGCCTATATGATGAGATGATACTTATACAGTAGGTCATGTCTCATCTTATTGAAATTTAGAAGAACGCACAGGAAGTGGTGAAACTCCTAAAGATATCAAACATAGTTGTTGAATAGATGTAGGAGTGGACTACCAAATATATAGATGCTCTGCCACATTTGTAAACAAAGAATAAAATTTCTGCAGAAATAGATAGGATTTAGTTGATACTCCACCTACAGAATTACGCGCATCTTGGAGCATAGTTTTTTAGCACTATGGATGTGTACAATTTAATGCATAATGGGTTTGATTCTATAACACAAAAAAATTGTATGCCCATCATCAAATCTCTTGAATCAATGTGAGGCAAGGAAGTAATATTCCAGGAGATCAAGGAATATATTGAACAAATCGAGCAAACAACAAAACAGGAAGGCTTAGAGGTAACCAAAGACATCATTCTGTAGTACACCTTTGCACTAGTCAAAGTTTACATAAATCTATTATGGATGTGGAATAATGTACAATCAAGCTCCAAGAACATACTGAGATAGGAATTGCAGGTGAAGATGCACTACAAAGGGGACTTGCCAATTAGGGTCAAGTCCATCACAAAGGACTTCAGAGCATGGCATGCTTACATAACAGATGAAATTCATGAAGAAGAAAATGATTTATCGATTTGATGAGTCTTTGTCCCATTGTCATATTTTTCTTACTAGGCCACAGTCTCATTTGTAAATTGTCTTATGTAATAAATGTTATGTAAAGAAGTCTATGGGACACAGGTCAAATATGAAAAGCCATGCATTGGAATTTAATGAGTCGTGAATATAATATGAACAGTCATAGAATTCAAAGAGTCATGTGGAATCTTGAAGGTCATTGTCAATTTTTATAAATAGCTCCTCATAACTCAAGCAAAGGGATTTTGGAAGGATTTATATTCTAAAGGTCTTGCCTTGGCTTCTCTTGTAAGACATAGGACATAGATCATTCGTTGGAGAAGAAAATTGTGGCTTCGTGTTCGACTACTAGATATAGTGTTTCATTAATGTAATAGTCTTCTTATGATCTTACATTTGAAACTCAATGAGTTGAGATTCCTTCATACATGTATCATAGCTATAGTTGGAATATTCTGGTTATATTTACGCTGATAGGCGTCCCCCCTGTTGGAACTGACTACTTTAATCATTTTCCCAATTAATATTTTTGATTAGATGGTGTGAATTGGATGATGCTGGTATATTCCGTTGTCGCCACTCCATCAACGAATGGAACTAAAACTCATAACTTCCTTGCATATCTAAATCACATGTTTAAACCATACTTAAATTATTTTTTTACAAAACATGATTAAACAATTACTGTGCCTGTTGTTGATAACCACGTATGCTAATTAGTAAGAAATGAAATTTAAAAAAAAAACTTATAAAAGATGCATTGCAACGTGGATTAATTTTGAAACGTACAATTGTTCACACTATCAAAAGGTATTCCACTTGGCAAGTGTGCGTTTAAAAACTTTTCCTCCACTCCATTACCTTAGTGGTTAATATGCATGTCATTCAAATGTATGCCCGCTCACAATTTACTATAAAGGAAAAAATATTATTTTATTAAATTATTCTTGCTACGGTGGATTGACTTTTTATTACTTTAAAAAAATTGTTGTTGCTGGTTATTCAAGTCTGAGTTTTTATTACTTAAAAAAAAAAATGTTGTTGTTGGTTATTCAAGTCTACATGCTACTCATTTCAACTTACTTCCTTAATGTATCCATCTGAACAATTAAATCTAGCGATTAATTTAAATCTAGAATGATTAATGGGGTTGACATGATATATGATTATAAAAAATAATTAGAGTTTGATATTATTTAAAAAATATAATGAATAAATAGTAAATGGTGGGTTTAAATTATAATATAGTTTTAGGTTTCATAATGTAATGTAAAAACAAAATTGTGGCTATGATGTTGTAATATATCACCAATTATACTTCCTGTTGTATTAGAAGCTCTCATTAATAATAAGATTTCATTATTACACAATTCCCAGAACTACAATATAGGGACAACCCCTAATATTAAATTATAATAAATATTTTAATATAATTGTGCTATAAATTGTAAGATTAAATTATAATAATTATTTTAATACAATTATACTATAATATTATATTATTAAATTATTATAAGGTTTATGGAGTAGTGGTCTCTTATGCGTGCCATTCAAATGTATGCCTACTCACAATTAACTATAAAGAACAAAATATTATTTTATTAAATTATTCTTTCTCTGGATTTATTTTTTATTAATTCAAAAAAAATGTTGTTTCTATGGTACTCAAGTGTCCATGCTACCCATTTGGACTTCCTTAATGTTGACTTACTTTACTTAATATGATGTTTCATATTATTTAAAAAATATAATAAATAACTAATAAATTGTAGGCTTAAATTATAATATAGTTTTAGATTCATAAATTAGTTGTCAAAAAAATTGTGACTATCATGTCATCATATATCACTTAGATAATGGAATTATACTTCTTGGTTTAATCAACATTTGTATTAAAGTTTGGTGTATTGAAATATTTGCTTAATAATAAGGTTTCATTAACACATAATTGCTATATAAGGAATAAACCTTAAGGTTAAATTTTAATGAAATTATTTTAATACAATAGTAAATTATAAGATTAAATTATTATAATTATTTTAATACAATTATATTATTATTATTATTATTATAAGATGTTGGAATTGTACTTAAATGTTTTTAACTTTAAAATATTAATTAAAACTTTTGACAATATATTAATTAAAATGTTTATTTAAAAATGTTTAATAACATTAATTTAAACATGTTTAAAGAAATGAAATAATACAATGTTAATTAATTAAACTATTAAAACAATAAGTAACATTAATATTAATTAATTAAAACATTTGGAAATATATTAATTAAAACATTTATATACAATTGTTCAGTTATAATAAACATTAATTTTTAAATTTTTAAATTAATATTTTCATATTAATTAATAGTAATATTAAGTTAGTTAATTAAAATATTTAATAACATTAAATAAAATACTTGACAATATATTAATCAAAATATTTATTTAAAAGTCTGCAAGGCGAGCGAACGAAGATGAAATCTCATGAGGGGTGGTTAAACATTGAGACAATTATTGTCATAATTGACATAATTATTAGGTATAATATGAAATTTTATATTATTGGGTTTAATAATAAGTCTTATAATATTTGTTTTAATATTACACTTTATCATATTAAGTTTTGAATATATATAGAGCTTATAATATTTGGTTTTAAAATTATGATTTACATTATGGAGTAATATGTTGGGTTATAATACATATTCTAATATATAGAGTTTATAATTAGGCTTTAATATTGTGTTTATAATATTTGGGTTTAATATTAGGGTTTATAATATTGTGTTTAATATTTAGAGTATATAACATTGGGGATTATAATATTTCAGTTCATAATATTGATTCTTAGGGTTTATTGATCTCTTGTGTTTTTAATATTGATCCCTTGGACTTATTGATCCCTTAGGTATTTAATATTTATCCCTTGGGTTCATGAATTTCTTTGGTTTGTAATATTAAATCCTTGGGTTTATTAGTTCATTTGGTTTATAATATTAATAACCCCTTGGGTTTATTAATCTCTTGAGTTTAAAATATCAATTCTTATGGTTTATTAATCTCTTGAATTTAAAGTATTAATTCTTATGCTTTATTAATTTCTTGGTTTATAATATTAATATTTATCCCTTCAGTTCACCAATTCCTTTGTTTTATAATATTAAACCCTTGGGTTTATTAGTTCATTTGGTTTATATTATTAATAATCTCTTCGGTTTATTAATCTCTTCACATTAAAATATTAATTCGTAGAGTTTATTAATTTCTTAGATTTTTAGTTTAAGATATTAATTATTAAGGTTTATTCATCCCTTGAGTTTCTAATTCTTTGGTTTGGTAATATTAGGCGTTAAATATTAGTCTTGCGCCTTAATATTAATTCATGGTCCAATGTCACATTATGAAAAATATTGTCTCAATATGAAAATCAACGATGGGCTACCATTGTTAATCATAGTTAGTGGTAGTCAATGACGGTCTTCCATGGTCAAATGTCACATTGTGACAAAGATTGTCTGAATATGAAAATTAACCATGGCAAACCATGGTCATTCTTCGTCCAACGTCGCATTGTGACAACAACTATCTCAATATTTTTATTGGATTCCTCTTTCGGAGAAGTGTAAAATTGATATAAAATTGATTTTAATCTGATGAGCAAAACATTTATTTTGAATTTATTATTTATAATAAATTTAAGTGCAGGTCGGCCTTAAGGTTTTACACCCCCAACAGATGTGTCACACACCTCAATGATGGATATAAATACAGTCAACATTGGAGAGCATTTCACTCACTCAACATCACACATCTTCTCCTCTGATTATCTACAAGCATCTGAGAAGCAGTTTTCTCTCCCATGTGAGAAGAAGGACGAAATCTACTGCAGCAAAAGGACGAAATTTACCACAGCAAATTTTCTGCAGTTAGGGTTTCTGGGGAAGTTTGACCAGCATTGACTTTGGTCAACGCATGGTCCGTTTGAGCTGAAATTTTGTAGAGAGTTCGATTTTTGAAGGCCGTACTCATTGGTACAAAAATCGAGGTCAAAAGGTTGACCAAAGTTGGAGCTGCATTGACTTTATTATTGCTGCCCTACGTTGACTTTTTCTGGATTGCGTTGGCTTTTCTGGGGTTGACTTTGAGTTGACTGGATGATTTATTTGAGGAATATTGTGACACGTTTTGGGTTGGACGACCAAGAAGACTTTGCTGGATGAAGCATCCTGTTGACCGCTGTAACGCACCAACACATTCTCCTGTTTCTGGTTTGTCTTCTATAGATCCACTGGTATGTTCTATCAGCATTTTTACTTAACTCTTTACGTGATTGTTGTTATAAAAGTAAAGTTTCATCAAGCATAGAACATCTACAAAAATTTACATGGTATCAAAGCTAAGGTGAAGACAAGCCCTAACTTATAGCAATCACCAAAAGAGAAAAATGAGTTCCACAAGTTATGGCTTCAAGGAGGATGACAAGCTAACTGGAAGGGATGACTTCCATGCTTGGAAGATGATATTAGATCTCAAATTAGAAGACCATGATCTCATGGACTATGTACTATGTAAGATACAAGAACCTTCATCCACTGCTACTGCTGCTGCTAAAACCAAGTATAAGAAGGGGGAGATCAAAGCAAAGCTAATGATCAGGGAATCCATACATAAAAGTCTGGTTGCCTACATATCTGAGCTAGGCACATCCAAAGAGATGTATGATAAGCTGATACAAATGTTCAAAGTAAACAATGCAAACCAGGTGATATTCTTCAAGAATCAATTGAATAATTTGAAGAAAGGCAGGGATGAATCTGTCCAAACATACTTTCTGAAACTGACCGAGATCAGGAACAATTTGCTGGCTATTGGGGAGAAAATAGCTGATCATGAGATGGTACTCACCACACTTGGAGGGCTCCCATATGAATGGAAAGTATTCAACACTACCATTCTCAATAATAATACAATTCCTAACTTTGACGAGCTACTGTCAAGATGCATGCAAGAAGAGACAAGAATGAAGGAATACGAAAATGACAGAAATGCTGCCTACGCTGCTCATTCTAGAAAGAAGAACTCTGGTGGTCCAAAGAAAAAATGAAGAGAAGGGGCCCAAGGAAATAAGGGCAAGTGTTTCACTAGTCATAGGCCTGGTCACTATGCTAGAGAATTTCCTTCCAAGAAGGATTCTCCCGATAGTGATGACAACAACAAAAACCGGAGGAATGGAAATTCAAGAAACAACAGGTCCAAAGGAAAGAGGAAATCTCCCTCTAGCGGAAACAATCAGCCTTTAAAAAGGTCTAGAAACTCCATGTATGAGGAGTCAAATTTTGTTGATAAAAGAAATGAATAAATTCTTGTATCTGCCCTCTCTGCTGCATCCCCGCCCGACACTATGGATGTCTAGCTGATAGATAGTGGTGCCTCAAGACACATCACTGGGTTCAAGGAAGCACTCTCTGACATGCTTGAGAAGGATACTAATCTAGAAATTATCCTTGGAGATAATGCCACATATCCCGTGAAAGGGACAGGGACTGTGACCCTCCACTTTTCTCAAGGACAAGTTCTACATTTGCAGGATGTACTCTATGTACCAAAATTGAAGAAGAACCTTATGTCTATATCAACCATGGAAGACAAAGGTTTCAATGTGGCATTCATTGATGGAAAGGTGTGCATGTGGAAAAAGAAACTCAAGGAAGCTATCGTGATTGGTTTTAGAGTTGGAACACTCTACCAGGTTGAAGGAAGTCCACTGGGAGCTATGACATGTGATACTATCCGAAAAACTAAACTATGGCACTGGAGGTTTGGACACCTTCATTACAAGGCCCTTCCCGAAGCAAGGAAGGTGGTGACAGGGATGCTTGATTTTAGAAATAATCATGAAGGTGTATGTAAGGGTTGTGTCGAAGGAAAGCATACAAGGGGACCTTTCCCCTCAAGTGTCACAAAGACATCTGATATTTTGCAACTGGTCCATTCTGATATATCTGGTATGCTACCCGTGACATCCCTGGGAGGATGTTAATACTATATGACATTCACTGATGACTTCTCCTGCAAAACCTGGATATACTTCTTGAAGAAGAAGGATGAGGCTTTCATGTGGTTCTGTACCTTCAAAGCCTTGGTGGAAAATATGACAGGGAAGAAGATCAAGATTTTGCGGACCGATAATGGCACTGAATATGAGTCAAATGAGTTCAAGGAATTTTGCAGAGAAGCTGGAATTAAGAGGGAGACTACTACTGCCTATACTCCTGAGCAGAATGGCATTGCTAAACGAAAGAACATGACCATTATGAAAGCTTCCCGTGCCATGCTATGTGACCAGGGTCTACTGAAGTTTCTGTGGGGAGAAGTTGTGAATACTGCTGTATACATTCAAAAATGATGCCCTCATTCTGCCCTGGACTCCAAAACTCCTGAAAAGGTTTTCACTGGTAAGAAACCTGACATCTCACATTTTAGAATTTTTGGATGTCTTGTTTATTTTCATGTGCCAAAAGAAAAGAGAAGTAAGCTGGATGCTTCTGGGAAGAAAGGAATGTTTGTGGGCTACACCGAAACCTCTAAGGCCTATAGAGTATATGTACCTGGTCAAAGGGAAGTATAGATATGCCATGATGTCACTTTTGACAAAGATGCTTTCCTGAATAAATTAGTCGATATTTCGAGATCTGAGGAAAATCATGAAGCAAGGCCTAGAAATCAAGAAGAACCACAGGATGAGACAATGCCTGATGTTGAAGGACCAATGGACCCAATCGATCCATCTCCTTCACTGAGAAAGATACCATCATGGCTTAGGGACACTCTTGAAGATGCCAAGGGACATGCTGCCCCAAGGGGGACATTCCGAGAAAGCAGGAAGCCGTGTAGATAGCAAGGGTATCTGGCTGCCATGAGTACTATTGTACAATCTTAACCTGGATCTTTTGAGGAAGCCGTAAAGCATCAAATCTGGAAGGATGCTATGCATGAAGAATATGAGTCCATAATGAAGAATGATGTCTGGGATGTGGTTCCAAGACCAAAGGACAAATCAGTTGTCACCGCAAAATGGCTCTACAATATCAAGCATGGATCTGATGGAAGTGCTGAAAATTTCAAGGCAAGATTTGTTGCCCGTGGCTTCTCTCAAAAGGAAGGAATAGACTATGATGACATATTTGCACCTGTGGCACGATATACCACCATTCGATCAATCATAGCCCTTGATGCTACGCAAGGATGGAGTCTTCATCAGATGGATGTCAAGACCGCTTTTCTGCATGGTGCAATAAAAGAAGAGGTGTATGTAGAACAACCTCTAGGGTTTGAAGTCAAGGATCGGGACACAAATTTCTGCAGGTTGAAGAAAGCCCTCTATGGGTTGAAGCAAGCACCCAGAGCTTGGTACGAGAGGATAGATAGCTACTTGATGAAGCTGGGCTTCACTCGAAGTAATGTTGATCCAAACCTTTACTTCAAGGTTGTCCAGGGAAAGCCTCTCATTCTGGTGCTGTATGTGGACGACCTCTTCCTGACAGGTGTTGACCCTCTCATTCATCAATGCAAGAGGGAGCTCACTGCTGAGTTCGAGATGAAGGACCTAAGACTGATACACTACTTCCTAGGCCTGGAGGTCTGGCAGAAACCTAGAGAGATTTTCCTTTCTCAAGGAAAATACATTGTGAAACTTCTGGAAAGATTTGGTATGGTGGACTGCAAGTCCGTGTCAACACCAATGGAACTCAACTTCAAGAATTCGAGTGGCAGAACTGATGGGCTCGTATTGGCAAATCCTACTGAGTATCGTCAACTCGTAGGGGCCTTGATGTTCTTAGTGAACACCCGTCCAGATATATGTTTTGCAGTGAACACTTTGAGTCAACAGATGGTTGAACCTCATCAATTTCACTGGGTTGGTGCCAGGAATCTTCTGAGATACCTTCGGGGTACGATAAACCATGGGCTGAGATACACTACCGGGAGCATGACACTCCGTGGATATACTGATGCCGATTCGGCTGGTAGTGTGGTGGATCGTAAGAGCACATTGGGATGCTGCTTCAATCTTGGTTCTGCTTCGATTTCATGGATGAGCAGGAAGAAAAGGTCGGTGGCTTTGAGCACTGTAGAGGCCGAATACATTGCAACAAGTATGGTCTGTTGTGAAGCAGTTTGGTTGCGAAAGGTCTTTAGTGAGATGTTTGGACATGTGCTAGATACCACCGTGATACTCTATGATAACCAAAGTGGGATTTGCTTGACCGAGAATCATGTGTTCCACGACCGATCCAAGCATATTGATATCAGGTACCATTTCATCTGAGATATGGTACAGTGAGGTGCCGTAAGGCTCGATCATATAGGAACTGATGAGCAGGTCGCGGATATTCTCACTAAGTCCCTGGGGAAGGTCAAGTTCCTAACCTTCTGTGAGAGACTTGGTATCGTGGAACGACCCTATGATGTGGGTCCTATTGGAAAATGAGCTCGAGGAGCTCTAGGGGGCTTTGGGGATAGCTTCTTGGAGCTATGAGCAACCACAAGGCTAGGCTTGCCAAACCTTGTTGGTGTGCTTGGACCCCACCGTTGTGATTATTGAGTTGGTTCACCTCTCATTATATGTGCCCCGTATGCATCCTACCCATTGAGTTCAGGGCTCATGAGAAGTACCTCTCATTTGGCAAATGATATGGGAAAAGCTGGAGACCAGTAGCAAAGACTGATGGACACATCAGAGATTTCTGTACTCTCTATCTAGGATGGCACGGTCCAACCACTTGATCTGGGATCAAGTCTAGTGAGGTCTCAGACCTCCGCCTGACCTCTGGTCAGATGAACCAACTTCAGGTTGGTTGGAGACTCTTTGTGAGTCCGATAGAGGTTTCAGACCTCTGGGCTGAATTTGTCAGCCGAGGGATGATGTCTTTGTGACTGACCCACTTCTGTTCTGAAATAAAGAGGTCAGCAAAACAAGTTACGGCGGGATGACAAACGATGTTTGATTGCACTAGTGGATGGAGTTCTCCCTAGTTGAGAGGGAGTGTTAAATTTGGACAACTAGGTCCAAAATCCATCTTGTGATGCTTAGATGAAGATTCCAATATTTGTATTGGATTCCTCTTTCGGAGAAGTGTAAAATCGATATAAAATTGATTTTAATCTGATGAGCAGAACATTTATTTTGAATTTATTATTTATAATAAATTTATGTGCAGGTCGGCCTTAAGGTTTTACACCCCCAACAGATGTGTCACACACCTCAATGATGGATATAAATACAATCAACATTGGAGAGCATTTCACTCACTCAACATCACACATATTCTCTTCTGATTATCTATAAGCATCTGAGAAGCAGTTTCATCTCCCACGTGAGAAGAAGGACGAAATCTACTGCAGCAAAAGCACGAAATTTACCGCAACAAATTTTCTGTAGTTAGGGTTTTTGGGGAAGTTTGACTACCGTTGACTTTGGTCAACGCATGGTCCGTTTGAGCTGAAATTTTGTGGAGAGTTTGATTTTTGAAGGACGTACTCATTGGCACAAAAATCGAGGTCAAAAGGTTGACCGAAGTTGGAGCTGCGTTGACTTTATTGTTGCTGCCCTGTGTTGACGTTTTCTGGACTGCGTTGACATTTATGGGGTTGAATTTGAGTTGACTAGATGATTTATTTGACTATTGTGACACATTTTGGGTTGGTCGACCAAGAAGACTTTGCTGGTTGAAGCATCCTGCTGACTGCCGTAACACACCGACACATTCTCCTATTTCTGGTTTGTCTTCTATAGATCCACTGGTATGTTCTATCAACATTTTTACTTAACTGTTTACGTGATTGTTGTTATAAAAGTAAAGTTGCATCAAGCATAGAACATCTACAAAAATTTACATAACCCCTTGGGTTTATTAATATCTTGAGTTTAAAATATTAATTCTTAGGTTTTGTTAATCTCTTGAGTTCAAAATATTAATTTTTAGGGCGTAGTAATCTCTCGGTGTATAATATTAATATTTATCCCTTGGGTTCACCAATTACTTTCGTTTATAATACTAACCCTTGAGTTTATTACTTCTTTTGGTTTATAATATTAATAATTTCTTGGGTCTAAAAATCTATTTAATTTAAAATATTAATTATTAGGGTTTATTAATTTCTTAGGGTTTTGAGTTTAAAATTTTTATTCTTAGGGTTTAATAATCTTTTTTGTTCTTAATATTGATCCCTTGGCATTATTGATCATGTAATTTTTTAATATTTATCCCCTCGGTTCATCGATTCCTTTGGTTTATAGTATTAAACCCTTGCGTTTATTAGTTCTTTTGGTTTATAATATTAATAATCCCTTGGGTTTATTAATCCTTTGAGGCTTAATATTATGATTTACATTATGACGTAATATGTTGAGTTATAATATAGATTCTAATATATATCGTTTATAATTATGGGTTAATATTGGGTTTATAATATTTGGGTTTAATATTAGAGTTTATAATATTGTGTTTAATATTTAGAGTTTATAACATTTGGGATTATAATATTTTGGTTCATAATATTGATTCTTAGATTTTATTGATCTCTTGTGTTTTTTATATTCATCCCCTCACCTTGTTGATCCCTTAGGTCTTTAATATTTATCTATTGGTTTCACCAATTCTTTTGGTTTCTAATATTAAACCCTTGGGTTTATTATGTTGGTTTATAATATTAATAACCCCTTGGGTTTATTAATCTCTTAAGTTTAAAATATTAAGTCTTGGGGTTTATTAATCTCTTGAGTCTAAAATATTAATTCTTCTACTTTATTAATTTCATGGTTTATAATATTAATATTTATCCCTTGGGTTCACCAAGTCCTTTGGTTTATAATATTAAACCCTTGGATTTATTAGTTCTTTTGGTTGATAATATTAATAATCCCTTTGGTTTATTAGCCTCTTCACTTTAAATTATTAATTATTAGGGTTTATTCATTTCTTATGTTCTAAGTTTAAGATATTAATTATTACGGTTTATTAATCCCTTGAGTTTTCTAATTCTTTGGGTTGGTAATATTAGGTGTTAAATATTAGTCTTACACTTTAATATTAATGCATGGTCCAATGTCACATTATGAAAAACATTGTCTCAATATTAAAATCAGCCATGGGCTACCATTGTTAATCATAGTTAGTCGTAGTGAATGAAGGTCTTCCATGGTCAAATGTCACATTGTGACAAATATTGTCTCAATATGAAAATCACCTATGGAAAACCATGATCATTCTTCACCCAACATCGCATTGTGACAACAATTGTCTCAATGTTTAAATCAAGCATGCTCAACCATGTTTATTTTATGGTTTATATTATTTATCTAAATATTTTTATATAGTTGAGGTTTATAATATTTATCTAAAGGTTTTTATATACTTGAGGTTTATAATATTAATATCTTAGATTTAATATTATTCCCTTGAGTTTATAATATTAATAATCATGTGAGTTTATCAAACCTTTTTGTTTAAGATATTAATTTTTAGGCTTTATTAATATCTTATGTTTTTCATATTGATCTCTTCACCTTATTGATCACTTAAGCTTTTCATATTTATCCCTTGGGTTTATAATATAAATCCCTTGGGTTTATTAGTTTTTTTTTGTTTATAATATTAAACCACCCTTGGATCTAAGAATCTCTTGAGTTAAAATATTAACTCTTAGGGTTTATTAATTTCTTAGTTTTTTGAGATAAAAATATTAATTCTTAGGCTTTATTAATCTATTGTGTTTTTAATATTGATCCCTTGGCCTTATTGATCCCTTAGATTTTTAATATTTATCCCTTCGGTTCACCAATTCCTTTGGTTTGTAATATCAAACCCTTGGTGTTATTAGTTATTTATGTTTAAAATATTAATAACCCCTTCGTTTATTAATCTCTTGAGTTTAAAATATTGATTCTTAGAGTTTGTTCATCTCTTGAGTTTAAAAGATTAATTATTAGGGTGTATTAATTTCTTGGTTTATAATATTAATATTTATCCCTTGGGTTCACCAATTACTTTGGTTTATAATATTAAACCCTTGGGTTTATTACTTATTTTGGTTTATAATATTAATAATGTCTTGGGTTTATTAATCTATTTAATTTAAAATATTAATTATTAGGTTTTATTAATTTCTTAGGTTTTTGAGTTTAAAAAAATTATTCATAGGGTTTAGTAATCTTTTTTGTTTTTAATATTGATCCATGGGCCTTATTGATAATGTAGGTTTTTAATATTTATATCCTCGGTTCAGAGATACCTCTGGTTTATAATATTAAACCCTTGCATTTATTAGTTCTTTTGGCATATAATATTAATAATCCCTTCACATTATTAATATTTTGAGTTTTAATATTATGATTTACATTATGGTGTAATATGTTGGGTTATAATATATATTCTAATATATAGTGTTTATAATTAGGGGTTAATATTGTGTTTATAATATTTGGGTTTAATATTAGGGTTTATAATATTGTCTTTAATATTTACAGTTTATAACATTGGGTATTATAGTATTCCGATTCATAATATTGATTTTTAGGGTTTATTGATTTCTTGTGTTTTTAATATTGATCCCTTGGCCTTATTGATTCCTTAGGTATTTAATATTTATCCCTTCGGTTGACCAATTCCTTTGGTTTGTAATATTAAACCCTTTGGTTTATTATTTTTGTTTATAATATTAATAACCCCTTGGGTTTATTAATCTCTTAAGTTTAAAATATTAAGTCTTAGGGTTTATTAATATCTTAAGTTTAAAATATTAATTCTTATGCTTTATTAATTTCTTGGTTTATATTATTAGTATTTATCTCTTGGGTTCACCAATTCCTTTGGTTTATAATATTAAACCCTTGGGTTTATTAGTTCTTTTGGTTTATAATATTCATAATACCTTCAATTTATTAATCTCTTCAGTTAAAATTATTAATTCTTAGGGTTTATTCTTTTCTTTCATTTTGAGTTTATGATATTAATTATTAGGGTTTATTAATCCCTTGAGTTTCCTAATTCTTTGGGTTGGTAATATTATGCATTAAATATTAGTCATACACTTTAATATTAATGCATGGTCCAATGTGACATTATAAAAAACATTCTGTATATGAAAGTCAACCATGGGCTACCATTGTTAATCATAGTTAGTCATAGTTAATCAAGGTCTTCCATGCTAGAATGTCACATTGTGAAAAATATTGTCTCAATATGAAAATCAGCCATGGAAAACCATGGTCATTCTTCGTCCAACGTCGCATTATGACAATAATTGTCTTAATGTTTAAGTCAAACATGCTCAACCATGTTTATTTTACGGTTTATAGTATTTATGTAAAGTTTTTTATATATTTGAGGTTTATAATATTAATCTCTTAGATTTAATATTATTCCCTTGAGTTTATAATATTAATAATTATGTGATTTTATCAAACCTTTTTTTAAGATATTAATTTGTAGGCTTTATTAATCTCTTATATTTTTGATATTGATCCCTTCGCCTTATTTATCCCTTAGGTTTTTAATATTTATCCATTGGGTTCACCAGTTCCTTGGGTTTATGACATAAAACCCTTTGGTTTATTAGTTCTTTTCGTTTATAATATTAAACCACACTTGGGTCTTATAATCTCTTCACTTAAAAATATTAATGATTAGGGTCTATTAATTTCTTAGGTTTTTGAGTTAGAAATATTAATTCTTATGGTTTTTTAATCTCGTGTTTTTAATATTGATCCCTTTGCCTTATTGATCACTTATGTCTTTAATATATATCCCTTGGGTTCACCAATTTCTTTGGTTTGTAATATCAAATCCTTGGCTTTATTTGTTCTTTTTGTTTATAATATTAATAATCCATTGGGTTTATTAATCTCTTGAGTTTACAATATTAATTATTAGTGTTTACTAATCTCTTGAGTTTAAAATATTACTTATTAGGGTTTATTAATTTCTTGGTTTATAATATTAATATTTATCCTTGGGTTCACCAATTACTTTGGTTTATAGTATTAAACCGTTCGGTTTATTACTTTTTTTGGTTTATAATATTAATAATGTCTTGGTTTTATTAATCTATTTAATTTAAAATATTAATTATTAGGGTTTATTAATTTCTTAGGTTTTTTAGTTTAAAAACTTTATTCTTAGGGTTTAGTAATATTTTTTGTTTTTAATATTGATCCCTTGGCCCTATTGGTCGTGTATGTTTTTAATATCTATCTCTTCAGTTCACCAATTCCTTTGCTTTGTAATATTAAACCCTTGGGTTTACTATTTTGGTTTATAATATTAATAACCCCTTGGGTTTATTAATCTTTTAAGTTTTAAATGTTAAGTCTTATGGTTTATTAATGTCTTGAGTTTAAAATATTAATTCTTATTCTTTATTAATTTCTTGGTTTATAATAGTAATATTTATCCCTTGGGTTTGCCAATTCCTTTGGTTTATAATATTAAAATCGTGGGTTTATTAGTTCTTTTGGTTTACAATATTCACAATACCTTCAATTTATTAATCTCTTCAGTTTAAATTATTAATTCTTAGGGTTTATTCATTTCTTATGTTTTGAGTTTAAGATATTAATTATTAGGGTTTATTAATCCCTTGAGTTTCCTATTTCTTTGGGCTGGTAATATTATGCACTAAATATTAGTCATACACTTTAATATTAATGTATGGTCCAATGTGACATTATAAAAAACATTCTCTATATGAAAATCAACCATGGGCTACCATTGTTAATCATAGTTAGTCATAGTCAATCAAGGTTTATTAATCCCTTGGGTTCACCAATTCCTTTGGTTTATAATATTAAATCGTTGCATTTATTCGTTCTTTTGGTTAATAATATTAATAATATCTTGGGTTTATTAATATTTTGAGTTTAAAATATTGATTATTATAATATTAATATCCTAGGTTTTTTAGTATAAAATATTAATTCTTAGGGTTTATTAATTTATTGTCTTTTTAATATTAATCCCTTGGCCTTATTGATCCCCTCGGTCTATTATTTCCTTGGGTTTTTAATATCAATCCATTTTGTTTATTAATCCTTTATATTTTTAATTCATTGGGTTTATAATATTAGATCCTTGGGGTTATTCATTCTTTTGGATTATAATATTAAAAATCCCTTCGTATATTTGTAATAGATATATGCTTATTATAAATAGTAATAAAATACTAGTATTATGTTATATCTTAATTTTTATATAGTTTTATTTATAACTATTAATGTATTGAAAATTTTTAATAATATTTTATTATCAAATAATAAAATATAATATATATATATATATATATATATATGTATATATATTATTTTAATATATAGTATCAATATAGTTTATATTATTAATATATTACAAGTAGATATATAAGATATATTGGTAATTATATTCATAAATGTATAATGATTATTTTGGTAAAATACATGTGGTGGGTGGTGCATATAGGCCTATCGACGTATATCAAACACATTAGTGAATGTGGTTGTCAATCTATTTCATATACGCCTATCGGCATATATCAACCACATTAGTAAATGTGATTGTGCTAGTTATGGTATATGCTGCATTATTTTCATACTAGTTAATGAACTAATTCATTGATTAGCTATGCCTATTATTTAATGATTTTTTTATGCTTTCATTTTTTTTGTTGATTATGCATACTAAATGGCATGTACTCAACAAGTATATCTCTTTATTTTTGGGGCCCCCTTTAGAATAATACTATTACTTTTCTAACAAGTGACTCGTTTCCCTCACTAGGGGTGGAAGTCTCCCTCATATACCTTACATTGGATGTCTCAAGATACTCACATCATTTCTTCACAAAATTAGTTTGTGTTTTGTTTTGTTGGTTCATACCCAAGGCATATCTTTAAATCATTCCAACAATGGGTGAATGGTATGACCGGATGGGAATCCTACACCAAACAGTGTGAGGTCTAATTGGGACTTCACATCAGGGAGATACCCTTACAATGCTAGTGACTTCTAACACCATCAAGACATAACTACAAGGAAGACCATTATATGGGTATAACGTCGATTAGACCAAGAGCGTGAATAATAAGAACTACATATTTATATTCCAAAAAGAAAAATTATGATTAAAGGCTGAAATAAGAGGAATCAAATTATTATAACGACATCAAGTTAACCAAAAACCTACGTAGTAAGAAATGAATTATGACCATACAATGAGTGAAAGATAAACACATGATTTTATGTAGACTAAAACAACATGTTTGTATGATTGTGTTTCATGAAATTTACCATCTGAAAATAGAATTTTCTTCTATGGTGCAGTTATTTTCATTATTAAAAAGAAAAAAGTGTTTCATGGCATCTTAATATGTTAATTGTAACACCCTATTCCAAAATCTACCCAAGTAACTGGTCAACCAGGGTAAACATGCAATGAGAGGCTACTGATATTATATTAAACCTCCTAGATGACCTTAAGAAAGTGGAATTGATGGAAACCTCACAAGCATACCTTACACAGCATCAATAACACCTCAAGGAGGTAACCCAACCTCCTAAACCCCTGAACCCTAAAGGGGAACTAATTTTTTACCCCTCCGAGCCTTAGACATGGGCATGTAAGGGTAAGGGAGTGGATAGAATCCTATAGACATGGGCATGCTAAGGAAAGGTTGCATCTAGGGCCCAAAAAAGTCAGTTATGTTCCTGCAACTTCTGGATTTGTACCACCTTTTCAGCCTGAGAGCCCAAGTCATTTCCTAGAACTTATTGAAACTTTAGGAGATGATAAATAACATTAAAAAAAGGTACGAAGGAAATAACATCATCAAGAACTCATCTAGACCCCTCCCGGCCATGACAGGCATTTCATCAAACATGTCACAAATGTGGCATCTAGAGGTATAAAAAACATATTTAAACATGGGGTTTTCTTACATATCTCAGAATATCTAAGAAGCATTGCTCCCCTACCTCATAAGCTACAATAAATTCTATTTCACCATATATAAATTATGTATTAATTTACATGTAAAAACATAGATATATCCATACATCCTCACTGATCAAATACATGCTTAGAACCAACATAATAACAACAAGAATACAATGGATACAACAAAAAATAAATCCATACATCAACGAATATATTTTCATACCGAATACCATAAAATTGATATATTCATTACTAAATGTAAAACCAAAATGGGGATGGGACTTCCATGTTCCATCTGATCATATATTGGCCAAGCTAAGTCTCACTTCAACCAATCACCCCTATGTCATATTCCAATCATGAATCTAGGACTTTATCAAACACATCAATCAACACCAAAATAGGGCTCCAATGACCAAACCATCTCAACCCAAAACCAGTGATTCCACCTCATGGTCGGATATCACTAACCATCGCGGATTGGTCTCCACCCAAGCTACTTCAGGGCTCCAGAATTTTTTTTCCAACCAAGGCTCGAGGACTAGTAACTCAACCCTAGATGTTCCTGGGCTCGAGAGAGTTTGTCCAACCAAGGCACAAGGATTAGTAACTCAACCCAACAATTGTTTGTCGGGCTTCAGAGCGTATTTTCAGCCAAGGCTATAGGAAATAATAACTCAACCCAATAGCTAAAGGAATCATGAGAACCAACCAAAACAAAATCAATGGAAATAACCCACAATACCATGGTTGTCCACGAAATGGCAAGGCTAGGAATATCCACGTGCATACCCCATGCATGCCGAAACTAGTGAGGAAAACATACATGCAACTTTGCGCCTATAATAAAAAAAATTTGTCACTGCTGATATCAATGTCCACATGCGAATTCCTACTCTTCATTTTCCTTTTGATCCAAATCACAAAGTATCCACACTCTCGAAGAGTGCTCCAAGAAAAATCTAAGTATCCAAGAGTATGAGAGAGAGAGAGAGAGAGAGAGAGAGAGAGAGAGAGAGAGAGAGAAATGAGAGATCTCAAAATATGCACTAAAAAAAGGTACGAACTGATCCTCAGAAGCCGTTTTATAGAAGACCCTCTATTTTCTTCAATTTCCATTATTTTCCTTCAATTTCCACCTCACAAGCAACCTGTGACCTTTGATCTCCCTTTTCTCCTAATTTCCATTATTTTCATAAATAAATGTGCCAAGAATACTTTTTTCCTCTTTAATTCATTATCCATAGTCTTTTCCAATTTCCTTAGCCATAATAAACCATGTGAACACTCACACTAGGATTTTTTACCAAACATTCAGCTTGGAATACATGTCCCATTAACCATGGGTAATATTTTCACTTTATTGCATGGAATTTTCACTATGGATATTACAGAACCCTCCCCCTTGGGGGACACTATCTTCAATGTTCAATCACACATATCACTAGTACATTTGGTCAAATTTTTGACACTTTAGCTCCGACACTTTTGACCAAATGTCAGAAATTTTCCCAATTTTTATCAGTTTTTCAAATCCCGCCCACAATTGTCGCTATACCGACGTTTGGAGACAAGTGTCGGTATTGCGACACTTAGAGGTAAGTGTCGGTCTTTCGATGTTCGGATAAAAGCATTGGAATTGCAACAGATTGGAGAAAAGTGTCAGTCTTGCGACACTTAGAGCTAAGTGTCGCTATTGCGACGTTTGGAACAAAGCATCGGTATTGCGACGGTTGGGGGAAAACCGTCGGAATTGCGACAAATTGGAGAAAAGTGTCGGTTTTCCGACACTTAGAGCTAAGTGTTGCTATTGTGACATTTGGAACAAAGCATCAGTATTGTGACGGTTGGGGGCAAAGCGTCGGTATTATGATGTTACAGAGATAATTGTCGATATTGCGATAGTTAGAATAAGTGTCGGTATTGCGACATTTGCGTCAAGTATCGGTATTGCGAAGTTTAGGAGGCAAGTGTTGATAGAGTTTAGGAACAATCTTAGGTTTTAGGGTTTGGGAGTTATATTTTAAGATTTGGGAACAATGTATCGAGTCATGTGATTGGTTTATGATTTAGGAACAATGTTTCAGGTCGTATGAGGGCGCCCATTAAGGAAATGTGTTCGGGTGGGTCGAGTTGGGTCTGGTCGGGTCGTGTCCTGTGAGGATGCCCAAGGAAACATGTTCGTACGGGTCGGTTCAGGTCATGTACTGATGGCGCTCAAGGAAACGCGTTCATTTGGCTCGGGTTGGGTCTGGTTGGGTCTTGTCATGTGAGGCCGCCCAAGGAAACACATTCGTATAACGGGTCAGGTCGAGTCCTGTGATAGCACCCAATTAGTTGGAAATGATTTAGGGTTAGGTTAGGTTGGTTTGTGCCGTATTGTAAGGGAGCCCAAGGAAACACGCGGTTCAGGCGGGTCGGGTCGAGTCGGGTCGGGTCATGTCGTGCTGTGTGAGGCCGCCCAAGGAAACGCATCCAGGCGTGTTGAGTTGGGTCTGGTCGGGTCATGTCATGTGAGGCTGCCCAAGGAAACACGTAAGTATGGGTCAGGTCGAGTTGGGTCTGGTCGAGTCATGTTGTGTGAGGCTGCCCAAGGAAACACGTTTGTATGGGTTGGGTCGAGTCATGTACTGATGGCGCTCAAGGAAACGTGTTCGAGTGGGTCGGGTTGGGTATGGTGTTCGGGTCTTGTCGTGTGAGGCTTCGCAAGGAAACACATTCGTACGGGTCGAGTCGAGTCATGTGATGGCACCCAGTTAGCTGGAAATGAGTTCGGGTTAGGTCAGGTCGGTTCGTGCCATATTGTAAGGGCACCCAACGAAACATGTTTGGGCGGGTCGGGTCGGGTCGGGTCGGGTCAAGATGTTCCGTGTGAGGCCGCCCAAGGAAACACGTTCGGGCGGGTCGAGTTAGGTCTGGTCGAGTCATGTCGTGTGAGGCCGCCCAAGGAAACGCATTCGGGCGGGTCAAGTTAGGTCTGGTCGGGTCATGTCGTGTGAGGCTGCCCAAGGAAACACGTTCGTATAGGTTAGGTTGAGTTGGGTCTGGTCGGTTCATGTCGTGTGAGGTCACCCAAGGAAACACATTCGTACAGGTCAGTTCGAGTCATGTACTAATGGCGCTCAAGGAAATGCGTTTGGGTGGGTCGAGTTGGGTCTGGTCGGGTCTCGTCGTGTGAGGCCACCCAAGGAAACACATTTGTACGGGTCAGGTTGAGTCGTGTGATGGTGCCCAATTAGCTGGAAATGAGTTCAGGTTATAAGTTCAGGTTGGTTCGTGCCGTATTGTAAGGGCGTCCAAGGAAACACGTGGTTAGGGCAGGTCGGGTTGGGTGATTTGGTTGAGTCAGGTCGTGCCATGTGAGGTCACCCAAGGAAACACGGTTGGGTGTGTCGAGTTGGGTCTGTTCGGGTCATGTGGTGTGAGGCCACCCAAGGAAACATGTTCATACGGGTTAGGTGGAGTTGGGTCTGGTCGAGTCGTGTCGTGTGAGGCCGCCCAAGGAGGAACATTCGTATGGGTCGGATCGAGTCATGCGATGGTGCTCAAGGAAATGGATTCAGGTGGGTCGGGTTGGGTCTGGTCGGGTCTTGTCGATGTGTGAGGCCACCCAAGGAAACACGTTCATGCGGGTCAAGTCGAGTCGTGCACTGATGGCACTCAAGGAAACACGTTCGAGCGGGCCGGTTTGGGTCTAGTCGGGTCTTGTCATGTGAGGCCGCTCAAGGAAACACATTCGTACAAGTCAGGTCGAGTCATGTGATGGTGCTCAAGGAAACACGTTCGGGCAGGTCGGGTTGGGTCTGGTCAGGTCTTGTCATGTGAGGTCGCCCAAGGAAACACATTCGTAGTATGGTTCAGGTCGAGTTGTGTGATGGCACCCAATTAGCTAGAAACAAGTTCGAGTTAGGTCAGGTCGGTTCGTGCCATATTGTAAGGGAACCCAAGGAAACACGTTCAGGTGGGTCAGGTTGGGTCAGGTTGGGCCGTATGAGACCACCCAAGGAAACACGTTTAGGTTTTTCGAGTTGGGTCTAGTCGGGTCGTGTCGTGTGAGGTCGCCCAAGGAAACATGTTTGTACGGGTTGGGTCGTGTCGTGTGAGGTCGCCCAAGGAAAAACATTCGTACGGGTCGGGTCGAGTTGGGTCTGGTCGAGTAGTGTCATGTGAGGTCACCGAAGGAAACATGTTCGTACGGGTCAGGTTCAGTTGTGTACTAATGGCGCTTAAGGAAACACGTTCATGTGGGTCTGGTTGGGCCTGGTCGGGTCTTGTCGTGTGAGGCCGCCCAATGAAACACATTTGTACGAGTCGTGTGATGTAGCCTAAGGAAATGCATTTGGGTTAGGTCAGGTCAGGACATGTTGTACCATGAGGGTGCCCAAGGAAACATGTTCGAGAGGGTCGGGTCAGGTTGGGTCATGTGAGGGTGCCCAAGGAACATGTCCGACTAGGTCGGGTCGTGTTGGGCCGTGTCATGAGGGCTCCCAGGGAAATTACGCATTCAGGTGGGTCTAGTCATGTCGTGTGAGGCCACCCAAGAAAACACGTTCGTACGGGTCAGGTCGAGTCATGTACTGATGGCGCTAAAGGAAACGTGTTCTGGCAGGTCGGGTTGGGTCTGGTCGAGACTTGTCATGTGAGGTCTCCCAAGGAAACACATTCGTATGGGTTAGTTCGAGTCATGTGATGGCACCCAATTCAACGGAAACGAGTTTGGGTTAGGTCAATTCAGTTCGTGCCATATTGTAAGGGTGCCCAAGGAAACACATGGTTTGGGCAGATCGGGTTGGGTCGGGTCGTTCAGGTCAAATCATGTGAGGGAGGTCATATAAAAAATGCTAAGTTGTGACCGCCCATGTACCTTGTGCACGTTTATGCGACCCATTTTTCGTTTTCTCCCTCATGCCTTCGACGTTCAGGTGGGTCCAGTCAGGTTGGGTCGTGTGATGTCACCCAAGGAAATGCGTTCGGGTCGGGTCGGGTCGGGTCATGTTGTACTGTGAGGGTGCCAAAGGAAACATGTTCGAGAGGGTCGAGTCAGGTTGGGTCATGTGAGGGCACCCAAGGAACATGTTCGACTGGGTCGGGTCGTGTCATAAGGGCGCCTAGGGAAATTACGCGTTCGGGTGGGTTGGGTTGAGTCGTGTGATGCTGCCCAGGGAAACGCATTCGGGTCGAGTCAGGTCAGGTCGTGCCATATCATGAGGGCACCCAAGGAAACACGTTCGAGCGGGTCGGGTCGGGTCGGGTCTGGTTAGGTTGTGTCGTGTCATGAGGCCACCCAAGGAAACACGTTCGGGTGGGTCGGGTCAGGTTGGGTTCAATCGTGTGAGGGTGGTCATATAAAAAATGCTAAATTGTGACCGGCTTAAAATACAATTCCTCCTCATAAAATCCTCTCCTCGTATAATCGACCACCATTACAGACGTTTACACCACATTTGGTTTAGACATTTAGTAGGTAGCTCGTAGGGTGCCCCTATCTCCCATCTCCATATAGAGTAATTTGGTCACATATTCTTTCTTCTATGATAGTGGTTCCTCTCTCTTAAGTCCTATCTCTTGTCCTTCTTCTCTCTCCCTTTCTCTCCTTATACCTCCCTCTCTCTTCCCCAATCTCCCTCTCTCTCTCTCTCTCTCTCTCTCTCTCGCTACCCTCCAATCCTCTCACTATATCCCTCCCGGTATCCTTCTTTCTACCCCCCTTCCATCTTTGTGACACTATCTCCCTCTCTTACCCTTCTCTACCTCTCTCACTCCTCTCCCTCTCTCTCTCTCCATTCCTTCTCTCCCCTCTCCTTCAGTTTATCTCCATCTCTCCCTTAATGTGACTCCCCTTGTCTCGCCACCTTTATGAATCTATGTCTTCACTATTCCTTCTCATATATATCTAAATTTAATATATATCATGACATATTGGGAACTATGATTGGGTTAATTCCACCTTGTTCACAAGGTTAAAATGGTTAATCTTCGATAGACAAAATGTAGATCAAATATTTCATCAAAAAGAGGGAACCATACCCTATCTTCCAGGTTATGCCTATCAGTCACTTGGCCTCTTCTTTCTCTCACATGAATGTAGTCTTGCTTGACTGGTACAGAAGAAGGTTTCACATTATCAACTATTTGTTTGGGACAAATTTTAGTTGTTTCAACACTGCTACATTCTTCAAGCTTATCCTTTAAACCATCTTATTATTTTGTACTATCTTCAACTTTGTAGTGATTTCTATTCCTCTCAATCACATATGTTTCCTTAGTCTGTTAAGGGACAAGGAAGACAACATTAGGATGTTTTTGCAATAAACAAGGGTATTTCCAAGACACAGTCAGGTGGAGCAAGAGTGTAAGAGCCAAATTTCTCATAAATGTGGGACACTCGAACTTAAGATTTTCTGGAGTAGTCATGAGGTGCAGTCTGGTTATTAAGACTTCATCAGATGGCCATTCTCCAGACTTAAATTGTGTGACAACACTGTGGCTGAGTTTGAAATTGGAGATTGAACATACATTTGGTTTGATTGCAATAGACATTTTCATCAATAAATGTAAAGCAATGGCTAACAAATACTATAAATTAATAAATAAATAAGACATGGCAACAAGCAACAATACTTACAAAATTGTTACATTGAGACACAAAGAATAAGCATCTATTGTGCACAAACAGATACCAATGAAACTATCATCTTAACCCCTAACCCCTTAAACATTAATTACCAACCCCTAACCTATTTAACCCCCTAAACCTCTAAAACCCTGACCCATTTAACCCCTAAACCATAAACCTCTAAACCCTTAACCCCTAACCCCTAACCCATTTAACCCCCTAAACCCCTAGTAAACCCCTAACCCATTTAACCCCCTAAACCCTAAACCTATAAACCCTTAACCCCTAACCCCTTAAACCCTAAACCATTAAACCCTTAACCCTAACCCCTTAAACCCTAATTCCCGACCCCTAACCCATCTAACCCCCTAAAATATAACCCCATTAGCCCCTAAAATCCTTAACTGCTAAATCCCTTAACCCCCTAAACCCCTAACCCATTTAACCCACTAAACCCCTAAATGCCTAACCCATTTAAACCCCTAAAACCTAAACCTCTAACCCTTAACCCCTAACCCGTTAAACACTAATTCCTAACCCCCAACCCATTTAACCCCCTAAAAACCTAAAACCCTAACCCATTTAAACCCCTAACCCCTAGCCCCATTAACCCGTAACGACCCCTAACCCCTAAAATCCGTAACTGCTAAATCCACTAACCCCCTAAACCTCTAAAACCCTAACCCATTTAACCCCCCAAACCCCAAACATCTAACCCATCTGTGTGTTTTCCTACGTATCCCATATACCAATCCAAGGACCTTCCTTCAAAGGTGAGGGATAGTTGCACTCTCTTTACATCGTCGCCAGCCACATTCTGTGCAGCCCATACTAACTCTATGACAAACCAAAATTGGTCATATCTTCATCCCCTACACTCTTGAAGGTAGGTAGCTTCATGTGTGAGGCCATATCATCTTCTGGTGGAGATGGGGGTATGGGGGAGTTCCTACCCCTTTGTTGATTCGATGGTGGTGTAGCTAGGGGGCTATGCGCAACTGCTTCTCTTACTAGACTATAGAAATATATATCACCTTCTTGATTAGTTTGATAGTACTTACCACTTCGTGTTGTTCTTTCACCCAGGTCAAGGGTCATTCACTCGGTGTGGCTGCACAAAATGCCTTTTTTGCACAACAAAATTTTGATTAATAAATGCAATGTTTTCAGAAACTTACCCCGGAAACCCTTGAAGAACCTCCGCTCTGCCTCAGAATAGGATACGAACTGATCGATTACAAACTCTATCACAAATCCTCCAAGAACGCTATCCACCCAGTGATCTATTGTACGGGTGATGGTATTATCAGTTCTTTCCAACTACTGGATCAATTCTAGAGTCAACTGCATGACCCGTTCATTATTCCAACATGTCTGGAAATCTACAAGCCTTGCCAACCACTCCTGAAGCTCATGCACAAATGTTACAAAGAAAATTTTCATAGACTTAAGTGAAGATGTATTTATTCTTCCACTTCTCAGCTATCAACTTTGTGCTGCGATTCCCCTTTACAAAAAATTCCTGAACCTGTTTTTCAAACCACTCTTCAATTTCCACCCTCTCAGGTCTCCAATATTCCCTTGGCATTACTCGATCTCTCTCTCAAAATGCTCCCAGTCCTGACAATAGAACCTTTTGTTGGCTCGAGGGGTCCTCACCTAGAGGCTAAGGTTTGCTAACTAACCCCTATGCTACTCGCCCTTTCAATAGTGACCTACTTGCACAGGCCAAAATCTTACTCGAAGCAGTATGGGAGGGTGCTGGAACTAGGTTTCCACACAGTGAGAGAAAGTAGGTTAGCAGATCTGTGTTCGAAACTTGTCGGGTTCGCATGGAGCAAGCGGATTCACAGGCTTTTCACAACATATTCAGTTATTAACCACAACTAAACTACTCATATCTCTTCGATATCTTCGCATCCACGTGCGTAACAACAATTATCAGTACATAATTTCATAAACGCAGCTTAAAATTGTATCATAAACAGATAGCGAAAATGTAGCTTAAACAGAAACCATCACAGAACCCTTATACTCGCAGCTGATAACATATCACATATATATTTATACAAGACACAGATACATTTGCAGCTAATTAACAATCACAGATACATTCAGTAACCATTACCAATCCAAATACACACAGATACTTCAGTAATACTTCACTTTCATTAATATCATATCGACTTACAACTAGAACATAGCAGCACTGAGGATCTCTGCACACACAGCTAGTAGGAGTCCTTACCCAAACAACCCAAAACAGATCTAACAATTCACACTTAGCATCAATCTTAATTATTTCCTACATCTAAACTCAAAATGTTCATCTATTTATATCGGCTTAGCATACACTTCCTGTGGTCAGTAAACCATGATTTTCGAACTCTAGGTCTACCCTTTGACCCATTACAATGTGTTCAGGGCTTTAACCCACCACAAAAACCCTGCGTTAGACTAATTAATACCAAAAATATACAAAATTTTACAAAATTCTCCGCTTTAGGGGACTTTGTTCCAATAGTAAGGGCGATCATATTACTCATTTGTGCCATCATGTTTCAGTGGTACAAAGGTTGTGGTCCAAGCCTGAAGGTTCTTCTAATCCTGAAGCTATTATGGTTTCTCAAAAGTCATATCAACCATTGGTTGTTTAAGTGGTCGAGCCAGTGTAATCTCTGGCCGATCCCACTCCTTTTTTGGGGGGTGAAGTGTCTAACAATAGAGTCTTCTTGATTTCTAGTTTGCAGACTTCTTGTCTGGGGGGCATGTTGCTCTCTTCGAGTGTACCCCCTCCAAGTTCTAGGAGTGTTTCGTTTGATTGGGATAGTCTTGTTGAGCCTCATCTTCCATTTTCTGCACCTTTCCAAATAAGGGTTAAAGTTAATTCCACAAATGTCTATCGTTGTGAAGTGGATGAAGGATCCTCTACAAGTATTATATCCTCCTCATCCTGGAAAGCTTTGGGTTCTCCAAATTTATTGAAAACTAATATTTCTTCCTTAATTTCCTATCACTTTAGGTGGGAAGACAGTCTTAATTGATTTTATGGTGGTTGATCACTCTTTATATTTTAATATGCTACTTGGGTGAGATTATGTCTCTGCTATGAATGTTGTGGTGTCTTCACTCGTTTGAGTGATGTATTTTCCTCATAACGGAAGTATTATCACTGTTGATCATCCTGCATTTGATAATTACCATCCTAATTTGAATCTATTTCAAAATTCCCTTTGGTATGTTCCAAGTGTTCAAGTTGACTCTGCCCTCCGACGAGTGAACTATGTGGCATCATTTCCTCAATCCTCAATTTCTTTTAAGAAGGATCCTTTGAATTATTATTTTCCTTCTCAGGATTTGATCCCAACAGTTTATCATGTTATTTATCCTATGGGTGTATGGGACCCATTTATTCCCTCTTTTGATCCTTTTAGTTCGCATGATTTTCTGGATGTTGAGTTTCCTTCGCAGGAGGAACTTTTTGAAGCCATGAGTTTTAGCTACCAAAGGATTCCATGGTCAGGGTCCCCCAAGGGGCTTGTCTTGAAGAACTATTATGCGTAAGCCATAAGGCTGTGTGGTTCCTTGTACCATATTGTATATATAAGGTATGCGTTTTCAAGTTTTGCATTCTATAACACAATATTTTTCTGAATTTTATATATGGTATGTATTAAAATCTTACCTTGTGTTCATGATTATGTCTACAGAACTTTGAATATTTTTTCCTTTGGATATTTTTATGGTTCATCCGATCTGATAGGTATTGGTTCTAGAAATTGGCATATAGGTTAGGTTCTCCACCTACATTGTGCATTATCAGTTTATTTTTCCATTTTGGCCTTAGGATCGACCCCACCAAGATGTGACACAAAACCTTCTTGTTGCTTAGAAGTGTCAAAACTTGTGTGGTAGGAACCTACCTTATCATTGGTGCCCTATATAGTACCTTTTGTCGCTTGGCACCCATGTTGAAATTTTGTTCTTATGCTCAGGAGTCCTCTTTAGTCCCGCCATGACCTTTGCGATGAAGCTTCATTCTCCTTCTTCTTCTCTATCTTTCTAGCTTTATACCCTAGAGGCTACCACTTGTTGAGTTGTACTGCTTCATTGCATGTTGACTATTTGTACCTCTTGGCCTTCAGCCGGCTTCACTTGAACTCATGTATAAGCCACTTTTTGACCATGTATTTTCTGCAAAATCAACCCTGCAATTACTTAGCCTCTACAAGTTGACACCTTATGCTCGTGGAGAGAACATCCCTTTGAGTGTTCTTAAACAATTTTGTCACCTTGAATTAAGCATAGCAATGTTCGAGTCCCAGTGTTTTGTGGATTAATACCTCTTGTAGACAAGAGTGATCTCCCAAGTACTCCAATATGTAACTAGAAACAAATATCCATTGAATGCCTCTTTCTCTAAACTATTTGTACTTTAAATTATTACAATCTTAAAATAAGGAGGTTATGCTCCTAACTTTCAATCAAGACGTTCAATGTAGCCTTTTTCTTTTTGATTCAAAGAAATTCTCCAATGCTGAGAAGAACCTATAATCACAAACAATGAAAAATATCAAAGCACCTGCAATATATAATAATCATAAATACTATTTTTACTTAGTGATCAAGGAGTTTAAGTATTGATATCATTTCCATGAATTCAGAAACAAGACAATGAGAAAAGGAGATCCATATTTATTATCAGAAATTAAAAAGAGAAATCTTACAACCTAAGCCTTGATGTTGTACAGATTTCTCTCGTGTGTCTGCACAATTGTTTCCTTTAGTCTGATAAGCCTTCCACTCTAGAACAACTAGCATGAAGTCATGTACACAAAGGTGTAGTCTTCAATGTGCAAACAAAAACTTACTAGTTCAAAATATATGAATTATATGAACTCTCTCCAGCTTAGGATCTATACAAGTCAGTATCTACCCTTCAACTTGAAACTTCAGCTCAATTTATAGAGAGATTGAGGTAGTTTTAGATCCATTAAGAGATGGATAAGTTCCTCCCATGAAGGGATTTGGGCTCCTTTTACCAAGGGATAATCTCTATCAGTAGAGGGATAAAGCTCAAACTTGGACGACTTGAGAGGCTTCCAGTTGGGATAATATTCAATCAACTAACCATCTAGAAGTTAGTTTTTATAATTACTTCCTTTTTATGGGGGTGCATAGGTTTATAGTGAACAGAGTGGCGATTGCCACAGATAATAGAAGAAGTATCAGCACATGCAAATATAATGGTCATAAAATGTAATATTCCTAATTAGATTTCAGCTAGTTGGAATATTAATTTTTTCTTTTGATTAAAACATAGGTGAATAAGTGGGTAGAGAGACCCATAAATCTCTTTAGTAGGAATAAAAACCACTTTTCATGTGAATGTGGATCATTGTATTAGCTGTATAAAGCACCATGAGGTGTGAACAGGGGCTAAATCAAGTGGACAAGGTCAATGTTGACAAAATCAACAACGTTGTTATGGAGATAGTGGAGGATTAATGGAGGACAACACAATCATTAAGGAGGAGTGTATGCATGAGAATAAAACCTTTAATGAGTGGGACCCAGGTTGAGGAATCTCACCAAGAATAAACGGAAGATGATGGAAGCCATAAAATACATGATTTTTATTATTGATATTGTATTAGTCTTGTATGACTATTTGCACGCTTCAACTGTTTAGCTAAGTCTGTTGTGCTGTTTAGCATAAGGGTGTTTCCGAGCGGAAATCCCACCCTCATCCTCGGGGGACTTCGAGTACCTACTTAGGAGAGGTTTATTGAGCATCATTTCCACTATTTGTCTTTGGGCCAAGCTTCAACCATTATTCCCAATGCAGTCTCCTTCAATATTGTGTTGTGTTGCAGGGTTGCAGTAGTGGAGGGTTGAGAAACCCAAATTTTGAGCTTGTTTTCCAGTGGAGGGAACAACCCTTAATATGGGAGGCTAGTAAGGAGGATCCTTGAGTTTTATTTCATCATTTCACATCAGTCTTAGATGCTTCCATCATCTACAGCGCAGTTCCCTTCAGGAATTGCGTTATTTTATTGAGCAGTTGCAGTGGAGGGCTTAGTGCCGAGTTTATGAGTTAGATTTGTAGTGAGGGGAGAAACCCTTCATTTGGGAGATCTATTGGAGGAGTATCATCCATTTCTACATCATATTAGCCACCTCCTATCAGTCTTAATTTGTAGAGTGTTATTGAGCCCTAGGGCCACATTTTGTATATTTTGCATTTTGAGTATTTACAGAAACCCCTTCTGGGTTATCTTAGAATAGTTCTAGAAGGCCTAGATCTCTGATCCCAGCATTTTCTAAGCACCCTATCTGCAGACCCATTTGTTTAAATTTATAGCATCAGTAAATCCTAGCTAAAACTATGATGTCTTAGCCTCCGGCATTATTGTATAGCAACTAGTCTTTATCTTTTATGTACTGGGTCTCTAGAGGCTTGTTTTGCCTAACTTGTTTGTCTTTTTCCTCAAGATATTGTACAATTTTGTTGTTATAATGTTTAATATGATGGCTATATGATCTTCTTACATTTTATGTGTTGATGTATCACCATATTTTCTAGTTTATGTTCTATATTCCTGTCTTTTCCATTTTTGGATACTACAGTGGTATCAGAGCATGATATCTGGCTCAGCTTATGGGAAATACATCTTATGGCACAAGAAGAAGAGATCCATAATGATGGAGGGAATGATATTTTCCTCATTTATTTTCAGATCAATGCAGGACCTCTCTAAGAGGGTCAAACAAATGATAAGGGAGAGGCATAAGGAGACCTTAAGAAGGTTTCAAGATGAGGATGGTCCAAGCACTTCCTATCAGTAGTAGAAGAAACTGGTATTGCATAGAGCTCCAAAGCAATCTACTATGTCCACTTTATGTGAAGAGGAAGGTTAAAGGCATGGAGATAGAGGAAAATTAGATCATGAGACTCTAAGTGATTATCTTACAGAGTAAAAATCTCAATAAAGGGCTTTCAAGGAGAATCTAACTCTCCAACAGTTCATTCAGATCCAAGAAGAATGGAGAACCTGTAGCAGCAATAGGAGAAAAAGAAACAATATATTTCTATTGTCTACATTTTATGGGTCATCCACAAGCACAAAAAGGGCTTGGAGGAAGAATTTAGATGCATTCTTCCTGCTACATCCAGTAGCAAAAAGAGAATTTTTTGAAATTGCAGTGATGCACCTTGAGGGTGAAACAAATTTTTGGTGGTTCAGCCATTTGAAACATGCAAGGATGACTCCTTATGAATATTTTACTCAAAGGATGATCAAGAAGCTTGATAAGAGGAAACTGGAGGAAATTCCTATTGAGACATTTCCTGACATTGATGAGAAAGCACATGAGGAGTCAAGGAGAGATGTCAGCATTATCACTCCAGAAGAGGAGAAACTTACACCACCTTCAGCTACAAGAGTACTTGCATCAGGAGAAGGGACACTTGCATATTTGCAAGATGATCTTGATCTCTTGACATTGGGAGTCCCATGCATGGTCCAGGAGATGCATGAGGGAGAGGAGACAGATACCATCACTGGTGCAGCAGTAGAGGAGCAACCATCACCATTGCCAGCAGTTGGAGTCATTACACTAGTAGGAGGGACCCTTGTAGGCATACAAGATGTTCCCAAAGATCATCTTATCCAAGGTATGCAAACATTTCCACCCCATATTATTTCAGCACATCATGTGGAGAATTGTGGGGACATGCCATCTGGGAAATTGCATGACCAAGGGTTATAGAACATTGCTGATTTGGAGCAGCAGAATATCATTGTGGAGAGAACCCTTGACTGGTTCAAGGAGGAGATGTATAGCAATCTTGGTTTTTCATTGTTGAGCTGCACACAACACTTTGGGTTGGAGTGTATAGTTTTGGAGGATAGGATGAGCATAATCATAATCAATCCAATGCAGAACTGTGTGTTCAACATTGTGCATGACCATGAGACAACTGATGCACCATCATGGAGATCAGCAGCGTTGTCACTAAGTAGCAGTGATGAGTTGGGGGCCCAACTATTATTGAAGCATTCCAATGATAATTCCACTTATGTAGCATTAGATAGGAAGATGGTTGATGAGAGACATGTTATGATGGATAGCATCTCCCATTATTATGATAGATCCTTCTTGATGAGCACCTCACAACTCAATGAGAAGATTTTTCCTACAACATATTTGGAACCTTATGGGTTCAACTTGGTCATTTATGAGTGGTACTTATGTAGAGATCTCCAAGAGATTGCACTTCAACACATCATGGAGTTCAAGGATAGTCATAAGTTTTGGGAGGATGGTATTATCCATTGGGTGGATACCAATTTGGAGCATGATAGGAGAAACCAACTATTGGATAGATGGGTGAGGATGATGGGAAAGGGGTTGGTGAGCCACTTCCAGATCTATGACATAGTGCAGCAAGAGGCATGGTTGTGCTCGCTACTCTTGAGAGAGTTTGGCCATCACATGGCATATCCTATGTCAAGTGGTGTATCATTGTTTGGGACATGGCATGACACTTACATCATGTGGTAGCAAGGAGTTTGGTTATATTGGGATGATGTGATATTTTTCATGTCAATCATCATGTTTTTACTCCATGGTCTGTATGATGATGATATGAGGAGGCAACAAGAGTCATTGTTTCTTTGGTTACTCCTAGTAGAGTATGGGTTGACTTTCTCCCATACCTTGTATGATGTTTCAGGAGTAGATGGTGGCACAATCATGGTGCAAAGGGGATACTCCTTAGCCTTGGAGGATAAGGAGGTACTTCCACATAGGAAGGATTCTTCTATATATAGCAGCATTCTGGCATGTGACTTTGGCATGTGGAATGTCAAAGAGGGGAGTTATGAGATGACAGGAGCCTTATCACAAAGGCCAACAATGTTGTCACTTGGGAGTATAGATCTATTGATGGAGTGTTCCAAGGATCACTTCACATATGAGGTACTTGATGGGAAAATAGAAGAGTAGAGGTATAGAGGGGTGGAAGGAGTCATCTATTACCATGACATGATTTTCTTTCTCAAGAATAAGACTGTACATGCATCACATGATTCATTCCTTTACCTAGGTCTCATGGAGACATATCAGACCATTATGGAGGGGTTCTCATGGGAATACTCATCTATGGACCTATTCACCAGTTTTCCAACAATATATTGTAAGGATTGTGTCTTTGTGCTTATTGATCAACTAACCAAGTATTTTCATTCCTTTGCCATACATTTACAGTACATTGATCCACAATAGGGGAAGCCTCCATTTGGACTTCATGGTCTTTATAAGACCAACACCAGTGATGGAGATGGGCATTTCTTGTATGGATTTGGGAAAGTATTATTCTATTCTTGGTATTCTCAATTGGTACACAATTCCATTTACTACCCTCTAGTAGATGTGTAAACATGCACAACTAGCAAGTGGTTAGGAGATAACTTGCCACATTATGATCAGAGGCAGCAGGTAGAAAAACTGCGCTGGGGAACTATTGGCACCATCCAACACTTCACACAACACTCAGTATCTTTCTCATTTGGATGTAATATTGTGATGATGTTCTATTCACTATATGTGGGATGGCTTGGGAAAACAAGGTTCATAGAACCAAAGAGTGGATCTTTGAGAATCTAGTTGCCTTTTTTCCTCTTGACGGAAACATTATTGTAGCCTAAGATCTACAACAACTCCATACGTATCATAAGTAGAGTGTGAGACAACATGGGATGGAAAATTTGGTCTATCATGTTCAGCCATACAGGTCATCTACATTGCAGGATCAATATATGGAGGAGTCTTTCTACGAGTTACCACTTCATATGATGATTCATTTTGTTTGGATGATAGCTTGGGGATTGGAGCTTCTCAGGGGGATTGAAGCTCCCAACATTTTTTATATCCCATGCCTCAATAAGGCCTCTACACAGCATCATTAGGGGAATTTTGAGGTCTAAAATGGGCCTCCTAAGGAAATTATAAAATAATAGTGGAAATAATAAAATAAGAATTGATTACATCATCAAATTTTAGAGGGAAAAAATAAAAAAACTACTTTTTCAACTCGTATTTTCAAATTATCTCCCAAATGTTTTACCCAAATTTTGAATGGGAGTACTCATTGGATGAAAAATTTAATTCCTCATCCAAGGAGTACCCATGTGGCATACTTTCGATGGATCCTCCTACATGAAAAATAAGAAATACATGAAAAACATGATTGCAATCATGTTTTTTCATGTATTTCTCATTTTCCATGTAGCAGGGTCCATCTAAAGTATGCAACATGGGTACTCCTTAGATGAGGAATTAAATTTTGCATCCAACGAGTGCTCCCACTTGAAATTTGAGAAAAAACTTTTGGAGATAAGTTGAAAATACGAGTTGAAACATAGTATTATTATTTTATTATTTTTTAATCTTTTTACCCTTTTACTTAAAATATGGTGAATTATCCCCCATGGTTGACATCCTCATCTTGAATCCTATTGGTTATTATAAATTTTATTTTTGTTGTACATTTTTCTTAGGAGGCCCAGTTTAGACCTAAAAATTCCCCTAATGGTAGTTGCCTCCATGGATATCCCACTTCTTCATGATGAGAGCCATTTGGATTTATCACCAAAGGCTAACTTGTACACTTTGGAGGAGCAAATAGGGGACATATTGATGACAGAGCATCATATACAATGGAGGAGCTTATCAGATGAGGATTCTACAGGAGGAGGAGAGGAGGCTTTACAGTGTCTATCCTTGCAGTTGCTTGAGGACAAGAAACATTTGGGAGGGGAGGAATGTAATTTTCCTAATTAGCTTTCAGCTAGTTGGAATATTAAATTTTTCTTTTGATTAAAAGATAGGTGAATAAGTGGGTAGAGAGACCCATAAATCTCTTTAGTAGGAATAAAAACCACTTCTCATGTGAATTTGGATAATTGTATTGGTTGTATAAAGCACCGTGAGGTGTGAACAGGGGTCAATGTTAACCAAATCAACATTGTTGTTATGGATATAGTGGAGTATTAATGGAGGATGGCATAGTCATTAAGGGGGAGTGTATGCATGAGAGTAACTCCTTTAATGAGTAAGACCCAGGGTAAGGAAGATCACCAAGCATAAAAGGAAGAGGATGGAAGCCATAGAAGACATGATTTTGATTTTTGATATTGTATTGGTCTTGTATGACTATTTTCACACTTCAGTTGTTTAACTAAGTCTGTTATGTTGTTTAGCACAAGTGTGTTTCCGAGCGGAAATCCCACCCTCATCCTTGGGGGACTTTGAGTGCCTACTTAGGAGAGGTTTATTGGGCATCATTTCCACTATCCGGATTTAGGCCAACCTTCAATCATTATTCCCAGTGCAGTCTCCTTTATGATTGTGTTATATTGCAGGGTTGCAGTAGTGGAGGGTTGAGAAACCTAATTTTTGAGCTTTTTTTCCAGTGGAGGGAACAACCCTTCATCTGGGAGGCTAGTAAGGAGGATCCTTGAGCTTCATTTCATTATTTAGCATCAGGGTAAGCTGCTTCCATCATCTACAGTGCAGTTCCCTTCAAGAATTGCATTATTTTATGGAGAAGTTGCAGTGGAGGGCTTAGTGTCCCAGTTTGTGAGTTATATTTCCAGTGAGGGGAGAAACCCTTCATTTGGGAGATCTATTGGAGGACTATCAGCCATTTCTACATCAGAACAGCCACCTCCTATTAGTCTTCAGTTGTAGATCATTATTCAGCCCTAGGGCCACATTTTGTATATTCTCCATTTTGACTATTTCTGGAAACCCCTTCTAGGTTATCTTGGAATAGTGCTAGAAGGCCTAGATCTCTGATACCGACATTTTCTAAGCACCCTATCTGCAGATCCATGTGTTTAAATTTACAACAGCAGTAAATACCAACTAAAACTACATTTTCTTAGCCTCTGACATTCTTGTATAACAACTGTTCTTCATCTTTTATGTATTGGGTCTCTAGAGGCTTGTTTTGCCTAACTTGAGTGTCTTTTTCCTCAAGATCTTGTACACTTTTGTTGTTATAATGTTTAAACTGATGCCTATATGATCTTCTTACATTTTATGTGTTGATGTATCACTGCATTTTCCATTTTATGTTCTATATTCTTGTCTTTTCCATTTTGGGATATTACATAAAAAACACGCACGTAATATTTTAACAACTTTAAAGTGATTTTCTTCAATCTCCAAGGCTTGGTTTAGGAACATGAGTATTTTTTACCTCTAAGGGAACATGATATGGATGGTGATAGACCCATAATGACAGTCAAATTTCATGGTAAAAATATGACGTGTAACACCCAGGAACTTGCAAATATGTATTCTGACACTCATTCTTTCCACTGTAATATAGGCATTCTTTTATTCTTTTTTTAGGTTTTTAATATGAAAAAGACAAAAAAATTATATATTTCAAAAAGATCAAGAATGGGACATTACTTCCATAATTGATGGTAGCTAATGTCAGTTGTTTCGCCCTTGAACAAAGCACTCAAAAATAAGTCTTTCCTCCATTGGGATTGGTTTTAGTTTGACTTAGGAGATCCATAACCTTGTGATTGAGTCAATAATCCTCTGGTTGGTTCTCTTAAAATCATATGGAGAGTTTGTTTATGCCTCCTACATGATAAACTTATACAAAGTTATCATATACTTCCATATAGTCACATTTGAGTTGCGATTTTGTTCAAGGGAAGTAAACCCTATTTAGCCTTTCTGTGGTGTCTCTTCACTCATTTTTCATTCGGCCATACTCGGTCGGTTAGAGTTACGATCTATCAAAACAACTATTTGGTCCTTTTGTTGTGCTAGTTAAGAAGGTCTCCATTGACTTCTTTCTAGTAGGTTTTCTCTTATCTACTTCAACAAATTTCTCTAAGAGTAGGCCTAGAGCTGCACCTTGGCCCTATTTCCATTATTGATAGGCAACCTCGTGCTTAGCATCCATCAACATCATGGGTCTTTGACTGAGTGGTTTCCATTTTGTTCTATGTCAACTTTCATTATGACACATTGGGATTCGTGCAATACTGTGGTTTCCATTTGACCCTATTGGTGGATTCCCCGCCTCTATGTCAGCATTCATTATTGGTTGGTTTAGATGGTTTATGTCCTTCGCTAACCACATTTTTTGTATGCTGGGAATGTACTTCGTGTTGGTTACTTCATCTGATTCCTTCCCAATTATTGTCCTGCGGGTTACACTTGCACTGGATTGATGTGGGATGCCTTAATTCCTTCCTTCCATTACATATTTTCCCATCAACTCCAACTCGTTGCTCTAAGAACAAGGTCTAGAGTCCTTTTTCAGTACCATAGGGTTTGCAGTCATCAGTGGTAGACTCCTTCGCTATCGACAATGAGAATACATCAATGTCTCATGATTGGTAGATTCTCTCAAGTGTTTGACTTCAACTCATTTATTTGGACTTGTTAGATTGTATTGGGGTACCTTGACTCTCATCATTATTATCAGTGAGTTGTCTCACGTTGGTTTATGGTATACATCAATGACCGATAATCAAACAATTTCTCACATGGTTGACTTTAGCTCATTTATTCCCATAGTGTAGAAATGTGCCATGATGGTAACTGAAGACCTCAAGTTTGCATCAGCATGTTTCGGTTCACATGACAACTCCTTCAGTTCTCTGCAAGTGACACCATCCACCTTATATGTTACAGTTCATCACAACAACATATTATATGTTCACACATTAGTTGTGTGCAATACCATTATCTGATTCTTTATGAATTTGTACTTAGAGATTCAGTTATGTGACTTCAGTGATTAGATATCTTTCTCAGCATCATTGATCAGTTCTTTTATATGTGATACTATGACATGACCTTGATATGTAATTTTGAGGCTATCATCAGATGATCCACTATGTCCTTCACAGTTTACTTTTTACTTGTATACATATTGGATCCGCTCCATACTTGATATGCAGACATTATTTAATTTCACTGAGCATGGGTATGCCCACCTCAGACATGAGCTTACTTTATGATCTCTTCCATTGGTTTTTGGCAGGCTAAAATCTGGTGAACTCCTCCCAAGTTCTCGCATGACTATTCTTATACACTTAATATATTTTGGCCATCATGTAACCCTTCTCACCTCATATATTAGGGGGCATCTGTTATAGCATCATTTTCCACCTATGTATACTTGATGCTCTGAGTTATGGCCTTGGGCAACCCTTTCCCTTCAGAATTTTTCCTTTATCTATAAAACATTATTTTAAATTCCAGACGTGACTCTACCCTACCAAAATCATGTGCACATGTGGGTCCAGCTATACCCAACCCCCGTATATAATTTGAAATATTTAAAAAAAGGAAATCCCTATTTTCTGGGCGAAGTTTATGTGCTATACTAGAAACCTGCCTACAGTAGCCCATGGCCTAACTATATCACAACTGAAACAATTTTTTTGGGGTGGTATAAATACACCTCATGGGAAGGCCTAAGGAGAGGAGAGAGATAGGCATTAATATTATAGCCATTTAGTACCTAATCAAGTCTGATTTTTCCTTGTGTCTCCTTCACTCCCAGATTGTGGAAACCCTTGTTTCCCTCAAAGAGATTTTCATTCCTCTTATATGACATGCATGTGTATTCTTTTGGAATGAGATTGTTGAGGCTTGGGTTGGATGGATCCAGAGGATGGTTTCTCTTGGAGCCATGGCTGAATCAGGTGGTATTCCTCCACACTTCTCTACATTCATCAATAAAGAAACTCTATCCTATTCTTGATGTTCATGATGTTGTGATTCTATTATGAATTATTTCATGTTCTTATTCTTATATTCTTATATGATCTAACACTAACATATTGAACATGATTTCAGTTATTACTAGTATAAGTGCTTTTCTTAGGTGAGTTGCAGGTTTTGGAGCACTAGGAGAAGTACTAGGAGAAGTAGAGTGTTTGAATCCTGCAGGATCTCCTTCAAATGTAGGACCTATGGGTACTACCCCTTCTTCCCATTTTACTTGTTTAAGCATTAATATTGTAAATTTGTATGCTTTTTGTTGTTGTATGCTTCTTGCTCTGCTGGGGTTCCCAACCTAGACCCTAGGGTACATCATCCCGTAATATATATTATTATTCTCTCTTTCTATGTCTCATTACATAATGAGAATAATAAAAAACATCATTTTACCTATTTTTGGGGCTCATTAAAACCTCACGAAAAAGACATCTTGTATCAAGCATACTACTACCTCTTCTTCGACCTAATTAAATCATGAAGTAGAGACACTATTGAGTAAAATAATATTTTTGGCTAGTGAGAACTAAATGAAACAAACATTATAAGGATTACTTATCTTCTCTTTTGTACTCATTAAAATATGAAGGAGATACCAAAAAAAAATAGATATGGGAGGAAACATATTTACAATATATCATTCAAAATGGAAGCATTAGTTATGTCACCCTTGAACATGGTACCTATTTTCATTAGTATGTCTTACATGGGTTTTATATTTCTTAGGAGCCATACCTTACATATGATTCCTATTACTCCTTTTACTGGTTACTCTTCTAGTAATTTTTTAGCATGCTTCAATACCTCCTTCATTGTTGCATGATATCTCATTTCATTCATTAGTTAATGTTTCGAAATCACTTTTCATTCATATCTCTATATGCTCAAGGGATTTTTAAATATTAATCGACCATATGCATTCCTTGTTGACCTTTTGTGTTGGCCATCCTTGCCAAGGATAATTTTAAGGATGGAAAATTATCTCGAAGTTTAAAAAATTGGCGAATCTCACTAGTCCCTAATTTGCAAACTATAATATGTTTATTGATGTATTTGAAACATTATTCAAATTTATAATGATATTATATATTTTTTCTATATAATTTTGGCGATTTTTAATGTAAAATAATTTTATATTGTAAAATTTGGGCGAATCGTTTTTATAAAAAAATGGAAATTGGCGAATCTTTTTTTTGGAAAAACCATGGAAAATTAGCCCACTTGCTAATATTAGCCCCTAAAATCTTATAGGTGACATAGAACACTAAAGATGGTGTTTCCCTAAGGGGGAGGGGTCTGTAACAACCCCAAATTAAAATTTCATGTAATAATGCTTCTAAAGGAAAAATAAGACCAAGGTCATGGGACACGTATTCCAAGTCGAATGTTGGGGAAAGCATCCTAGTGAGTGTTCATTTTTGTTTATTATGGCTAAGGAAATTGTCAAAGGAACTGGAAAAGGTTTTGAAAAGGAAAAGAGGACTTAATTGACATTTATTTTTGAAAATAAAGGAAATTAGGATAAAAGGGTAATGCAAGCTCACATATCTGCATGGTTCCAGCCTTGCCTTACCATTTCGGGATAGCCATGGTGGGATGTGGTTCTTTCATTTGATTGAGTTTTGGTTTTACAGATGATTTTAGAACTGGGTGAGGTGGTCTCTAGAACACTCCCATAAGGACTAGGAATCCCTTGACCAGTTTTCGTGGGATTGTAGTAAATACTGAGGGTGGGGACAAGAAAATTCCGCAAGGTATTGGTGAAGTAATTCGGAGGTATCCAATATTCCTTTGGGTCTAGTAATCCTTTGACAAGTTTTGACAGGATTGCGATAAACAATGAGGATGGAGGTGGTTTAATATCAAGGAAGCTCTCGTTATTTATGTTCTTGTTTAGTGATCCGTTGACAAATTTTTGAGGGATTGTGATAAAGCCCGATGGTGGAGATGGTTTAATATTTGGTAATTAGTTTTTATTTTGGTCTTGAGTCCCACATTCATGCATGGAATATTTCATGGGCATGATAGGTTGAAAGAAATATTTGGTTCAACCCAATCTATGGTCGATTTATGCGTGGAAGTCCCTAACTTGGTTAGATTTTTCATATGTTTAAAAGACCTCTTTCCTCTTGTATTTCATAAGTAATTTTACTTGTTATTATCTGGTTTTGATGGTTGTTTTATCATAGTTATTATTTTGGTTATATGTTGGTTATAAGCATGGTTTCATAACAGGTTCTACCTATGGATCTTAATATGTTTTAACTAGTTGATGAATTGTTAATGAATGCATGAGATAAAAAATGTTATTGCAACTATTATGAGAGGCCATTACACCTTCTGGATGATTCTCAGATAAGTTTCAGACCCCTATTTTCAGATATGCATTCATGAGTTGTAGATTTCACACTCTCAATATGTTTGACGAAATGATTGTCATGGTTAGTCTTCGTGAGGTCAAGTCTTTGAGAAAATTTGATATAAATGGATTTTCCTTGATGTTAATTACTATTTTTGAAAGGCTCATTGAGTTCTAGGTAGTGGTATGGTGGTTGACGTGGAATTTACGATCAAAATCCAAGACTGCACCTATTGAAATTGGCAACAAGAAGAGGCTTCTAATTTAATTTTCCCTTAATTAAATAAGAAGGAAATTGTAATTCCACATCACATGACATCTTTTAAAAGTTAAATGAGTTGGGAAGACTTAGTTATCTTAGTTAATTTGATTTGGGGGTCAAACTGGAGGCATGTAGATTTCACTCTAAGTTTTAGAGTATGCATTTGTAGTTTATTTTGAGTTGTGATTGTTTAAATTAATTATTTGAGTTAAAATAAAATTAACTAGTTCTAACTCGTCGATGAGCTAGTGAGAGGTCCAATGAATTAAATCTAATTTAACTCACATGAAATGATCAATTAGATAACTTATAATTCACTATAAAAAAAAATTCATGTCAACTCTGAGGAAGACCTGGTTGATATTGGAGTTAAGGGGAAGTATACTATCAATTTTATAATTAGAAAATTGTACAGGTCATGCATGAGGTCAACAAGATTCCTTGAAAGAATTTTGCAATCAATTCTTGGGAATTACCTAATTAATAGGGGTTCAATTCCCTCAAGAATGCACAAGCAAATATGAGAAACTCGGAGGCAAGAAATTGGTTAAGTATTAGACCAAACGTGTTGGGACCAGTGTGAGACTGTTAGAGATAGTGCATAGAGCTCTTAATCCTGAGGGAAGCATTTTATTGTTTCAGATTCTTGACTTAATTCAATAAACAAATAATAAATTTTTTAGTTCATATTTTCTCCAGCTACATCTCTGTGTTGTGTGATTGAAATTCTTTCTCTTTCTCTTTCATGTGATTGTGTGATCGTAATAGCTTTCTGCAATTTGTAGAATAGATTAAAGTATTTTTTTAGAATATTATAAGATCTGTTGAACCTATGTAGATTTTTTACATTGTATCAGAGCAAGAATCACTATAGAAGATAATAATATGATTTTGTGTTGAACAGGTGAATCAAAATTGCAGATTTATTCTTCAGGACCAACAACATATCACGATGTATTTCTGTGGATTGAGACTCGAATATGCCCTTGAGGGTAGTTTGAATTACATATCTATGAAAGAAATAATGGAGGTAGTGTTGTACAACAAATAGGTGAAGGAATTCATAGATAGTGATACTCCTAGACCCACAACAACAAATGCTCAAAATATTGATTCATGGAAGAATAATGTAGCAAAGGCAAGAATGATTATGTTAAATGGAGTTAAATATAATATTATCTCGAACCTCCATGGAAAGGAAACTCCATATGATATGTGTAATACCTTAACAAACTTGTTTAATAATAGCAGTGACCACAAGAACCTGGCACTGAAGGACAAGCTCAGAAAGATCAAGCTGGAGAAGGGTAATATGATACCAAAATACTTGACGAAGTTCACTCAATGTTGATATGAGCTTGGAATTGTTGGTGTGATAGTTGTCAAGAATGATTTGGTGAGCCTATACTTTATAAACCTTCCCAAGAGTTGGAATAGATACCAGGATTCAGTGAATGGAAGGGAGAAGTTACCAGAGTGGGAGCGATTGTAGTCCAACTTTGTATATGAAAAGATTCCACGGAAAACTAGATATGGATCCTCATGAAAGATTGATGAGTTAGAGAACTGTTCCTTGGATAGAAAGGAAAATAAAGGGAAAGGGAAGGCATACCATTCCAAATCATATTCTGGTCATGCAAGCAAGAAGAGAGACTTGTCAAAAATAAAATGTTTTCACTGTCATGAGGTTTGAGACCATGCTTCTAAGTGTCTACACAAGAAGGTCGATAAGAATCCCTTAGGAGGAGCGCCAAGTGAAGCTCTTGCTTCATAGTTTGAGTTGGATTTCACCCTCATCACATGAATGGTGTCATTAGAAATGGGTTTCGTGTGGTACTTCGATAGTGGAGATTCATTTCATATGATTAGAAATAACAGATTTTTCAGCAACTTGGAGGAGAAGGATCTCTAGATGCACATCGAGATGGGAGATGACGGGAGGCATAGTGTGACTGACGTAGGTAAAGTTAACTTTTATAGGGATTTTGGTACTCATCTCAAATTAAAATATGTCATGTATATTCTTGGTTTAAATAAGAATTTAGTTTCAGTTGCTATGCTGGAAGACTATGGCTATGATGTGATATTTAGCAAAGGAAAGGCATTCCTTAGTAACGGATCCACGAGACCAGTGAAGAATATTGGGGTTTGAGTAAATAACCTCTAAAAATTGAATGTAGAAGATTTTTTTCCCTTTAGAATCAAAGTAGAGAAGGTGAAGAGCCGAGACATCGATAAGTTATGGCATAGAAGATTGGGCAATCTACACCATGGCACTTTGAAGATCATGCAATATATTTCTACAGGACTTCCCAAGGGTGCACTTGAGCAATGAGATACATGAAAAGGGTGTACATTGGGGGAGTACAATAAAGCCACTATTATCACCAAATTTATCTTAATTGGATACTCATAAATGAACTCAATGTAACTCTTTCAAACCACTTTTGACTGAAGATTAGCCTCTTAAATTTGAGAGGGCTCTCTCAAAGGGGTTTTATGAATTTTAGTATAAATAATACTAGATGGCTAAATCTATGAATTGTGACTTGCTTTCGTATGATTGTAGGTTGAAAAATGAAGGCTTGCTACCATTGGGATATGGAGTCAACATCAGTGCATTTAGTAATAGTAAATCTTCCATGGCAGCTGAGGCAAATAGAGGTTTTTAATAAGGATGATTCATACACACAATATAGGGAAAACACAAAAATTTCACCCCTAAAGGATGTCATATCATGACATCATGAATTCTGAGTAATTAGAGATAAAATTCACTACAACTGATAAGACATAAAAATAAAATTAACAAAACATTAAACACCTCATTATAATCTCAATTCTGGAAGTAGAATGTCACTGTATATTACTGATAATGAAAAAAACATACAAGTAGAAATTTGGTGCAATATTCTCCAACCCTTTTATCTTGAATGTTCAACCTATAAATAGACTTTATTTACAATGTAAATGATTTTCCCATCTCACTAGATCTTTGAATTCTAACTGTGACACCTATCATAACTAAAAATACTTACGTGGAATAGAAAAAGGACAACTATCCTTGAAGAAGTCATACTCCTAATAGGACTCTACCTCATATTTATTACATTCAGTTTTTCTAACAGTAAAACAGTTACATAATAGAGATCACATGTTCGAGAGAAAATTCACCATCACATTAAATATTTAAAATACCCCCAGATCTAGGGAACACAATCCTACTTTTTAGGAATGGATAATATTCACTTTAATCATTGTTCTGCATGTTGAGTTGGATGTGTGACACTGATTTTGAGTAATGATTCTCTGCTGAGATGGCCCACTAACTGGCTGGAGGTCTCCAAATGGCTAGGGTGCTATTGGAACCTTTGAAAATCTTCAAAAAAACCCCTCCCTACGAAACAGGGCAGTTTAGGAAGTTTCATAGCGAGTTTTCGTAGCGTATGAAATCTTGCCTTTTCACTTATCTCCTTGCCACCTTTGCTGGTCAAAAACCTTTAATATGCCAAAACATCTTGAAATCAACCAATTTTCCTCCTTAATCCTTCACAAAAATTAATTCCAAAGAAAAATTGCATATTTATAATTTTCGTAGCATTTTTGTTGGCTTCAAGACTGAAGCACGCTACGAAACTGTCAAAAAAACCAGGTTTTGCTGTTTTTGTGACTGTCTTGAAAAATTTGTCTCGAGAGACAAAATTTAGGTTACTTGCAAGCCATGAACCTCATAAAACTTGTTTTAGCTCAATTTTTCACTCTTTTGGTGTTTCTTCTTCATTTACAATTAATTGGCTGATGGGTTCTTCTACCACTCTCATCTTTAGCCCTTTCTTTTCTAACTCAACTTGAATCAAGTCCAGTTGATCCTGAATATCTTCCATTTGATCTTTTAATTCTCTGTTTTTAGATTGTAAGTGTAAGTTCATTCTCCTAATATGTTTGACCTCCCCTCTTAATGGCTAAGTCCATTTCAGCAACATTTCTGCATTGTCCAAATATTTTGAAACACTTGAGACTTGTTTATCCCATATTTTCCTCATCTATTCAAATTGAAACTTCTCAACTCTATGCTTATTTTCCTTTAGCTTAAAATCTAATATCTCTCTACCTACTCCCTTCAAATATTCTTTGAGGGGTTCTATTTCTTATTTTTCAACTATTTTATCTTTGCCCTTTTTCTGCCTGATAACCACTTCTTCCTTTGTTGATGGAGACAAATCTATGATGCTTATTGACTAAGAAGCTTCATTAATTTTCTCTGTATTTTTTCTCTCCATGAACTTCTTTTCATGTCTAGTGTTTGGATTCCTTGGCTGAAATATAAAACCATCATCATCACCCACAAAATCTAGTTTCTTAGTAGTCTTACCTTTCTTCAGTTGTCTTCCACCATATTCAATGTCTTCAACTTGCACTATTGGTGACTCTTCAATGTCAATTGCATGAAGGATATCCTCTAGATTTCCTTTAGCCAATGTCTGGCTTCTAGTGACCCTCTTGCTGCCTTGTTTGCTGACTCTATGTTTCTGTTTTGTGGGTGTTGTTTGAGGAGTGTCAGTCTCTTGCAGAGTTTATGCTCCTACGTCCATTTGTTCTGGAGGGGGTGATCTTTTTTCTTCTTCAAATTCTTCTGCCGCAACTGGTGATGTAGTAGTTCTAGGTTTTGAGGTTTTCTTTGGAGTGACCACATCAATTTCATAACCACTCATAAACAAGAACGAAATCCAATCTTTGTATAACCTTTTCAATTCTTCCAACACTAACATCTTGATTATACCATGATGGAAAAGAGATGTATCATTGCCTTCTGTCTTTATTTGAACCTTATCTGACATTTTCCCTAAAATTTTGTATAAATAGGAAGGTAAGTCAAGTGATTTCTTACCTAAAAAATGCCGAATAAGTCTGAGATGGTATGAGTAGACCATGTGAAATCTTCCTTCACAAGTAAAATTTTTTTGAATGACCATCAACATTTTTGCATAATTCTCTTCCATAAAACTCCTAGGGATAGCATTGGTAAAATCAACTTCACTGTGTTCTTTCTTGAGAAACTCTTTACAATCCTAAATTTTGAATTTGGTACCTTTAAATCACTATTAACCACTTCTAGGGATTCCTGTAGCTAATGATATGCTCTCTGGTGTCACTGTAAGATTCAAAATTCCAACTTTTGTGTTGTTCCTATGAAGTTGGTGGAAAAATATTTTGAAACTTGTGATTGAAAACCCTCCAACCTCTGGCAGAACTACAAGTAGCCAGTCCTTCTAAAAACCTCCATAGAAGTAGTGTCTTCATTGAGTAATTTCAAATCCATGGGCTCATACCTGTGACAATGGCCACCCTTATTCATTTTCTTTCTTGCATCCATGGATGCTTTATATTCTTCACTGCCTCGCTTGTTGATGACACCTATAGAATTTGAATTTGACAGCAACCTTCTTGGCTCGATGAAGCAGCTCTCCAGGGATCGACTCACATGCAAGGATAAACCATGATATGACAAAAGGCTATTTGGGGTGAGGTTTAAAATTTTAACTAACAGCTCGGGTTTCAATCCTAGCACATGCAAGAAAAAAGGATCATGATGACATCAAACATGACTATGTACATTTGAATTTTACCATAACGACCTTGAATGACCTCCACCTTTACTCCTCTAATCATAAACTGATACCTCATACAACTATGACAACCTTGGTTAAAAAACACAATTTCGTAGCAAAAATAGTTAGGCTTCTGACAGATTCGCTATGAAATTATTAGGTAGTTTCGTAGCAAAATCTATGGATTTCCTGTGTAAAATGCTACGAAAATCTGAAAAACTGGCAGGTGTGCACTTTTGAGTTTAAATGTTTGGGGAATGACAAATGACATGATATGAGACTAATTTGACTGAAATGGCATGAATGGAGGTGAACATAAAACTTAGGATAGTCTCAAAAATGCAAAAAAATTACTATATCACATTGAAATGGCTTAGGTGACCTTATCCATTTGGTGAATGACCTACATGACCCTATCAAGAAAATTTTCACAACTTAATGAGTGATAACAGTGGCTCCACCTGGGATGGTGTGCACCTATGGTACACCAAAGAACCTGTAGTTCTAGTGCCATCCATCATTTTGGAAATAAACTTCTGAAATTTTCCAAGCCTTTTTCAAACTCTTATGGCCTTCACCTCGGGCTCAAGTTTGATGATCAGCCTGTCTTTATTAGCAAAAAAAGCATAATAAAACGGAATATATAGAATGGATTGGAAATTTAGTAAAATTTAAGAGGAAGAGTGCTTTAGAAACCTGCCATTGACAGGTCCTCCAGCACAAAGTTGTCCATCCATCTCTTGAAGTAGATAAGTGTTGTTGCCATGGTATGCAGCTAATATGAATGGTCCCTTCCTGATGTTTTCAAACTTTCCATGTTTCCCCTTTTCTTCAATTCTGGCTTCCCACTTCAAAACTACATATTGAATCTGGAAAGTTTCTTCTTTGAACTTTCTATCAAATGTCTTCTTTACTCTATTTTGTGACTGCTGATGGCTATTGTATACCTCATCCCTTTTTTCCTGTAGATCTATAAGCTAGTTTATCCTCCTCTGAATAGCATTAGGCTCCTCTTCTAGTCCTTGTAGCAATTTCATTATAGGCACTCCCAAGGATGTGGGAAAAATAGCTTCAGCTCCATACACTAATTCATAAGGTGAAGTATAAATGAATCTCTTTGTACATAGTCTATCAGCCCACAGAGCATACTTCAACTTCAGATTCCATGATCTCTTATTTTCTTGTAGTACCTTCTTGATAATTCTCACAATGCTTTTATTAGAAAATTCAACAAGACTATTACCTTGTGGGTAATAAGAAGTTGAGTTTCCAAGAATCATATGATACTAATGACAAAAGATAATCAACCTTTTAGATTTAAAATATTGTGAATTTTCAGTAATAATCTTCATAGGACAACCAAACCTGGACAAAATGTTATTTTCTAAGAACTGGATGATGATTGAATCATTTGCCTGCCTTGTTGGAATTGCTTCAATCCACTTAGTGAAATAATATGTTTCTGTCAGGATCCAGCGATGATGCCCTAAATATGATGGGTGTATTTCACCAATAAAATCCAACCCCCACTGTTGGAAAGGTACTTCAACATAAATTGGCATCAAATCTAGAGGAATCAGCTTTTTCTTACCATAAAAAATCTGACATTCATGGCAGGAACCTATCTTCTTGTAAACATATTTGAACATGGTGGGCCAATAATACCCTAGTCTGAGAATTTTCTTGGTTGTGGCCTTCCAGTAGTGGTTTCCTCCACAATCTCCCTTATGAAACTCTTCAATCACCTTTTCAGCTTCCTATTCCAACAAACAGTTCAAAAGAATTCCACCAGTATCTTTCCAGTATATATTCTTATCTACAATGCAGTATCTTAGAGATTTCAGCTTCACAAACCTTGTTTTTGATTTAGTAAAATCTACAGGAGCTCTGTGATAATGCAAGACAAATATAGTGTTTCTGTACCATTCAAATAAAATGAACTTGTCTTTAATAGGAATCAAATCTTCATCTTCCTCTCACAACTCTAAAATTTCTATAATAAAATTCATGTCAAGATAGTCAAAATTGGATTGTGCCATCAGCTTTGCCAACCCCTGTCCTTTCACCAATTTTGTAGGTCTGATTTCTATTTCATACTCCAGCAAATTAGCTATCCACTTCCCTTTCTTGCCATCAGGATCAGCTTGTGACAAGATGTCCTTAACCATAGTGTTATGCACAAATGCAATGACATGAGAGTGTAGAATATAAATTCTGAAATACTTAATGGCTTTGATCAAAGCATATGCTTGTTTTTCTAAAATATTATATTTCAGCTCTGAGTTAGCAACGGTTCTGCTAAATAATGAAATTAGTTGCTCTGTACCTTGTTGTCCTTTCTGGAGTAAAACTCCAGCTTTGTTATTTTCATATGCAAATGTGGAAACCAGAAATTATTTTAAAAAATTCAGACTAATAAATAGTGGGGCATCAGTGAGGGATTTCTTTATTTCTTCAAATGACTACTTGTCTTCAACAATCCATTTAATATCAGTTCCTTTCCTCAACATCTTGGTAATTTCTTTGAAAATTTCAGAAAAGTTCAGGATGAGCCTTCTAACAATGTTTACTCTTCCAAGAAAGGACTAAATTTCCTTCTTGTTCCTTGGTAGGTCTATCTTCTGAATGGTAGGTCTATCTTCTAACAATTTCAGAGGAAAAAGCTCTTCAGTGTGATGGAATGCTTGATTTTGAAGAGCTTCTTTTAATCCTTATGGAAATTGTGTTTGGATTATCCACAATGGTAGGTGGGTTAGGATTTGGATTGCTCCTCATATATTGCCTTCTCGAAGCCACCTTTAAACATGAAAATTTGTAATTGAGTCACCAAGGTAGTTTCTGTAGCCTCAAACAAATCCTTAGTTCTTGCTACCTCCAAGATTTCAGCTTCACTGTTTGCACAAAAACTTTGAGGATATATGTCTTCAGACTCTCGGCAGATGCACAAAAATGTTATCACCAAATTGATCTTGATTGGCTACTCATCAATCAACTCAATGTAACTCTTTCAAACCACTTCTAACTGAAGATCAACCTCTTTAGTTTGAGACGACTCTCTCAAAGGGGATTTATGATTTTCAATAGAAATAATACTAGATGGCTTACTTTATGAATTGTGACTTGGTTTTGTATGATTGCAGGTTGAAAAATGAAGGCTTGCTACCATTGGGCTATGCAGTCAACATCAGTGCATTTAGTAACAATAAATATTTGCATGGAAGCTGAGTAAAATAAAGGTTTTTAATAAGGATGATTCATACACACAATATAGTGAAAACACATCAATTTCACCCCTAAAGGAAGTCATAGCATGACAACATGAATTATGATTAATTAGAGATAAAATTCATTGCAAGTGATAAGACATAAAAATAAAGAGTAGCAAATCATTAAACACCTCATTAGAATCTCAGGTCTAGAAGTAGAATGTCACTGTATATTACTGATAATGAAAAAACATACAAGTAGAAATTTGGTGCAATACTCTCCAACCCTTTGCTCTTCGATGTTCAGTCTATAAATAAACATTATTTACAATGTAAATGATCTTCCCAGCTAGCTAGATCTTCGAATTGTAACTCTGACACCTATCATAACTGAAACTACTTACTTGGAACAGAAAAAGGAAAACTATCCTTTAAGAAGTCATACTCCTAATATGACTCTACCTCCTATTTATTACATTCAATTTTTCTAACAGTAAAACAGTTACATAATAGTGATCACATGTTTGAGAGACAATTCACTATCACTTTACATATTTAAAATACCCCTAGATCTAGGGAACACAATCTTAATTTTCAGGAATGGATAATCTTCACTTTAATCATTGTTCTGCCTATTGAGCTGGATGTGTGACACTAATTTTGAGTAATGAGTCTTTGCTGAGATGGCCCATTGACAGGCTAGAGATCTCTAGATGGCTGGGGTGTTGTTGGAACCTTTGAAAATATTCGAAAAACCCCTCGCTACGAAACAGTGCAGTTTAGGCAATTTCATAGCGTATGAAATCCTACCCTTTCACTTTTCTCCTTGCCACATTTGATGGTAAAAAACCTTTACTATTCTAAAACATCTTGAAATCAACCAATTTCCCTCCAAAAATGAATTCCAAATCAAAATTGCATATTCAGAATTTTCGTAGAATTTTTCTGGCTTCAAGCCTGAAGCACGCTATGAAACCGTCTAAAAAAAAAGAATTTGTTGTTTTTGTGATTGTCTTGAAAAATGATCTCCAGAGACAAAATTTAGGTTCTTTGCAAGCCATGAACCTGATCAATCTTGTTGCAACTCAATTTTTCTTTCTTTTGGTGATTTTTCTCCATTTATAATTAATTAGCTGATGGGTTCTTCTACCACTCTCATCTTCAACCCTTTCTTTTCTAACTCAAATTGAATCAAGCGCAGCTGCTTCTGAAGATATTCCACTTGATCTTTTAATGCTTTGTTTTTAGATGGTAATTGTAAGTTCATCCTCCTAATATGTTTGACCTCTCCTCTTAATGGATGAGTCCATTTCAGCAACATTTCTGCATTGTCCAAAGATTTTGAAACACTTGAGACTTGTTTATCCCATATTTTCCTCATCTGTTCAAATTGAAACTTATCAACTCTGTGCCTGTTTTCCTCTAGCTTCAAATCTAATATCTCTCTACCAACTTCCTTCAAATATTTTTTGAGTGATTCTATTTCTAATTTTTCAACTATTTTCTCTTTTCCCTTTCTCTACCTGATAACCACTTCTTCCTTTGCTAATGGAGACAAATCTATGATGCTTATTGACTGATAAAGTTCATTGATTTTCTCTGTCATTTTTCTCTCCATGGCCTTCTTTTCACGTCTGGTCATTGGCTTCGTTGGCTAAATATAAAATCATCATAATCACCTGAAAAATCTAGTTTCTTAGCAGTCTTACCTTTTTTCAGTTTTCTTCCACCATCTTCAATGTTTTCAGCTTGCACTATTGGTGACTCTCCAATGTCAATTGCATGAAGGATATCCTCTATATTTTCTTTAGCCAATGTCTAGCTTCTAGTGACCTTGTTGCTGCCTTGTTTGTTGACTTTATGTTTCTATTTTGCAGGTGTTGTTTGAGGGGTGTCAGAATCTTGCAGAGGTTCTGCTCCTATGTCCATTTGTTCTACAGGGGTGATATTTTTTCTTCTTCAACTTCTTCTACCACAACTGGTGATGCATTAGTTCTAGGTTTTGAGGTTTTCTTTGGATTGACCACATCAATTTCATAACCACTCATAAATAAGAAAGAAACCCAATCTCTGTCTAACCTTCGCAATTCTTCCAACACTAACAGCTTTAGACCATGATGAAAAAGAGATGTTGCACTGCCTTCTATCTTGATTTGAACCTTATCTGAAATTTTCCCTAAAATTCTGTATAAATAGAAAGGTAAGTCAAGTGATATCTTACCTAAAGAATGCAGAAGAATTATGAGATGGTATGAGTAGACGAGGTGAAATATTCCTTCACAGGTAAAATATTTTTGAATGACCATCAACATTTTTGCATAATTCTCCTTCATAAAACTCCTAGGGATAGCATTGGTCAAATCAACTTCACTATGTTCTTGCTTGAGAAACTCTTTAAAATCCTGCATTGTGAGTTTCGTACCTTTAAACCACTCTTCACCACATCTAGGGATTCTTGTAGCTAATGATACGCTCTCTAGTGTCACTGTAAGATTCAAAATTCCAAATTTTGATGTTGTTCCTGTGAAGTTAGTGGAAAAATCTTTTTAAACTTGTGAATGAAAACCCTGCAACCTCTGAAATAATTGCAAGCATCCAGTCCTTCTGAAAACCTCCATAGCAGTAGGGTCATCATTGAGTAATTTCAAATCCATGGGCTCATAACTGTGACAATGGCCACCCTTATTCATTTCCTTTCTTGCAACAATGGATGCTTTATATTCTTCACTACCTCGCTTGCTGATGACACTTGTAGAATTTGAATTTGACAACAACCTTCTTGGCTCGATGAAGCATCTATCCAGGGATTGACTCACATGCAAGGATAAACCATGATATGACAAAAAGCTATTTGGGGTGAGGTTTAAAAGTTTAACTGAAAACTCGAGTTTCAATCATAACACATGCAAGCAAAAAGAATCATGATGACATCAAACACGACTATCTACATTTGAATTTTACCATAATGACCTTGAATGAACTCCACCTTTACTTCTCTAATCGTAAACTGACACCTCATACAACTCTAACAACCATCGTTAAAAAAAAAAGTTTCATAGCAAAAAAGGTCAGGCTTCTGACATATTTGCTATGAAATTATTAGGAAGTTTTGTAACAAAATTTGCGGATATCCTGTGTAAAACGCTACAAAAATCTAAAAAACTAACAAGTGTGCACTTTTAAGTTTAAATGTGTGGGTAATGACAACTGACATGATATGAGACTGATTTTACTAAAATGGCATGAATGGAGGTGAACATAAAACATAGGATAGGCTTAAAAATGCAAAAAATTTCCTATATCACATTGAAATTGCTTAGGAGACCTTATCCATTTGGTGAATGACCTACATGACCCTATCAAGAAAAGTTTCACAACTTAATGAGTGATAACAACCACCTTTCACAATAAGGAAAGTCGAGCAAAGGAAATCCTTGAGAGAGTTCACTCAGATGTGTGTGGATCATTCTCAATAGCCTCCATAACAAAACGTAGGTATTATGTGAGTTTTTGTAGATGATTTTTCATTCAAGTGTTGGATATTCTTCATGCATAAGAACGATCAGATGTTCTCGAAGTTTTGTGAGTTCAAATCACTTGTCAAGAAATATATAGGGAACAAGGTGAAGGCTCTCAGAAGCGACAATGGTGGAGAATATGTCTCAAATGAATTCAAGAACTGTTGTGCTTCAGAAGAAATTCGACGAGAATTGATAAATCCTCATAACCCACATCATAATGGAGTTGCAAAAAGGAATAATAGAACTATTGTGGGAGAAGCACAAGTGACGTTGCTTGATCATGGCCTACTGTTTCATCTGTGGGATGAAGCATGCAACATAGAAGTATTTGTGCATAATAGAAGTCCTCATTAGATACTTGGGATGAGTACACTAGAGGAATATTTTTGAGGTAAGAAACCAAATGTGGCGTATTTTAAAATTTTTGGTTCATCATTTATTTCCATGTAACCAAAGATGCCAGGAAGAATCTAGAGCCAATAGCTGAGTTGGGAATATTTCTGGGCTACACCAATACACCTCACAACTATCGGGTGTACTTTCCAACACAAGGGATTACATTGGTAAGAAGAGATGTGAAATTTGATGAAGAGAAGGCCATGTGAATTTCCCTTGAGAGGGAGATTCAGTTGCATGCAGTTGAGGAGCTCTTGGCTCAAAAAGAAGAACCTCAAGATGTGGATAAGCCATAAGAACTGAACAGAGAGTGGAAGCACTCACTCATGCAGAGACATCCCAAGATGGAATGAAGCACACCAGAGAGGATGACGTGTTGGCTCTTGATGCTAGAGAGAATGTGGGAGCACCCACATCACAGCCGAGGCGGAGAAGGTTTCCAGAGCAGTACACTATCTACATGGATCTTATGAGTGAGAGTGTAGAGATAGAGCCATCCTCTTTAGAGAAACAACAAAAAAACCAGTTTGGGTTGATACCATGGTTGAGGAGTATGACTTCATTCTTAGAAATAGTGTATGGGAATTTTTTCCAAGATCAGAGGGAAATTTAGTTGTAGGATACACTTAGATTTACATGGTGAAGCAGGCAGTAGATGGGAGTGTGGAGAAACATAAGGAAAAATTTGTGGCCAAAGGGTTCTCTTAGGTGCAGGGGATTGATTACGATGAGACCTTTGCACCAGTCTCAAGGTACTCATCAATTGGATCCATCCTTGAAATTTTAGTGCAGACGAGATGTAAAATACATAAGATTGATGTAAGGACAATCTTCATCAATGGAGTTATTGAGGAAGAGGTGTACATTGAGGAGCGAATTTTTTTTGAGACCTTCGACAAAGAGTCGCATGTGTGCACACTCAAGAGAGCACTGGATGGACTGAAACAAAAACCTCGTGCTTGGTACACCAGGATCAACAAAAACTTCACTAGGTTGGGATTCACCAAGATTGAAGCAAAGGAAAATCCTTACCATATTGTGGTAGAAGGACAAATTTTGATTATTGTAGTTTATGTCGATTATTTGATACTGATAGGTGACAAGTGTCTCATCAAGTCTTGCAAAGATGATCTTATAAGATAATTTGAGATGAAGGAAATGGGGCTCTTGCACTATTTCTTGGGATTGGAAATTTAGCAAAGAGATAGGGAGCTATTTGTATCATAGGGAAAGTATGCCAACGTGTTTTTGAATAAGTTCCACATGGAAGGAAACAAACCCATGGAGACTCATCTAGTAGGAAACTCGAGTACGGAGGATGAAATTTCAAGTGAAGTACTAGATGATACCATCTACAGGAAGCTTGTGGGTTCACTCATGTATTTGGTGAACACACAACCAAATATATGCTATGTGGTTAACCATCTTAGTTAATTTATGGTTAATATTACCAAGTTATTTTTCAAGGAAGGAAAGCATGTGTTGAGATACCTAAGAGGTAGTATAGTGTTTGGGCTATGGTACAAGTGGACAGAGGGATTGAAGCTTCAAGGCTTAAGAGATGAAAATTGGGCAGGGAGTCCATCCGACAAGAAGAGAACATCAAGGGGCATCTTCAACATTGGGTTAGCAATAGTTTTATGGTACAACAGGAAGTAGAGATCAATTGCACTCAACTCAGCATAGGCATAGTACATGGATGCTAGTAAAGAAGAATGTGACACCATTTTGATGAGGAAAATACTTGTTGGATTATTTTTTCAATGGATCAATTTGACAATGATTTATTGTGATGATCAGAGTAGTATCAAACTCTCAGTTAATCCAGTTTTTCATGACAGGTCCAAGAATATTGATAACCGGTACAACCATATTAGATATTGTGTATAGAGGAGGATTATTTCATTAGATTACATTCACATGGAGGAGAAAGGTGAAAAAATCTTGGCGAATACACTGTCAAGAGGAAAATTCGAGTTCCGCAAAGGTAGGATGAGGGTAGTAGACAATCCCTTTCTTGATGAGAGGAAGTGTTGAAATTGGAAACAAGAAGAGGCTTCTAATTTAATTTTCCCTTAATTAAATTAGAAGAAAATTGAAATTCCACATCACATGCTAGCTGGTACGAGTTAACTAATTTGGGAAGACTTAGTTAGCTCCGTCAATTCAAGTTGGGGATCAAATTAGAGGCATGTTGTTATGAAACCAACTCCAAAAATAGAAGAAAAGAGAGATTGACGCCTTAGAAATAAGCCACTTCGAGGGGGGAACCTGCTTTACATTTCATAAATGAAAAATTCTTGGATGATACAACTTAAAAAACCTCCTTTTTATATATAGGAGTCCATGTGGTCACAATATAATCCTATCCAACCTAACAATAATAATTAAAGGTCACAATAATAACAATATGGGGGTTACAGGGGTACAACAATAACAGTAAGTGGGCTACACTAACAACAATAAGGGACTACACTAGTAATATAGGAACCTAACATGCCCCTCCCCTTCAAAAAATTGTTTTCCTCAATGCTTGAATAGAACTAGATGCTTTTGTATAAAATTATCATCCTCACATGTTGAATCTTCAGTGGGTAAGTTCTTCCACTTGATGTGATACTCTAAAATTGATCAATTTTGTAGCTGTCGAGTTCTTGTTTCCATGATTTCTTCAAGTTCTAAGATGATTTTTCCTTCCTCGTCAATTTTTGGCAATATTGTTTGAACTAAAAGTTTATCACCTATAACCTTGTTTAAGCATGCAACATGGAAAATTGGATGCACTCGAGAAGAAGCAGGAAGCTCCAATTTGTATGCCATAGTACCAATATTTTGACACACCTTGTAAGGACCATATTACTTCAGCGATAATTTTTTATCCTTCTTAGCTTGCTTGAGGGACATTTGCTTGTATGGTTGTAGCCATAAAAATACCGAGTCCCCTACATCAAAACTTCTCTTGCTGCAATGTTGATCTGCCTGTTGTTTCATTCAAATTTGTGCCAAATTTAAGTTATCCTTTAAGAGTTGGAGAACTTGTTGTTGATGCTTGATGTGATCTTCCACCACTTGAACATTATAATTTTCTCTTAAATATGATGTGATGGGCGATGGATAATATCCATAAAGTTCCATAAATGGGGTCATTTTTGTTTTAGTATGGAATGAAGTGTTATACCACCATTTAGCGAGAGGTAACCACTTGAACCATTGTGTTTTTTATCAAATACAAAACAACAAAGATATCCTTCCAAAAATTTGTTCACTATCTTAGTTTTCCCATCAGATTGAGGATGATAAGATGAGCTATGAGCTAGTTAAGTACCCAAACAAGAGAATAATTCCATCCAAAAATTTCCAATAAAAATGGGATTTCTGCTACTTACAATAATCTTTGGGTTTCCATGTAGTTTTTGAATTGTTTCCATAAATGCAGTAGCAACTATACTTTCTTTAAATGGATGAGATAATGCACAACAAGTGTGCATATTTGATAAGTCAATCAACTACCACCATGATGACACTCCTTCCTTCAGACTTAGGTAAACCTGTGATAAAATTCATTGAAATCTCCTCCCAACGTTGACTTGGATTGGATAAAGGTTGTAGAAGACCCGAGCTCTTAATTGTCTCAACTTTATTTTGCTGGAAAACCACACATTCAGCAACAAACTTTTGAATATTAGATTTAAGGCCATCCCAAAAAAAATTCTTTCTTCACCCCGTGGAAATTTTTTAAAAATCTCGAGTGTCCTCCTAAGGGAGATGTGTGAAATTCCAAAAGAATATTTTGTTTTAGATGGGAATTATTACAAATATATAAGCGATCTTTGTACCATAAGGAATCATTTTTCCAACTAAATGTATAAGATGTACTAGGATCTTGCTGCAACTTCTGAATGAGTGTCTGCACTTCTTTGTCCTTATTCCATTCATCCCTTGCTTTGGTTATCCAACTTCGTTGGATAATATAATTGACACATAGCAATGCTTCCACCTCCTCATCCTTTCCTGAGAGTGCATCTGCAACAACATTTAGCTTCCCCTTTTTTGTAGATGATTTCAAAGTCATAACCCAACATCTTTCTGACCATTTTTGCTGCTCTTCTGAAGATAGTATTTGTTCCAAGAATTATTTAAGACTATCATGATCAGTTTTTACCTTGAAGTATCTTCCCATTAGGTAAGGTCTCCATTTCTTTAGTGCATGTAGTATTGCCAACATTTCCTTCTCATAAATAGCTTTCTGTAAATACTTTCCTTTTATTGGATGTCTTTCAAAAGAAATGGGTCTTCCTTCTAGCATTAAAACTGCACCAATTCCATTTCGCGAGGCGTCACATTCCATAATAACGGTTTTTCTGAAGTCTGGCAAAGCTAAGACCAGTTATCGACACATTACCTCTTTAAGATGGTCAAAGGCCTTAGTTGCTTCAGAAGACCATGAGAATGCATATTTCTTCAATAACGCTGTTAGAGGTGTTGCTATTCTCCCATAATTCTTAACAAACTTGTGATAATGCTCTGTTAATCCAGTAAATCCTCGCAACTGCTTTATGGTTGTGGGACTTTCCATTCCTTAATGGCTTAAATTTTGTTAGGGTCTACCTTAACACCCTCGTGAGATGAAATATAACCCAAATATTCCACCTCTTATACTCCAAAGAAACATTTGAAGGTTTTTTCATGTAATTATTTCTCTTCCAATAGTGTGAGCACCCTATCAACATGTTGAACATGATCCTTCCAAGACCTATTGTAGATTAGTATATCATCAAAAAATACTAACACAAATTTTCTAAGGAAGGCTTTGAAAATGGAATTCATCAGACCTTGAAATGTAGAAGGTGCATTGGTAAGGCCAAAAGGCATGACCACAAATTCACAATGACCCTCATGAGTACGAAATGTTGTTTTCGTAATAACTTCACTCTTCATTATAATTTGAGGGTATCCATAATGAAGATCCAACTTCGTAAAATAAATTGCTCCATGTAATTCATCCAATAGTTCATCAATCACAGGAATGGGAAATTTATCTTTAATAGTGAGCTTATTGAGATCCCTATAATCTGGACACATGCACCATGATCCATCCTTCTTTTGCACCAATACTACTGGAGCAGAGAAAGAACTTTGACTAGGTTGAACTATACTAGTGTCTAACATTTCTAGAATCATACGTTCAATTTCGCTCTTTTGGACATAAGGATATCTGTAAGGCCTGATGTTTGGAGGAACACTTCCTTGAATCAAATGAATAGCATGATCGTGGTCATGAATAGGTGGGATTCCTTCGGGAATTTCAAACACCTTGGAATCATTGGCCAATAATTTTTGGAGATATGGAGAAATAGAAGATTTTGATGTTGGAACTTCTAGTGAGCATAATTGTGCAATTACGCCTTGTTTTTATTTCTTCAGATGATTTTTCATGACATTAGAGCTTATTATCTTTTCCATCTTCCCTGTGATACCCCATAATTAAACTTCCTTTCCTTCCGAAAAAAATTCAAGAAAATTTCTTGAAAATTAAAAGCTATCGTCCCTAAAGATTGTAACCATTGTACTCCTAGTACAACATCAGCACCTCCCATTGGAATGGAAAACATTGGACTCTTCAATACATATTCCTCCATGGTTAGCATGATATTATGGCATTTTCTAGAGTAATTTATAGTTCCTCCATTTCCAACCATCACTTGACATTCTGGTGCTAGGTATAGGAAGCAATTTGATTCCTTGGCTACCTTACAATGAATAAAATTATGGGTACTACCCGAATCAATCAACACTATTACCTTTTTCTTCTTGATATGTCCATCTATCTTAAGAGTTTTAGGAGTGGTAATTCCTGGAAATGCATTACACAAAATGGTAGGACTCATTTCTTCTTTCTCTAGGGTTGGTCCTGGTGTATATCCTCTTCTTTTGAAGTTTCTTGTTCATTTTCTTCATCCTCTTCACAATCTATGTAAAATATTTTATTCTCAACAAACTTATGAACTTTAGTGTATTTTCTATCAAAACTATAGCAAATCCCTTTTGATCTTTTTTCTTCCAATTGTTGTGGTTTAAACCTTGTAGGTTATGGAAGTCTAGGAGTAGCAACAATTCCATATTTATAGATGTGAGTGGTAGGCTTCTTTGTCCCCATAATTTTACATTCAATTTTTCTTGCCAACCTGGATGCCTTCTCCAATGAATCATGTTCCTGAACGCGAACCTCATGTTGGATGTTATTCTTTAAAGTCCATATGAAGACATCAATCATGTGTTCCTCTGGAATATAATTTACCCTTATTCAATTTTTGGAAGTCCTCAATGTGCTCCATCACTGAACCCTTTTGTTTGAGATTTTTCAATTGGCTAAAGAAGGTGTTTCTCTTTGTATCCTCATAATGTGCTATCATTTCCTCTGTAAAATTTGACCAAGTGACAATTTTTTTATGGGAGAAAAGCCATCGATACCATACAAATGTATTTTTTCTTAATATATAGCTGCAATTCATAGCTTTTGTGTGTTTTTCACATTATTGAGATCAAAATATTTCTCCATCTATAGTATCCATGTTACAGGATCCTTGCCATCGAACTTCCTCATATCAATATTTGGAATATGGTGGGTCATCAATCCAACTTTAGAGTTTATCAAATCACGATTAACATTTATTTTTTTCTCATAATGAATTTCCTCTACTATCTTTTCTCCATTAGGAAAAATTTATTGCATCAACTTTGTCAAACCTTCCATGTCTGTTTTTAGATCATTCTTCATGTCTTCCATGTTGTCTTTCATTTTTTCTTCTATACCATCGGTCTTAGCTTCCATGTCTTCCATGCCATTCTTCAAACCGTCCATCTTTTCTTCCACGAATTTCTTCAAACCATCGATATTGGGTTCCATTCCCTTCTTCAAACCATCAATCTTAGCTTCCACACCTTTCTTCAAAACTTCCATTTCATTTTTTGTTGCTCTTTGTGAGAGTGAAAGTTGGTGCACTTGCTCTTGCAATTTTGATATATCATGTTACACTTTTTCATATTCTTGAGTCATAGTAGATTGTTCTAAGGGCTTAATGGGTGTTAAATTATTTTTAGGGGGAATTTTAGAACCCAATACTGATATATATGCTTCAATATGCCCTTGGAATCACTTCAAAATTATTTTTAAAATAAGAATTATGCAATTTTAGAGAACAAATACACACATTTTTCTTGCTTTTTAGGATCTTGATATTAAAATTGAATTATCTCTGTGGTTTTGAATCTTCAATATGTAAAATTTGGTCTTGTAGTAGCCCTCTAAATCGTCTTTTGAATGCCACATGTCTAACTTGATTCAGATGCTTCAAGAAAAATTTATGCCCGATGTCCCACAATGACATAATTATGGACTAGTTCAGTAGAGAGAACTTGTACGACATTCGATGTGTCATTGTTTCCTCCCTCGGCTCTGAAATTGATATACATGAAACTACAGTCCATATAATTTCGACCATGTTTTATAGAATTCCAATCCGATGCTCAGAGATATAGTTATGACGATTTTCCCAATATCACCTAGTTTAGATGAAATTCAGGAGCCTGCAAAAACCCTAACTTCCACAGATCATATATCCTAAAATATTTCGAACCAAGATCTCAAATTTTTCAATGAAATTCCTCAGGATTTCAGCTTCGTGTGATAAAAATTTCAGCTTCTAAACCATCGTACAAAAAACATTATAGCGAAAATTCCACGATGACCTGTTTGGAGTAGCGAAACCATAGAATCCAAACTTTGATACCAAATGTTATGAAACGAGCTCCAAAAATAGAATAAAAGAGAGATAAATGCCTTAGAAATAAGCCACTTAGAGGGGGAAACCTCCTTTACATTACATAAATGAAAAATTCTTGGACGATACAAATGAAAAAACCTCCTTTCTATATATAGAAGTCCATGGGGTCACAATATAATCCTAGCTGACCTAACAATAATAATGTAAGGTCACAATAATAACAATATGGGGGTCACAAGGGTACAACAATAACAAAAAGGGGACTGCACTAACAAAAATAAGGGACTACACTAGTAATATAGGGACCTAACACATTTGGAGCCCACTCTAAGGTTTACGGGGTCCAGTTGTAGTTTATTTTGAGTTGTAATTGTGTAACTTAATTATTTTAGTTAAAATCAGTTTAAGTAGTTCTAAGTGATGGATGAGCTAGTGAGAGGCCTGGTGAATTAAATCTGATTTAATTGACATGAAGTGATCAATCAGATAACTAATAATTCACTAAAAATAATTTTTTCATGTCAGTTCTAAGGAAGACCCAATTTATATTGGAGTTAAAGGGAAGTATAATATTAGTTGTATAATTAGAAAACTGTACAGGTCATGCATGAGGTCAGCAAGATGCCTTGGATGAATTGCATAATAAATTCTTGGGAATTTCCTAATTAATGGGGGATAAATTCTATCAGGATTGTGTAAGAATGTTTTAGAAACCCAGAGACAAGAAATTGGTCTGTGATCAATGTGAGACAGTCAGAGATAGTGCAAAGGGCTCTCAAGCCCGAGAGAAGCATTGTGTGGTTTCATATTCTTGAATTAATGAAATATATAGATAGTGGGGTTTTTAGTTGAGTTTTGCCCGAGATACATCTTTGTGTTGTGTGATTGAAATTATTTATCTATCTTTTTCATGTGATTGTGCAATCGTAATTGGTTTCCATAATTTGTAGAATAGATTGAAGTATTTTTTTTAGCATATTACAAAATCAATTGAATATATGTGGATTTTATACAACACAATCTAAACTGAGGAATTTAGGTCACAAACGCTACTTGATAGGCTTATGCATGTTGTTGAAGGCACTTAACCGCATGGAGGCCTTGCCATGCATGCGGTTGGGAGCTCATGTCATCAAAAGGCATTCCAGCTTAGGTTTTGGCTAGCGGGAGTGGTTGTTTGGCTCTTGGGTGTATTGTATCTCATGATGAAGGTTAGTAAGGTTCTATTTTGTTTATTCCTCTTCCTTAAATGTACTTATGAGGTTGATTCATGTCATAGTAGATCCTCCTCTCATGTTTACCCTGGAGGGTGAGTGAAAGCGGGTAAGTGCGAGAGAGGGTGGTTACACCTGTAGACCTATTTCTGTAAGAGAAACACTAAGTAGACAAAATAGATAATGATAATGACAAAGATAATGTATATACATCCAAAAAACTAGGCTCTTATCCTAAAATCGCAACACGTACCATACCCTTCAGATTCCGTTACCCAACATACAATGACCCCAAAAAATTCAAAAGGTTTGAAGCCTCAAAACCATAGAAAAGCAGGGAAGATATATCATGATGATGATAAAGCTCTAAATACGAGCTTGGTAATTGTTCTTGCCTCGCACCCATTTCATATGTTATTCATTTGTAATTGCACCCATTTTCTTGCATCAAGTAAGAATGCATGTTGAGCTCCATTCACATATCATTACGTATCCTAATTTGTTTAGAACCAACCATCCTATATCCTTATTAAACTAAATATTCCCAAGTACTCTTTTAAAATTCTATAACTCTACTTAATATATGATTTTCTTCAAAAAATTTCCATATATTCTTCTTAAACTATGTAGTCCCCAAGTCCTCCCCCTTTTTGAATTCTATAACTCTACCCACTATACCAGTACCTCCATTTAGTGTCATTGTCAAAGGGTGTTAGTTGATGATTATCTCCAAATCACCATCAATCTTAGAAACACAGAATGTGTCCTCTATTACTCACAAGACTAATAATGTGATGTGTTGTTCAACCAAAACGTTGAATTCCTCAACGTTATGTTGGGATATTTTTTAGATGAAACTCGTCAGCCTCACACGTTTTGAGCATATATGGATTCATCTAATAGGTTGCAGTTAACATTGAAAAGAATGAAATTAGGTTATTTTCAAGAGTATTTAATGGTGAATAAAGATTTTTTTTGGAATGGTCAACAATGAAAAGTGAAAAATATTTGAACGTGTAAATGTAATGTCCAAATCAGGGAAAATTTTAAGAACCCCCCTAAATTTATATGTATAATAAATGGGTGAATCCCCATGATATATAGGAAAAATGGAAGGTGATTTTATTAATAATATAATATGTATATATAATTTTTTTGGCGAATCTCTCGCGAGATTATATTATCTTGTAAAATCATGGCAAATCACCAGTACAAATGGAAAATCACTAGCACAAAATGGTGAATCGTTGTCTAGTGGAGTTCGGGCTGTTGGTTCCAATGAAGATATGGTAGTTGAACCAGGAGTTTAAGGAACCGAACCACCGGGACCAAGCATGGCACATGGTGACTCGTAAGGGAAGTATTTCTCGTGCAATTTGGAAAACACATTCTTCTAGTTCTGATAAGAGTAGTGTTGTTGCTCATGCTACTACTAGCACTGATATTGAGGTTGGAGAGGAGTTTGAGGAGTCCTCGGACTCTGAGCCAAATTATGTTTATGTAGCTCCTATTGATGATCCCATGTGTAGTAGTGGTGATGAGTTTGATTAGTGATCATGAAGGCAACATAATATTCAAATTTAAACAGGCCTGTTACACAAAATCCATGAAGAGAAATCTCTAGCAAAAATACTGTCGTGCAAATCTAGATTATATAGCATTATTAGAACTCCCTGTTGCTATGCACACAGATCCATGAGATGAAGAATATGGTAAAAAAATGTGGACCGATATGTTTTATGGGAAGGAAAACTGTTCATGTTCAAATTATTTCAAATGCAGAGACTCAATAATTTTCAGTGAAGGAAATCTTTATGACCTTAGGGATTTCTCATAACCTTTTTTAGAGAGAGCACGACAATGTATGAAATTATATTAGAATTTTATAGGTTATATGCATTGTAGATTTCGATGTTAGAAGTTGAAGAAAACACTTAAAATATTAGCAAAATATATCACTAAAATGTTTTGCAATGTACAAAGGTTTTATCTAATATGCAGGCAACAGAGGCTTCCTTATATGACTTCAACAATAGTATCACTTGAAACAATGTATTTTTTGTTATGTTGAATGAAGAAGCTTTGATGTTGTAAATTAATCTAGTCATGGCACAATTCGACTTGTCAAATTTTCCACCCACAACAGACTCAAATGGAGGAACCGTAGAATAACTCCCATCAACCCACACAACAGGATGATCACCTCCCTCCTTTGTAGACCTCACACAAAAAAGAAATAAGTTACAGGTAGAGAGCAACGCCACCTCAGTATGCAGATTCATGAGATATTTAGGAGACCCCTTACCTCCACCCATGAGACCCTTGTAATAGTGTCTCTATCCAGACCCTTTTTACAATCACATAAGACACCCTCCTTCCCACTGATCCAGGGCTCTACAAAGAGAAGTCTATATGCACAATAAAGGATCTTCAAATTTATCCAAATTTCTCCATCAAGGGATTATTCACTTTAGCTTCAGATGGTAGGAGATATTCACCCACTGGTAATACAATTTTAGAGGCCAGCAGTTTCTCCTAGTCCTCCCTAATTAGTAGGTGATAGCTCCTCCAAAAATTGATCGCTTTCTTCAGGAAACCTTAAATCAAGATAATTCTCCTGATTCTCAAGTTCTTAAGAGGGACCATTTCTTCTCTGGGACTCTTAGCTATTTAAAATTTTATATCTTAGATGAATAATTTGACCCTTTAGGTATTTGACCTTAGAAGTTAGATATGCCTTTTATAGGAGCTGCACTCATGCTCCCACTAAATACTGTTTATGATGTACCTTACAGTCCATTCGACCTATTTGTGGTGATTTTATTTTTGAAGCTCTATGTTGCATCCCTCCACTTTCAACTCTCTAGGGAGCTTGGGAAAAGGCAACATAGAGCTTGGGGAAAGGCTGGATTGTAAAACCTAAGCACTAGACTATTAATCACATCTTTACACTCCATACCACAATTGAGGAAGCCCAACATTGCTCCTGGAAATTTTAATGTTGTGTCATAGACTTTCAAAAAGGCTTTTGACTTTGTCCCCATAGATCCTTTATTCCACATACTCAGAGATATCGGCATACTCATAGATATTGGCTTCAATCTTACTGTTCTTCTTGTTTATATTTTTAGTGAATTATTGTATGTTGGTGTTCCAAGAACTTTCTTCTGGGGGTATGGTCTTTAGGTTTTATCTGGATTCGGTCCTTCAAGTTTATTTGGCTCCAAAAATATGTGGATCTTAGGCTCTCTTGTAGTGTTTTGTGGTATGCAATGTAGTGTGGTTTTTCCTATATCTTTAGTTCACTGTCCTGGATGTAAGTTTGAACCCCTTAAGAACTATTGGATGACAAATTTTTTTCTTTATACCTATAATATCCATCGATTAGAGAAGCCTAGGAAGTCCAAGAAGTTATTTGAAGACATAATCCATTCAATGCAAGGGAACTTCTCTCTTCTCTATAACTGCAAAATTATATGAAAACTACCACTAGTGCACTTCTCAAAATGCCATAATTGAGAAAAAAAAATCCACTAAAAAAAGAAAATCTATTCCATGAAGTAAGAATGCAGTATGTTGAGAAATATGGTCCTTAATCTCATAAAAGTATATCATTCTGCTGCTTCAAATCATAGGATATCAACAAATTTAGTTCAAGCAAATTCCAGAATTCAAGGAATACATATTTCACCAAATTATAGAAGACATGGATCTTGGAAATCAGGACTCTTCCTTCAAACATTGGGTTGAGAGAAGCCAACAATTGTCATGTCTTTCATAAAATTTTATATTTAGTAACCAAACTAGAATACTAGTTGTTTTCTTAGGGTTGTATACCTGTAAAAAAAATTGGGATGTATACACTGTTGATATTTGCAAAAAAAATGATATTTATAAACTGTTGATATTTTTAAATTGTTGATAAACAGTTTGCATTCAAATATTTTCAAAATGATTTTTGCATATAGATTTTTCGATGATTCCTCTTCAAATTCAAGGGATTTTCACATTATTTTTTTCTTGTTTTTAGTGAAAGTGTAAAGAGGCTTCCTTATATGACTTCAACAACAATATCACTTGAAAAATATATTTTCTGTTATGCTGAATAAACAAGCTTTGATGTTGAAAATTCATCCAGTTGAGGCACAATTTGACTTGATGAATTTGAAACCCACAACAGACTCAGATGGAGGAGCCTTAAAATAAATCCCATCAACCCACAACAAGATAATCACCTCCTGCATTTGTAGTCCTCACACATAGAAGCAATAATTTACAGGTAGAGAGCAGTGCAACCTTAGCATGCAGATTCATGAGATCTTGAGGAGAACCCTGACCTCCACCCATGAGACCCTTGAAATAGCGTCTTTGTCCACGCCCTTTTTACAATCACATAAGGCAACCTCCTTCCCACGAATAGAGGTCTCTACAAAGAGAAAACTATATGCACAAAATTAGATCTTCAAAAACATCAAAGATTCCAATTTATCCAGTGCTCCATCAGGGGATTCTTCACTTGAGCTTCAGATGGTAGGAGAGATTCACCTATTGGCAATACAGTTTTAGAGGCCGGACATTTCTCCTTATTCTCCCTAAGTAGTAGGTGATAGCTCCACCAAACATTGATCATTGTCTATAGGCAACCTTCAATCAAGATATTTCTCTTGATTCTCAAGTTCTTGAGAGGGACCCTTTCTTCTCTTGGACTCTCAGCTTTGTAACATTTATATCTTAGATGAATAATTTGACCCTCTAGGTCTTGGACCTCAGAAGTTAGATATTACATTATAGGAGTTTCACTCATGCTCCCACTACATATTGTTTCTGATATACCTTGCAGTCCATTCAACCTATTTGTTGTGATTTTCTTGTTGAATCTCCATGCTACATCCCTGCACCTGTAACTATTTAGGGATCTTTAGAAGATGCAACATAGAGCTAGAGGAAATTATGGATTCCAACTTGAGCACCAGACTATTAATCACATCTTTACACTCCAGGCCATAATTGAGGAAGCCCAACATTGTTCCTGGAAATTTTACTATTTTTTCATAGACTTTCAAAAAGTCTTTTGACTCTGTCCCCATAGAGGCTTTATTCCACATACTCAGAGATATTGGCATCTCAAAAACCCTTTTCTAAACCATTATTCATTTTATTGAGTCAATCCTTGGTCATATATGCACCAACACACGGGCTATTAGATTTTATCCTAAGTATCATTGGGGTAAAACAAGGTTTCCCCTTGTCCCCTACACTATTTGGATCTATATTGACAAGTTGGAGTTCTTGCATGAGCACATACAAGATGGAAATGGTTGCCTTCTACACCATGTCTTAATTTATATTTTTATGTTTGCAGATGATGTGGCCTTTCTAGTCTCATCCCCAAAAAAATTGCAAAGAAAAATCTATTCCCTGGACCTTTTCTGTGATCTTTACCAGTTGACCGTCAACCTAGGTAAAAACCAAAGTCATCATCTTCAATGTGTTGAAGAAAATTCTCCCTCATCGCCATTTCTTTCTCCAAGTAGAGGATATTGAGGTTAAAAACTCATATAATTATCTAGGGGTATTATTTACAAGACCACGCTTTAGTTTGCAACATGCACTTCAACCTTGACCCAACAAGGGAAATGGGTCCTTGGCACTTCTTGAGAGGTAATATTTCTCAAATATTTTTCAAGACATATCTACCAAGATGTCACTCATGCACACTCTTTGCCCAACCCAGAGTTCTAAATGGTTCCAAGGTTTGGGTACCTAGTATACTAGAGTCTAATTGGTCTTCTATAAAGAGAGTATAGATCATCCTCCTTTGTCGCGTTGTTCAAATAAAATAGCCAATTCCTCAACCCATCATCCTTTTATAGTTTGTAGCTCACCCCTTCCTACTTGAGACAATGTTTTGTCTTTTCCCTATTTTACACTATGCTCCAAAATTCGCTGATACAACAAAGGGGCATGATCGATATCCATACTTGGCCTTTTGCTCATTAGAGTCCATTGCAACAACTACTCCTTTGGCTTGATCTCCTTGATTCAATTAGTATTATGATGGACCAACTTCCTCCATTCAAATATTCCCTATATGCACCTAACCATCTCTTACCAACCAAATAAAAGATGAAAAAAATCATCCAAGAGGATATCTATAGGATGTAAAAATTAAAATGTACGAAGTAACAAATTAAACGATGTAAAAATTTGAATCGCACATGCTTCACTTTATAGGATAGTTTGAAGACCTTAACCTATGAATGTTGTGTTTCTTAAGGTTTGATTAGAAGGACTAAAAAAAAAATACAATCTCCATCATGTTCCAGCTTTGTGGCTATCTCAAAATACTTTTCAAATATAAAATTGCAACATACTGTCACAAAGAGATTACTCATGGTTTAACAGATCAGACTTGACATCTTATATTAACAATTTCCTCTTACATGATGCTAGTCTTATACCCAAGGATATTACTCACAGTTTAACAGATCAGAATTGACATCTTATATTAACATTTTCCTTTTACATGATGACAGTATTCTACCCATTACTATAGCTTCCCAGATATATTAAGAGATCTGATCTATACTTAAATATTAATAGAGACTAGAATAATTTCGTTTCCTTGTAGGTTGAGGAGGAATGGGAGTAAATACCTCATGTTCATGTCAAGTTTATTGGGATTCAAAGGGGGTGACTATAGAGAGATAGGGTATAAGAGGGTGGTCTGGGGTCAATGCAAGTGAAGCATTGGAATTCCAAGGGTTATTTGGGCCAAGTTAAACTCCCTTAGTAGGAAAATCATTGTATTAAAAATATATTTTTTGTAATTTACTTAGTCTCCAACATGTGGATGACAAGTAAAATATTATTTAAGAGAGAGCTTGAACTAGCTATTATCTAGTTGTTACAAAGTAAATTATAAAAGGCTAGCCTCTCCTCTCTTTCAAGTTGTTGTTGAACTCTGAGATCACTCTACGACATACTAGAACATTTATTTTGCAAACACCTTAAATACATTGTGTGGATTGTCATTTTATATTTTATCCTTCTTGTTTTATGTTGTAAAGGGTTTTGATAAGATAATACACAAAAACCCCCTTTACCAAAGGTTCAATTCTAAAATAACTTATTGTTTTGGTAAATATATTAAAATTTCACTCATTTGGGATAGTTATAAGTATACTCTTTAGTGAATTACAACCTCAATTATAGCTTTTAGAGTTAGATTATGTAACCCTAACAACCAATGGGGACTAATTAATAACCCATTAATGGTGTATAGTAAATGACATTAATGACCACTAAGGATCACTAAGTCAAAATTAACCACCATAACTCTAGCCTAGGTAAACATTACAAGAAGGAATATGTTTCTAAAATAGAAAATAACACAAAAACTATTACGAGTTAGATTAAGGTTTTGTTATCACCCAAAATTGCAAGGCCTCAAATGTAATGTTTCGAAAGTATGTGAGTGCTTAATCCTTCTTTCTCTTTCTTCTACTTGATTCATGCCCACATGAGGAAGTGGTGGAGGTGATGCTTGGGTTCAGATTCAGGATGCTTGGGAAAAGTTTTTCAAGCTCAAAAGAGGTTTTTCTGTCCTGTTTGAGACTGAAATGAAAAACATGCAGGGAAGTGAGACCTTTTGCTCTATAATAATAGATTTTGACTTTTAGGATCTGTTGAATAAATTTAAAACTTAGACCATATATCGTACAATCAAATCTAGTGTCTCGTGAGGGGGTAAGGAGTTGAATAAAGAAGAAAACCGGTTAGAGGACTGTATTGAAACTAACTAGCTAAGTTGAAAACCTGATTTCAACTGGAAAACAAGAAAATAAATAGAGAAAACTGAGCCTTCACACACACACATGAACATGAATCCACCAAAAAAAGAGTTCAAGTCTTTCAACTGATGAAAAGAATTGTAAAGCAGTGTCTAGTCAATATAAGTTTTACAGTTTTACTGTAACAAAGCTTGAAATCATTTTGCTATATCAAAGTGAGCAATAAGCATAGCCACAATATTCAGATGCACCTACAGTGTGGGATCCGTCTCATGCAAAAATAAACATAAAAACATGATGCCAAAGACAGAATTATGAGAAAATATAGGAATAATGATGAAAAATGATAAAGCTCCTTCCAATGATCAAACCTATTATAGTCTTTACAAGCACATTGTTCATTGAGATTTGGGATCATCACCATTCTCAAGCTTATAAGAGTATGAGTAACTCCCTGGAGTCAGCCCCACATGCTGCCATAACAGTATCCTGGGATGAATGATTTTAACTCCTTATTGAGCACCTTTGTTATGTAATGACCTATGCATGTGACATCCTTGGGATAACACATGACCCTAAAAGCAAATGCACTCCCTTAGAATAGTTGGTGCAACTTCCAGTTTAATGCTACTCAGGAATCACATCAGACTCGTTTTCTATAACTCCCACTTGAGCACCCTCACGCAAGTATTAAGTGCTTGATGTGACTACCACTCAACATGATATAAATATGCCCTCGCTCCAATGGAAATAACAAATTTATTTCCATCAAAATAGGTATGTATATGGGAGCGCTCTTCTCTGCTGTCATAACAGTAATTGCAATCCCCAAAACAACTTTCGTAAATCCTAACTTCTATGCTCGTCTTCACCATGAATAGGATGTGTAATCACTGTCACATTTAATATCAATCTAGAGGTTCCCTACAGGTGTCAACCTCATGTGTAAAACAGAGCCTTCAATAGTCATAAAATTCTCCTGAACAGAGCTCGCTATGCCTACTTCACTTCCTCAAAAGTGTGCATTTTCTAGTTAAATGAATAACACAGTTTCACATCTGAGGTCTGGACATGAACTAATCACAAGGACAACCAGGTATAAATAGTTGTATGAATGGTAGTGTTATCACTGTCTATACCCTCCATTGCCTATCCAGTATCAAGTTATCATTACAAGTGTAGGCAACATCATTGTATGCTATGCACCGTAACTCCATCTTCATGGATTGCATCTATACATGTACATATGAGTATGACTTGAATAGAAGCTTTAATGACATTTCCTATCATGCCTTCACTATTGGGATTTTTCAATATTTTTCTCTTATTTCTTTATCATGTGGCACATATTGTTTATTTTTTGCCTCTGACTAACTTTCATTTCCAAGATCGTAACTTTCAACGTATTCATACTAAACATTTGGTATAATCATGAGTCCCAAAATCTATAAGGAAGACTCCTGTTATGGTTGATGATGGAAAAACCCAATCTGGTTGGTGATGGAAATTGAGGAGAGACAAACTAAATGAGGAAGTGAAGGCATGATGAAGATGTGTGTTTGATGGATTTTGGACCTGACCAAGTGAGTCACGTCCAAAGATAAGTAATAAAGTTACCTAAACCAATATTGATTTCATGTGATGTAGAGGTTATCAGGGGACACCAAACATGGTTGCAAAGCATAGTGATCATTCAAGTTTATTAAAATGATGGCTTTAACTTTTAATGGTCATGTATATTTACTGATTGTATTTCTAGATACGATTAATATGCCAAGGAAAAAGTCCCAATGAGACAAGAAGTTGAGCAGTGTATTATTAACACTAGATTACAAAAAAAAGCACAAATAAATGAAACAAAGTAGTGCTTTCATTCATAGGATGAAATGTTTTTTCCCCATTGGATACATCAAAATATATACTAAGCCTAGTGACAGACCAATGGCCTTCCAACTACACAAATCCCCGATCTTTCATCAACTAACTCTCTATTGGTATGGGTATTTAGTCATCTGAAACAATGTTTTATAGAATATAAATTCTAAAAAAAATATGAGTGATTTTGAAGCCTGGAAGATGTCTAAAACAGTAGAGTGTGAACTAGTAAAGCTAAAAACCTAGATAATATGAACTGAAGAAAGAAAAATTTTGTATTATAATAGCCTCTCCATCAAAATGCTTTAATAGGATTATTGTTGGATGCATCCATCCAGACACTGAACAAAAATGGAGTTTTCAGACTATCTTCACTTCCAACCTTAATCATTGACTCAGTTACTCTTGTTTATCTTTGCAAATATTTGAAATTTCTATGCTTATTTTTATTAAAATTCACATTAGTAATAGGAAATGTAAAAAAGGCAATGTCTGTGCTAATATCTAAGTCAAGAATAAGAGAGAATCCAATGAAGAGTACATTGAGATCAACTTAAATATGTATCACCAAACACATCTTTCTTTTAGGAGACGTATGCATGTTTAGATACTTTTTTCATAAATTAAGGAAAATTCAACCTCATATAAACTGTCCTGAGTCCTGAAAATTGGTTGGTCTACATTCAAAATTAGGCCAATAGGATGAGACCTAAACAATTCTCCCAAAACAAACTTGTCAGTTTTGCTGCTTGCCCCATTTACTAGACAGGACCCTTAAAGAGGCTAGAAATCTTGTTGATCTGTATCAATCTTAAAATTTCCTCACCAAGATATCATTTCCATAGGCTTTAAACTGGTTAAAATTCTCACCATTCATTACATATTCTGGAGAAAAATAACCATATGTTCCCATAACTCGAGTTGAAACATGGGGTTGTCTCCCTCAGGTCCATCTTTTTCTAGTCCAAAATCAGACAACTTTGCATTGTATTCCTGCACCAAGTACATATCTCTCCATAAAGACCTAAGAGAATCCAAAGTGTAACACTGAGCCATCTCATAATTTTGAAGTAGTAGGTACAAACCGAATCCAACAGAATATTGGATGTTTTAAAATCCCGATAAATCACTGGTCTTTCAGCCACTCCATGAAGAAATGCCAGACCTTTTGTTGCACCTAATGCAATTTTCATCCTGATAGACCAAGGGAGTGGAAGGGACCCTTCTGAATGTATAATGGAAGTACCATTGGAAATAAAAGATCTAAATATATCTTTCAAAGTACAAATTTACAAATTGGGATAAAGACTCTCTAGAAGGACAAATAATAATTATGTAGCTACTCATTGCCAAAAAATGTGAAAGCCCCTCAAAAATGAGATTTAACCAAGGGAGGCACATATTTCCTTGTGTCTAATAGAAGTTGACAAATCCAAACTAAGGATCCCAACAAGTATTCAATAAAGAAACATAGAGTTTGTTACATAAAGTATTCAATAAAGAAACACAGAGTTTGTTTTGGGTAACATCATCAGCATATCATATGCTCTTCAACCAATATGACTTAAAAATTCCATATCAGCAAGTGAATTTTTTTTCACAGAAATATTCTAAGAAGACATTTCAACAAATCCTCACCAAAAATGGATTTTTGTTTAGAAATACACCCCACTATCTAATCACATAACAAAAACAAACATTAAAATTTAATACCTAACAATATTGAGTGTTTCGTCAAATTTGAAAATCATACATGTTATGCTAAATGCATTTGATGCCTTGGATGCAAAGACTGGCTCAAATCTTGAAAATTCCAATGGATATGAACCATGTATGCTTTCCTAAAATGTAAGGTGGAAAGAAGTATAAGATAATAAAACAAGAACTGTTTTGTAGGTATTCATACCATTGTAAATAAGTATAAAAGATTGGAAACAAGCATAGAGCTTCAATATTGGTCACTAGCATCTGAACCTTAGGATGGGGTAAATTATGCATTAACATTGAAAATCCACAAGGCCAATAACATATTAAAAATTGAATTGTGATGAATCGACAACCAAGATAACATATTTTCCCTCTTATCTTAACTTCACATCTGCTAATATGAAGGTCTCAATCAAAGAAACATGTAACATTGTTGTCCACAAGTAAATGAAATCAATAGATGGGACTGCTAAATAAAAGCATACCGATAAAGGACGAGGTGAAACAGAGCTCTGGAAAAGGTTATGAAATGAAAGCAACCAAGGAGTAGGTACTGCACTCAAAATGGAAGAAATTATTTTTTTTATTAAATCACAGAAACGGTTTGTATGGAATAGCTGCATTGTTTACCTCATTGTTTTTGTTGCTTGCATTTTAACTCTAGTATCAAAAACTATTAATTAACAATCTATATCTCCTACCAAAATAAATAGAAAACAAAACATACCCTAGTATGTTTTATATATTGTGTATTTCAGGAAAATAATTCATATTTCATGCCTAAAACCAAAACTTCAAATATGAGAATTTAATTTATTTGTATAAAACAACAACTAAAGTAGACCAAGGCCACTATGGCTAACAAAAAAACTATAGTACAATCACAACTCATACCTAATGCCAACTTTGAAAAAACGATGTGTTCACACCATAAAGATTATATCCATGTTACAAATTCTTCAGTATGCTCAAAGACCTATCATATAAATGTGCATGCCAGTTCCCATCTATTGAGAAGTCACAAGCTTAAAAGGTTACTTAAATAATTTATTGGTAACGTACTCATATTCTAAGCCATTGTACAAAACTGCAAATTTTTCATCCCCCTGAACTTACCAGATTTACATTTCTTGGAAATAAAAGAGACATTTCAGCTAGAATAACCTATTATCTATGTCAAATGCCTAACATATGAAATATAAATAAAAAACACTCAATAGAAACATGAGCAAAAGGGAGGATCATGAACTATGGCAATGTTCATAAATAAAGAGGGGATGCAAGAACTTGTAAATTTATTCTTATAGAAAAAGAATCAAACAAAATCAGTATTAATGATTACATTGCTTGGGATTTGTTATCACCTAACAGAGGTGTGAAAATGAATTTGTGGTTGGTTGTGGTTTCAGGTATGGGCAGTATTTTAATGAATATGAAGTTTGAAATCTCAGTAAATATAGTCACTATATCATGAAAAAGCACAACCATAAGAACATTGAAAAGCATATAATAAGCATACAGATAGCTATTGCAAAAAGAGAAGAAGGACAAGTCACTTTCACTTGTGAAACTTACAATTGCATTTTGTAACCGTGCAACGTACTCTCCATTGACAGCATGTACAATAGCACATTATTTTGGCTTTAAAAATATGATCTATCAATATACATATATAAACAAAATTTTAAAAGCATAAAATATTTTTAATTCTATTTAAGGTGTGTTACCCACCAAAAGTGGGTGACCCCATAGGATAATTTTTCTCCTAGATCTCTCTTCAACCAGAAGCCAAATGTTTCATGACAAAGTTGCTGCAATACATTAGACTTAGTATATTTAAACGATAATAAGTTCGAGGTTTTGTCAAGGAGGGAAAATGACACAAACTTGTTCAAGGTTTATGGGGAGATCCAATTCTCATTTAAATTTAGTCCCATACCATACCACATAACGATGTGGGTCCAAGGTATAGGTGTCAATACGCAAATCAATGTCATGGCTTCCTCATTGACATAATATCAAACTCTTATCAACTCTAACTGAGCTCCTGGTTTAAACAGTGGCATGGACCTTGATCTAAGCACCTTATTTCATTAGAAAAAGCATAAGTGAAGCAATGTAGAAAAGTTTAAGATTACAAATCTGAAAAGTGAAAATCTAAGACTGGAAATAAATCAACCAAAAATAAAATATAGAGAGCCATAATAAAGATACTGCCATGACACCAAGACTTGTCCAAAACAATACCTCGGTACGAATGCAATAACCTTGCACAAAGAAAATTTGTAAAAAATACATACATGTAAAATTAAACCTAATGGAGAAAGGATATAAATTTGGAAGCACCATAGTATACAAATTCTCTCATTTTACCTTCTTTTATCATACACTTGACATAAAAGTCAGATCCATTCAAATGTGGCAAAATTTCTAAATTCTTCACTACTTTGAAACTTGTAGTTGAGTGTCTTTATCATTTATGTTGAATGGGTAGATCTAGTCATTGTTTTGTCATTGTGATTTATGTAAATCAAATCCTTACACCAACAAATTGCATTTTATATAATCCAATGGAGGCTTTAAGTATCATTCTAAGCAATACATTGTAGTATCCTATAAGTTCCTACATACTTTTCTACTTCATTGCTTCTGGATACAGATCCTATGCTCAAAAACAATTAATATCATCCTATATTTTGTAAATATGAGTTTATGCCTCTGACATTCAAATAACAGACTAAATTTGTGGATTCATATGCCTCAGTTTCCAGCATTCAAGTAAACCAAATTTAGGTTCCTATGGTGATTATCTCAGTGGTTGTTTGGAGATAGATCTGATATATATGTCTGAAAAGTATGAATGGACCTAGACATATATGTCTTGACATATTGACAAACAACTTCAACAATATTATATAATTTGTATTACATGACATTCTCAACAAACATATGTTCTTTAGGATGAATGTGGAAATATATTAAACATTCATTTGATCTCTTAGTGTATAATGACTGTATAAGCATATATTCTATCACTTAGAGGTGACAAACCTGTTTGGTCTCTCAATAAAAATCTTGGCACGCCTATAATATCTTCATGATGTAATGGGTGTGGTGTCTTTGTGACTATAGTGAATGTAACTCTTGGGACAAGATCTTTACCTTCTCTCAAAATGTCTTATAATGGCAGTATTAGAATGTGTATGAAGGACAAAACTCAGATTCATGTGATGACTATCTCAACACCCATGAGATAAGCTCATTTTTTATATGATTCGACATTCATTATCAACACTTTTACATAGATATAATATTCAACATGCAGACCTGACACTCCTATGAAGAAGGTTTAACATAATAGTGGCATATACATGGAATTTCAAGTTCTATGATGATAGACTCAGTATATTGAAGTGGTGATTCCATCACAACATTCAAGGCATAAAAATCCAATCCAGCATAATAAGCACACAATCCAATTAGCACTTAAAATACATCAATGTTTAAGGTCCTAGAGGAGACTAAAACCCCCCAAAAGAATATTCTTTAAAAATATGTTTTGGAAGCATAATAAGACCTTTCTTAGAGCGGGAAATCCTCCCCTGTGTCACTGGCTTGAGAAATAATGCTCCTTTGTATCACTTTATTAAGAAACAATGCTCCTCTATGTCACTACCTTGAGAATCAATACTCATGTGTGTTGATAGATTGAGAAACAATGCTCTTTTTATCACTAGGTTGAGGAAAAATTCTCCATTGTGCTTAGAATATAGCTTAAGGGGTCTCAAGGGACATAGAAACTGGATATCATCTTGAGAAAGGTCAATCAAGTTTTGTAGGGTGAATTTAGATACTTTTTGTTAGGTGGAACCCTATGGAAACAAGATACTAGGTGGAATAAAAGGGGATTGTAGTGGCTAATACAACAATTAGAGATGGAATGGTTGGAACTATAAATATCTTAGCTTTTCCCATGAATATATACCAAATCATTTAAACTAGTGTTCCTTCATTGTATATTCTTTCTACCACAAGGGTACCACTACTTAGAATTGTGGAATGTTGAACTTCATGAACTCCCATTTATTGATCTTGGTTCAAACTTAAGGAAGGACCTAAAGGGCATTGATTGTAATAAGGGATTACCCCTCCACTTTAGAATTTGATGTTGCTAGGATATAGATATTTCATGAGAGTATCCATGAAAGAATACTCTGCATGGCAGTTTGCTGCAAATGGTGATCAAAGTCTAAAGAAGATGGATCCTCAATCAACTTTTGAATTAGTTCGAGACTCGGTATACTAGTCATCATCCAATTGTTACCAACACTAGACTATCTATGTGATTCAAAATATGGCAAAAATCAACTTTGGAAGATGATGAAATCTATAGGGGTCACCCTTGGGGTGGGTAACATGTCCTTTGCTTTGATATATCATTATGAGACAGGCTTTCTCTCTTGATCATTTATTTGATTAGAAATTGCAATAAAATTCAAGGTTTGCAACAAAACAGAAATCTACCATTTCTTGATAAAAGACACTCCTACAACCATTTCTAACATGAAAGAATTTGTGTTTATTTTGCAGCCCCAGTTGGAAAATGGAGACAAAGGTTAGTGATTCTCATTTTATATAGACAGTGTGGCATTTGTTTTAATCCACACCAAATTTTTGGACACAGCTTAATCTCAGGAATTGCTAATATATTTTGTTGAACTTGTTGGATGGTTTTTCTCTGGGAAATCCTGCAGTCTTACTATCTCCTTCAGCTCTTGATCATATAGGTGAGTAAGCTATATTCCATTTCCTTTGCAATATAAATATCAAGTTCTTAAAATTTCAATTAAATTCTATTTTTAGTGGTAAGATATTTTTACTCATTGGCATCGGACATATGATCTTTTATGCATCTTAAGTTTTTTCTTTCTTGAAGTTGGGCTCTAGCCTTGATTTGATTCTACTTCTCTTGTTTTTTCATATATAGCTTCATTACAAATATATTATCCTATGCTCTTTGAGCTTTATACTGCTGCAACATAACATAGATCACATTGTGGAGTACTTGAGTTTACTGATGATGAGGGCATGCTTTACATGCCATACTGGGTATATGAGCCTTTGTTTTTCCTGGCATGTTTAACAAATAATCCAACTTTGGTCAAAACTTTGAAGCATTTTTAGGAGATTTTTCTAATATGTATCATGTTATAGTTAAATGATGCAAAATATGTTGTTACAAGAGGGATATATTGTTAAGGTGAAAAATGCCACACTTCCAAAAGGAACTTATGTGAAATTGTAGCCTCACACAAAATATTTTCTGCACATCTCCAATCCTAAAGCTGTGTAAGTATTTCATCTATCATACTCCAAATAATTGCAATGGGATTTTCATGGAAGTTATGTGATATCTGATGATTTTGGTTGCTCCTTGAATTTCCTTTAACAAGTTTACAACTGCATGTCTCAAGAAAGTTATGTATACTTAGGTTTAACTTTATTTTTTATTATGTAGATTGGAAACAACTTTAAGGAACTTTTCTTGCTTAACTACAAATGACAACATCATGGTATCTTACAACAACAAATACTATTATTTATATTTTATTGACACAAAGTTGTCCTCTTCCATATCAATCATTGAGACAGACTGTGAACTTGATATTTCACTTCCTCTTGATTACAAAGAATCAACAAGTGTATCCATAGCCTCTTGTACTCAATTGAGCAGAAATATTTCATCTGAAGGTATGCTTATTTAATGATATTTTATTTTTCTATCAACTTTCATTCGTAAAAGAAAATCATGTTATTCAAGTTTGCTTTGTATAGTAACCTAGATTACAATATAGTCATTTATACCAATCCTTCAAACAATGGTGTGGCTTATGATACCTTATATTGGAAAGTATGTAGTGTATTAAAAATGATGCAGGTAATGCAGGAATCAAATATCAAAGAAAATTGAACAGTAAATTCATCTTTCCATGATTTCTCAAAATCAGAAACCAACAAAGACAGATACAAACCTTTGTAAGCTTTAGACTGATGTTGAATACTTTCTTCAGTCCATCATATATAATTTTCAGGCACTCCACTATAGTCAATTTTCATAACTAACCTTGAGACCTTTTAGCAAGTTTTAAGAGGGCATCATTAGTGATCCTTTCCATGTTTAGAGGTTAGGTCATTAATATGTTTAATTTTACATCTATATCTAAGGATGCAAGCTATCAATACATGGGCCCATGTGATGACCATAGATTATTCATGAGCCTCATTGATCAGTTTTCTTCCTCCCAGAATTTTATTCTAAGCCTCTCCTAAGGTAACCTCCTTTGATTGCAAGTTGAGAATCTTCAAGGCATACTCACCTAATCATTCTTTCTTGTAGTAACTCATTGCACTAAGTTTCTATCACCTCTATCTTGCATAGCATATAGAGAATTGCTAGTTAAATTTTCAGAATATTTCGCCCACCGTTCAAGTGGACACTTCCATTACCCAAGGCACCAATGAAATCATTCGTCATGGAGTTTTCTGTTCATCAGAAGAGGTTATAGCACAAAAACATTGAGAATGATCCATCAGAGTAATTTGATACATGGATCTGTGCTAATGGTAATGGTGCACAACTGAATTCTAAGATTCATGTTACAACTACTTCCAACTTTTAGGAGATAGGCTTAGTTGATTATAGGTTTTCACTATATTTTAAGGTTCATATTACACCTACTTCCAACTTTTAGGAGATAGGTTTAGTTGATTACATGTTTTCACTATGTTTTAAGAGACAGGTTTAGTTGGTTACAGGTTAATCCTTCTGCCTTCATTTAAAAGAAACCACATTAGGACTAAAAAATAGGACATCGTCCAAATTTCGTGTTATTCCAAGTAGAAAGATACACAGCATTCCTGCTTTCCCATTTTACTTTCATTCCAACCTATCCATTTTAAGATTCTCACCTGGCTGAGAACCTGAAATTCTGAAAATCTTGGGGCGGGCAACAGATGAAGTTGAAAAGGAAGTGGAAACCTAACTCTGATTTTAGAGATTATTGAATGCATTGCACCCTTCTCAACTGATTTAATATGAAAATGCAGATTTCATTGTGAATGGCTCTTAAGGATTGGTAAAGATGGAGAATATATATTTTTTCCTTAGCCTTTTATGGTTTATGACTTAGTTCCATTTGGATATTATTATCGGTTTTTCATTGATGGAGTTGAGTCTTGGACACTAGTTTTCTAAAAAGAGTGAATTAATTAGTGGATAAACTAAATTTCATTAGAGTTTATTTGTTTTCCAATGAGGGAAAGTTCCACTTTAATATTTTCTTCATCAAAGTCTTCATCAATAACGTAGAACTATACTTCCTACAAATTCCTACTAGAATTGAGAAAGAATTTTTGTGAAAAAGAGGATGAGTTTGTCTACAGTCTACTTGCTAACTTATTTGTTTTAATGAGCTCTATAACTAGTTATTATGTGGCCTCATGTAGTTTTTTTGTTGCAAATTATAAGTTAAGTTTTAACCCAAGGAATCAGAGTGAAATGAAATTCAGTAATAACAATAAAAAAAGTTTTAGTCAAAATCTTACAAGGAAATAACTGACAGTTTGAATAGCTTACAACAAGTGAAAAATATCTATTTTAAAACTTTTGGTTGCATGGGAAGTTGAAATTTCTTCACAGCATGAGATCATGGATACCCTCTGCGACACCACGCCAAACCTAGGTAAACAAAATTTCCCAAAATTGAAGACTGGATTTGGTGGTGAAATTCTTGAAGCTGATGTTTAACAATACTAGTAAATTTCCAATTCCATGTACTGGAAAGATGGTTGGATTGATGTTGACATCAATGGATGACCTTGACATTCACAATGGAGTAGTAGACTAATGTCAAGGGATTACTTGTCTATAGATGTCAATATTAAGTTAGGTAATAAAAGACATTGTTATTCTGTTATAATAATTGGATGATAACCTAAAGTATTTAGGTAGGTAGAGAAACTAGAATTTGGAGTTTCAAATCTTGAATCTATTGCTCTTAAATCTTGTTGTTTTTAGTTTTAGACTAGAGTTCGTTTCTTTGTAGTGTAGTGTTTCTAATGAAGAATATTTAAAGGGTGTGGGGCTATATATAGGGATTTATTTGTCTCATTTGAATGCTACATTGAATCAAAATGGATGAGTGAGAAAAGGATACAAATGACCCCTATGAATATGATAGCCTACATCAACCTGTAAACATCCATTTCTATAATATATTGTTTTTTATGGTGCAGAACATTAAAAATCAATTCACGTCTACATATTGGATTCTATAACAGATGGTTTCACAATATAAAACATAGGGAAACAAACTTGCCTTAGAATTGAAATCTGATCTCCATGGTAGAAGATTACCTATAAAAGCTAAAGTAATGAGGGAGTGGGGAATGTATACATACCATTAAGAAGTGTATGCAGAATCCCATTTGGCATATAGTCATAGACCAGAAGCTTTTCATCTCTAGCAAAATAATAAGGCCTTAAATTAACTACATTTTGATGTCTCAAACTTCCCATGAGCTCCATATGTTTCTCAAACTCCTTCTTTCCAATACCTTGCAAATATTTCAATCTCTTGTCAACAACAACAGATCCATTTTCCATAATAGCCTTATAAGCGCTTCCAAATTTACCCTTTACTATCATTTAGGCCGAAGCTCGTAGGGGATGCTCTAGCTCAAAATGTCTTCCATCATCAAAGAAGATAAGCTTGCATTTTCCTGCAGTAATAGACTGATTATTAGGACATTGATCTAAAGAATGCGCAGCTAACTTATCTGTTGGACATCTTTGGGTAGGCTTAGGTTTCTTTTGTTTTACACCCTTATTTTTCCAACAATAGCAAAATATTACACATCCTATGAGCGATATCACTGCAACATCACCCACAACTATTGCTATAATATCACCTTTGCTGAGTTGCGTAGAGATATTATTTCTCTACAATGGCAATGAGCCTGAAATCATGGAGGGGCTGGAAGCCATGTAGGGATTAGAATCAGAGCTTGCATTGTTACTTTCATTTCAACTATGCAGGGGAATTCCACAGAGTGCCTCATTATTCACAAGCCCAGAGCTTGGAAAACTAGACAGACTTGCAGGTATCATGCCACTGAGTCTATTATCTGAAAAATTGAATTATTCAATAGTATTGGGCAACATCAAGTCTAAAATTCTACTAGAGAAATCATTGTTCCCAAGACTTAGAGTAAGAAAATGGGTCATTGAAGTAAGACTTGATGGTATTTTCCCACTGAGATGATTGTTCGATACATCCAATATCAAGAGATGATCTAATGAAGCAATGGTAAAAGGAAAGGGACTTGAGAAATAGTTATCAGAGAGAAATAGGAACTTAAGACTTCTCTAGTCCAAAAAATCAGGAATGGTGCCATTGAGTGAATTTATCTTCTAGCTCATAATTTTAAGCTCATGGAGACCTACTAAGGCATCAATTGGACCCAATAAAGAACCTTAGGTCTTTAGAGCCCGCTTAATGCTTCCAAGGTCTCGTCGCTTCAGTGAATCACTTGAGCCCCGATATATTTTCGGTGCCATGCATAATGCCGCTAGGAATTATATAATAAGTAAATATTTTTGTTCAACTGATGATGAAAATGCTATTGGTACTGCTCCTGGAGATGCTTGTAGTTCTGCTAGTTTGGCTGCTGCTGCCGAGAATTAAGATACTTCAACTGCTCCTTTCACTACTGATGGAAATGATTCCAATTCAAATGATGTTGATTCTTATTTGAATGACGAGTTCGAGATCCTAGACTCTGGAGCACAAGCCTCACTACTCAGCCATTGATATAGTGAAACCCCAACCAGAAAAAATGACAAGGTCGAGATCTTGGAGCACATGCCTCACTAATCGGCCATTTATCGGTCATTGATATAGTGAAACCCCAACTAGTAAAAAATGGGGGTGAATGTAACTCCAATCCCCCTCCTACCCAATAAATTGTGGCAAATTCCATTCAAATCCACTCTAAACCAGAAATTGGGGGAGGCGAATCCATGGTTTAATGTTTATCCACATTTATTTGTTTGGGCTAACAGCTAATAATTAATTATTTTTAAAATAATTATAGGGCTAACTATATAAGGCTATAAAAAATGGTTTTTATATAAAAAATTCACCCCTCCAAAATCTAAAACCCTTTAAAATTCGCCCTTGGGCTAAAATTCTCCCATAAAAATTTCCTTGGTCCAAATATATAGATTGCTTGTAAAATGCCAAGACCATTGTTATTGGGTAAGATATTGAGGACATTGTTTGAAATTAGTAATGATTTTAGACATTTTGTATATATAAATAACTTATATGGAGATGAATAATTAATGATCTATTTTATTATTGATATTATAATATTTAATGGAAAATTAAAAACTTTTGTAAAGGAATTTCTCGATGCCAATGAGTGGTTAATGAAATGTGATCACATGGAAGCTCAATGAAATCTAATGATATCAAATATTGTGAAGGACAAAAAACATATATTGAATATTCAATCCCTACCAATTACACGTTAATGAAATGTAATAAACATTGAATCTTTTGAAGCACAAAAGACAAATTTAAGCTTATGAATCACAACCCTCCTTGAAGATACACAAATGTACATAGTTGAAGATATTAAGCTAAACGTTGTGTTTTGAGTGAATACGTCATGGTAGTCTAAAGCCATCATATGGAAAATTGAAAAGTGTAGAAGGATTATCTAGAGGTTTTGAACCACGTTATGTTTTTTATTTTTATTTTGGTCTGGTGGTAGAAGTTATTTATGTTTTTGATTGCTATTAGAAGTCAGTTTACATAAGATATTTTATAATATCTTATATAGTTGTCGTAAGATATTTTATAGGTATTGTTTAACTATTTTACATTTATTTATTTTTTAAAGAATTTTATAATTATTATTGACATTATAAAAGATATTATGAATTTTATTTTTAAATCATTTTTTAAAAATATTTATTGTTTCAAAATTACAGAAATCAAATTCGTAATTCTAATATATTTTTGCGGTAAAATTGAAAAATATTATATTAAAAAACTTCAAAACTAAGGATTAATAGAGTACAAACATTCATACAACATGACATTTTGTGATTTCATACTAGAGTAATTTCATATAACTTATTTTATTTATGGTGATTTCCTACAACTTGAGGTTGCAAACAATTAAGCTCATTCCCTACCCCTGGTAATCTAGTGGTGCAGTTTTCGAAATGGCCAAGCCTTCATACTATTCTTTGTCACCCCATATTTCAATTACTATGAAACTTACTCGACCTCATCATCTCTCTCGACACCTAGGTCAACAAACAACACATTACATGTTTCTTCAACACACTCAATACTGGAAGCAGTGCCACCAAACAGAGAAGCATCTGCCTATGATCTGCTACACACATAATATTAATTTTATTTGTGTTTTATTTGGGTTAATTTCAATTCGACTTCTTACTGTTTTTTATTATGTGAAATTGGGTGAAAATGTGAAGTTGGGTTACACTTTTCTCTCTCTTTTGAGAAAATAAATATCATTTTTATAATTTCTTCCAATTTTTGCAAGCTGAAATAATTTTTTTGTTTAGAATTTAATTTTACAATAAAAATAGAACTTGTCTGAAATTTTATTAGCCTTCTATTTTTGGGAATTTTTAATTCATATTCTATATGTCAACTTAGTAATTATTTGAGTGTTTGTTCTTTAACAATCAAGGGATTCATAAAAAATCACGTTTTTTAGTGCTAGTGTATTCTTTGTTAAATTGGTACTTTTGAGAAAAAAAATGTGTTACAACAATGTAGAGAGACTCTACTTCAATATCGTTATATTTATGAAATAAACTAATAAATATCATAATTAATGTGATTTTTTGAACTTAACCAATATTTAAAAACTACATATTTTGAATATGTTTACTTCAGCGCCAAGTTTCTCAACATATTAGTTATAAACTAAAAATCTAAAAACTACCCATTAGAGATGATGGACCAATGTAATGCACCATAATTTTTTCATATTTTTTTACAATGTATTTTTGGAGATACATAATTTTGATTTCATTGTATCATAATGACCTTCAGAATTTTTTTGCACCCATTTTATTAGTAATTTAATTGAAATTAGTAAATATCTATGGAATTCCATAAAAGTTATATCTCCTGAAAGTAGGTTCAGTTTTGCAAATGCTAGTCTTTGTTCCAAAAAGTTAATTCATCAAATTTGATGCATTTTAACCATATCAAAGTTCAAGAAATGTGTTCAAAGCTGAGTTGCAGCGTAGTTACAGATTTTTTAATATGACCAACTTTTGTAGTACTTCGACAAAACTCTTTCTGGTGCCCTACCCTGTTAATTTTAATGAGATAAAATTTCGACCAAACTTTTCGTTTCTCATTCTGTCGGGCACAAAAAAAAAATTGATGAGGCCACTCCAAAAACCAAATTTCACAAACACTATAAATAAACGAAAACTGGAACATTATTTTCGAACACTTCTTCATTTGCGCTGAATTTCCAAACTAAATTGTTTGGGATGAAATTTCAAAGGACATTTTATTGGAGGAATTCTTAAAGTGATTTTTTTTAGAGTAAGTGCTTTGGGCTCAAGTACATCTTTTGTGATGATTTTTTAAAGTGGGTTTTTTTCTCAATTTTTAAATTGAGTTTTTTTTGCAGGCTTTAGAAGGAAAATTTTGGAGCTTCATTTTCAAAAGAGATTTTTTTAGTGGAATTTTTAAACTGTGTGTTTTGGGTTGAAGTACTTCTATTGTGAATAATTTTTAAAGTGATTTTTTTTTTATATTAAATCTTTTGTGATAGTTTTTTTAAGTGAGTTTTTGTGTAAATTTTTAAAGTGAGTGTTTTTTTGCAAGATTTTGAAGGAAATGTTTTTAGCTTCATTGTTAAAAGAATTTTTTTAGCGGAATTTTTAAAGTGACCCTTTTTTTTAAAGTAAGTGTTTTGGGCTCAAGTAAGTCTTTTGTGCTGAATTTTTAAAGTGATTTTTTTTGAAATTAAGCTTTTTGTGTTGAATTTTTAAAGTGAGTTTATTTCTAAATTTTGATAGTGATTTTTTTTCTGAGATTTTGAAGGAAATTTTTTGAGCTTCACACTAAATTATCATGGGAAATCAAAGAAATTGAAAGAAAAAATATGACCAAACAAGAAGCCTTGAGGCTTGTAGAGAATACGAGAGAGAATATCACAAAAAAATGAAAGAACACTCAAATATTGAAAGAGAAAATCAACCTCAACTAGAAGTTGAAGCAGGTATGTAAATGTAAATATAATAAATGATATTTAAAATTTAACTTGTGTATTGTAAAACTTATTTTTTATTTGATGAACTAATTTAAAAAATATTTTGAAATGTAAGCAGAGAGAGATATTACTCATAATATTGATGATGAGATAAAAAAAATTGAAAGACCAAACGAAAAAGATAATGAAAAAATGATTAAAGATGTTTTTGAAAATGTTTAAATGAATTCAAGTGAAGAAATTGAATCACCAGGTATGTATATATATGTCATGTGCATTATTGAAATTATACATATTTATTAATTTTTCAATTTCATTCAAACTCTATTTTTTAATTTAATTATTTATTAAATATTTAAACCCATTTTGTACATTTAATTCTCATATGTACATATGAAATCAATATCGATGATGAGATGTTAGAAAATGTTGAAACTGGCACATATAGAGACAAAAAATCTGACCATGTTATACCGTATCGTGTTAAGCACATTATTGATATGTTCTTCAAAGATGAAAATGTGGCAGTTCAAGCCCAAATTTTGTGAATTATCTTAACATGTGGAATTTTAGTTATACTATGACACATTCCATGATTTTGGTAGTTTTTTTTGGAAAAATTCACCTCCTCCTTCCAGTATCCATGACTTCATATCCCAAATTCTATGTGCAAGAGAAATTCATGAATTATTTTGCCAAAAGAAATTTTTTGGTAGTAAAAAATGTGACCATTGTGGAAATTTGACTTTATTTTACAAAAAATATCCTATTGATATAAATTATCAATCTCGAAAGTAAAAGTGAAATGGAAGAGATATGGATATAGTCATACATCAATTGGTTCAAGTTGGACTACAAGTACTAAAAGGATTGATTTACAAGAAGAAGAAATTTTTGTGATAGAGCTTTTGAAGAAGTTTGAGGCATAAATTAGTCAATACATCAAGCATGCCCATAGAGCTCAATGAAAGGACTTGCAATTCAAAAAATCCCATGAAAATTTTCCACCACTGACCATTTTGTCAATAGTTGATTCTGCAGAGAATTACACATTTGTTGCACAAAATGAAATACAGAGTGAATACTATCATTCTGACCAAGTCTCCATCCTTGTCCATATTCAATATAGACACACTGAAAAAAATGTTGATCATATAGAAAGCACTATTGAAAATCGGCATGTTATTAAATAATATCACTTTTATATTAACAATGATCATAAACATGATACACATTTTGTACAACATTGTTTCAATAATATTTATGAATAATTGAAAGGTCATGGAATAAAATTCAATGAACATTGGATATGGTCAGATGGATGCACAGGTCAATTCAAATCTTCATGATCATTGTTTTGGTTGTATCGTCTTCATATTAAAACTCGCATTAAACACTGTTGGAATTTATTTGACACTGGTTGTGGAAAAGGAAAACATGATGGTGCAGGGGGCATGTATAAAAAGAGCACTTCGAAGATATCAAATGGACCACTTTACAGACCATCTTGTCTCAGCTAAACAAGTTGTTCAATGGTGCATTGAGACTAACCCATCAAGGGAAGGAGGAAGGTACATGTACACAAATACAAATTAAATTGCATATATATATATATATATATATATCATCTAATTTTTATTAATTTTCTAATTTTAAACATTTTTTATCAAAATGATTATCTTTTATCATATATAAATTGTATTTTAAATAACATATTTATATTATTGTTTGAATTTTCCATATAGGTTTTTTTGTCATATTGGGGTCCAAGATGTAGATAGATTGATTTCAAATGACGATGAAATAGTAAAAGGGACTTGAAAGTTGAATTCAATTAAAACAAAGGAGTACCAAAAAAAATTTTCATTCGATAAAAGAAAATATTCTTGTTTTTGTCCTATTTGCATAGAGGACACACAATCCACTGATGTTTGTGAAAAAAATATGTATGTAAAAGTTTGGCAATTTACAAAAATAAATACAAAGTGGAAAATGTCAGTTCCAAACTTTGAAGGGATGCAATCAGAGAAGACTATAGTATCATCTAAAGGTGATCGAGTTTCTGATCTTGTTAGAGAAGGTAACATTTCAATTGCTTTGAAACGATAGAGATCTAGAAATAGATAGTAAAATGAAGTACATGTTAATTTTAAAGTAAAATTTTCATGTTAATTATTATTTAAATGTATGTACTCGTTTTATTGTGGAGGAGATGTTTTTGTTGTAGTTGCACCTTTTAATAACCTAGAAAATTTTAGGTATTATCTGATGGGGTGCACTGAACAAAAGATGAAATTATTGGAAAACTATGATGATAATGGGTTTATATATGAAAGAGGGTTTATTATACTCAAAGGTTATTTTTTCCAAAAAAATCATCAAAGTGAGAGTATTGTTTACATTCAATACTATCAACCTGATGTCATAAGTTCTCAATATAATCAATTGGTGTGTGTAACTTTCATAAAGTTGATAGACGTTCAATAAAAGAAAAAATTGAAATTTAAGAAATGGAAAATGTCAAGATATGACCATGACCGGATCAATGAGGATGTCATTCCATTAGAATTTTTTCTATTGGACTGCCCAAAAATTTCTTCTTCTTGGATTTATCATTGAGGACTTACAGTTTAAATGTAAATTGTTAGCCTTTATTTTTGTGCACCCTTAAGTTGTACATTCTTAATAATGTATTGAGATAAATTTAGTTATATGTATATTTCATGTTAGGTAGAAGTGTATTAAGGATTTTATTCTATTGATATTGTGTTTTCATGCACACAACAAGTAATTTATACACATACATACATTCTCTAGTCTTAAACGATTTCATACATGAATGCAATTTTTAATACATGTTAGTTAATTTTGTGTCATGATTGCAAAATTTATGTATCTATCATATTTGATAATGCAATTTTAAGCTATGATTGTTTTAGACATCTAAACCAAATTATAAGATTCATTCAAATGAAAAATTTGTACCACATTTTGTAATTTCCAGTTTTACTATATTAAAATTTAACTATCAACTGACATCCATAGTGGCCTTTCTATGAACATTAATGCAAAATCTTGTATACCATATTTTTTAATGCAATTTTAAAATTTTATGATTTTTTTAGAAAAATCTATGTACCTAAAATTTTATGATTGTTTTTAGACATCTATGTACTGTATATTAACATTATAAGAATGATATCAAATGCAAAATGTACGAATTAAATGTAAATTTACTTTCATTGATACATATTCATGAACTTAAATATGTAGTTAACCTTTAAAAGCATCAAACCACATTCAGACCATGAAAATTGTACATGGTCATGTTTTATAATGCAATTTTATAGCTTATGTTTATGCATGTTCATTTAAACCATTATATTAAAAGTTAACTATAACCTTTAATAGACATCTAAACCTAATTATAAGCTTGATGTTCAAATGTATAATGTACCACATGTGTGTTTTGTAATTTACAATTTCAATCTAGATTCATTCTAAGTAACAAGTGACAAAACAACAAGTTAAACAAAACATAATATTATCAGCTACTAACATTATAACATCATGTGATCACATGAAAAATGTAACAACTAAATGCAAATGTACTTGAATAATTTCTACATATTCAGGAACATAAATATTTAAAACCATATTTTATTGTTTTAAATGACATGATCGTGCAAAATGTACCTAAATATCACTTTTAATAAACATCTACACCTAATTATAACATTCACATTTTCAAATGCATAATGTACCACATGTGTTTCGTAATTTGAAATTTCAATCTAGATTCATTTTAAATAACAAGTGACAAAACAACAAGTTAAACAAAAAACAATCTTATCATGTAATATTCCAAAATTTTAGCCTCAAAGCTAAATGGAACATTAGAGTTAGCAGTAGCTTTAGCCAGTGAATAAATGGGTAGGAAAGCCCATAAGTCTCCTAAAGAGGATAAAAACACTCCAAGTGTGAAAGGAGGCATTCTTTCTAGCCCAATAAAACACCTCCATGTGTGAACAGAGATAAAATCAAGCTGCTTTGACCAAGTCAACAGCGCAATTTTAGTGGAGGAGGAATCCAAGAATGAATAACGCAATTTTGGAGGGAGATGTAACTTAGGTTAGAAGTAACCTAATTGAGTGGGGCCAAGGGAAAGAAAAATCATTTCTTATATAAGGAAGAGGATGGAAACATTATTTTTCATGTCTTTGATGATTATTCATGTCTGCAAAGACTTGTTGCTGCTTTTCTGCTTAGCAAAGTTGCAGTGTTGTTTAGCACTGGGTGTTCCCGGGTGGGAATCCCACCTCTTTCCTTTGAGGAGACTCATTGGGAGAGTTTGAGTCATCATTCCACATCAAGTTTTCAGGCCAAGCTTCAGCCATCTTCATTAGCACAGCTTTGCCAGAGGTTGTGCAGTGTTGTTGGGTGCAACAGTGGAAGGGATTGGAATCGCGACTTCTGAGCTAGTTTCTCATTGGAAGAAGGTTTCCTTCACTTGAGAGATCTGTTTGGAGAGCTCTAGAGCTTATTTCAGATCTGTGGTATCAAGCCACACATTTCCCATACATTCCCAATGTTTTTTCTGCTAGGGAATGCGTTATTTTGGAGGCAGTGTTCATTGCATGGTTCGGTGGCTCCGTTGCAGTGTTTCCTTGTGATTGAGAGGTTCATCCTTTCATGGGAGGAAGCCCTTGAGGGATATACATAAGATCAGATATATTTCAGCCTGATACACTCATGTAATTCAGTGTTGTATTGGTTATTCAGTAAATTGCTGAATTTCCCATTTTGTATGCAGAGTGTTTAACAGGAAAGCCTTGCTGGTTTCTTTTGTATTTTGTATCAGGAGCTTAGATCTATGTTCTTCAGAATTATTTATAAATACATGAGTATATATATTGTTCTCCTATGATTTTATGTGTAAAATCTCTCTTAGACTGGGCAATCCCTTGAGCAGCTGCTCCGACATTTTGCAGTCTTGGGGTTTTAGCACTTTCTGGCAATCCTAGGTGTGGTAGATCTATTTAACCCACCTAGCTTTCTTTGTTTCAGCTATAATATTGGATTTAGAATGTATATTTACTAATATATGGGATCCAAGAGTCCATTTTACTATTTTATTGCATTTTCTACTGGAAGTTCGTTTTTCATGCATGATTCATTAGTTGTTCCAGATTTGGAATATTACAGTGGTATCAAAGCATGATCTCTGGCTCAGCTTGTGAGATCCAACTATCAGAAGAAGGAGATATGGAAATAATCTAGGAATCTTCAGTATGTGAAGGAAGAAAGGAAGACAAGCTTACAAATCTTCTTCCAAAATCTATGTAGAGCTTTCAAGGAGAGCCGAAGAAGATGAGATTGGAGATGGGATCTCCAAAGGAGGTTGAATATAGATTTTCACATGGTGAGTGTGAGCATGCAGCTACACTCCATGACGCACAGTGCAGTCAAGTGCCCAGAGCTATCTTGAGATGGATGGGAGGAAGAAAAATGCCTAAGAGGAGAACTCTTAGTGATGTGTTGCAGGAGTATGAATCTCAAACTAAGAGGTTTAGAGATCATACTGATTTCCAAGAGTTTTTCAAGATCCAGGTGGAGAAGAACTAGCAGTAGGATGTAGGTATATTTATTCTATCTACTTTTTCCAGATCACCTACATGTTCAACTAGAGCTTGGGTGAAGGAGCTAGATTGCTATTTGCAGCTGCACCATATTTCCAAAGGAGAAGCCATCAGAGTTGCATCGTTTCATTTTAGAGGTAAGGCTCATGCATGGTGGATTTTTTAATATTTTTCTTTAAATAATGTAAACACTCCATCTTATGCAAGATTCATAGAAACATTGATGGGGAGGTTTGGTGAAAAACTTCCTAAGGCACATGAGCAAGGGAAACCTGACAAAAAAAAACCCTTGCATGTGATGGAGGAAACCCCATTTCAGAAAACCATGAGGAAAGCTGACATCTTGCATTACATATTGCCAGAAGCAAGACCTCCAGTTCATATTCTTGGACAAGAGGGCATGGGGATCTCCTTTTCATAGGAGGATCTAATTGTTGAGATGTTTCCCATACACATTGAGGGAGATGAGGGCAACAACGATGTCACATCTAGAGCACATCCAGTGCCTCATGTAGAGGGAGGAGGAAGACATGCTCCAATGGGAGGGATTCTTGTGCCTTTGTAAGAAGTTCCCTGGGGTCTCATACATGGAGGTCCAAGCACAGTCAGTGAGCAGCATGATTGTGCAGCATTTCAACTGGAAGGAGGAGGAAGGGAGGAAGAGTAGCATCATTTGATGAGATGTACACACCCTTCTCTATTTCAGAGAGCTAGTGCAAGAAGGAGGGAGACTATATTGCGTTGTGAAAGAAAGGGCAAGGTTTCCCAACCATATAAGAAGTCTACTCTTGACATTGATGTCTCACTATATGGAGGCATTCCACCTAGGAGGCCCACCTGATCTGGAGTTGATAGAAGACATCTTGTCTTTGGATTCACCACTCTTAGATTTTGGAGAGGTGAAGATTCTAGAGGAAGGCTTTAGCATGGGGGATGTCAAAGTAGCAGGAAACAGCATGAGGAGAGCTTCACATGCCAGATCACCAGCGTTGTCTCTTAGGAGGATTGATCCTTATTGGAGATCTTAGATGTTGGTAGAGTACTCCAAGGATATTGGTGCATGCAGGATTCTTGATGACCTGGATGGAGATGATAGATACATGGTGGATGATGTGGTCATCTATTCCTATGGCAGGATCTTCTTGACTAGATCTTCTAGCCTCAAGGATAAGCTTCTACATGTAGCACATGAGGACTTCGCTTCTATGCACCTTGATGCATATTTCCATTTGATGGAGGAGTTCACTTGGGAGGGTAGCCAGTGGGACATATATCAGCATATGGAGGGATGCATAGCCCATATTATGATATAGAGGATGTCACAACCACCTTCCTACTCATTGGGAGTAAGGGAGAATTTCCAGTTGAGCCATTACAACTCAAGATCTCAAGTACATGATGGAGGAGGTATCATTTCATATTTTGTTTTGGACTTCTTTTCATTATTTGAGAAGCATGATGTAATAAGAAGAATCATCTCTTCTTGTATATTATATGATGATGTACTTGCAGCTACTTGTGGAATTGACTTTGGCTATCTTTGTGATGGTTTGTGGGGGAAGCCACATGATTCTTAGTGTGCACCATCGACACCATATTGTAACTTCATGACTTCATCTTGTGAGATGACTGTGGCAGTAAACAAGTGGCTGGTAGAGCACTTGTTATTTCTTATTTTGATGCAGGAAAAGGATGCACTGCGCTGGTTCCATGAGAGGGACCATGATTCACTCTCCTGTTGTCATTTGGAAACTTTTTTTTATTGTATCTTGCTTCCATATATTGCTGATGTGTTTTTTCTCAAGGGAAGCTTTGTATGGAGAGAGAAGCCAATTGGATGGCATGGCACCCATATGATAGAGCAAAAGAATACTTGTTGGTATGGGGCATCATACAATTTTACCACCATGATATTATTCTATGGCTCGTATGAGGGAGAAATGAGGCAACAAAATTTTTTTTTGTTGATGTGATTTCACTTGGGAAAGTATGGGTAGCATCCTTCCCATACTTCTCATGAGATTTATGAAGAGAAGAAAGGCACAATCATGGTGCAAGGAGGCTACCCTTCAGCATTGGAGGATCATGAGATACTTCCATGTAGGAAGTAGATCTTCTCACATAGAAACATGATAGTGGATGTATTTGGCATATGGAATGTCAAAGAGAGGAGTCATGGAGCCTTATTTCTAAGGCCTATAGTGTTGAAACATGGGAGAGTGTCCTTATTGATGGAGTGTTCCAAGGAGTATATGTATCTCATCTTCTTGTATATTTTTATGAGGGAATCCACATGGGGGAACTTATACATGGACCTCACTTTCAGCTCCCACATGATGCATGGTAAGAAATACATTGATGTGCTTGTTGATTACTCTATTGAGTATTTTTACTTTATCACCATATGCAAACAGTGCATTGCTCCACATGGGAGCAAGATTATTTATGGGTTTCATGGTCACTTTAGGGCTAAGTCTTGTGATGTTGATGACCCATCTTTACATGACTTTGGGCAAGTGTTGTATTGCTTTGATTGTGCACAGCTGGTATATATTGTAGCTTACTACTTCATATTACATCATCTAACATGCATAGCTGCAAATTCTTGGGAGGACAACTTGCCACTTGATGCTCTACATCAGTAGCTGAAAAAACTGCGATGTATCCACCAGAGAGACCATATGTATCATCCAAACTTGCACATAACCTTCAGCCATTTTCTGATTTGGATGCCATGTGGTCATGATGTGCCATTCATCTTGAATGGAATGGTTTGGGTTGGCATGTCTCATGATTTTGGAGGAAGAGTCCTTGGAAGCTCAATCTTCTTCTTGCCATTGGAGGGCCATCATGTTTTAGCCCAAGATCAACATGCCCTCTACACTTATCATGAGTGGAGAGGAGGAAATCATGGGATAGGCCCTCTTGCCTATCATGTACATTCATTTGGCCCACCTACATTTCACGAGCATAAGGTGGACGAAACGTTTCATGAGTTACCATGTTGGAGGGTGACTCACTTCATTTGGATGATAGCATGGGTGAGGGAGGCACTCATTCACCATGCTGGTCATCACTCCTACTTTGTGGAGGCCATGAGACAACTAACAGGTTTCCATTCACACTTTCCACCTTTGATTGATGCAGACACTTTGGTTTTTCGCACTTGGGAGGAAGCATTCGATGACAATATATTTGAAGATTCTCCTGATGCAGTGAGGGAGGCTATTGATGAAGGCCACATGAGGAAGAGGGGAGAAATTTTGTTCTCCTTATGCATTTTCTTGAGGACAAGAAAATATTTTGGAGGGGAGGACTGTAATGTTCCAAAATTTTAGCCTCAAAGCTAAATGGAACATTAGAGTTAGCAGTAGCTTTAGCCAGTGAATAAATGGGTAGGAAAGCCCATAAGTCTCCTAATGAGGATAAAAACACTCCAAGTGTGAAAGGAGGCAATATTTATAGCCTAATAAAACACATCCACGTGTGAACAGAGATAAAATTAAGCTGCTTTGACCAAGTCAACAACACAGTTTTAGTGGAGGAGGAATCCAAGGATGAATAACGCAATTTTGGAGGGAGATGTAAATTGGGTTAGAAGTAACCTAATTGAGTGGGGCCAAGGGCAAGAAAACTCATGTATTATATATAAGGAATAGGATGGTAGAATTATTTTTCATATCTTATATTATTATTCTTGTCTTCCAAGACTTGTTGTTGCTTTGCTCCTTAGTGAAGTTGCAGTGTTATTTAGCACTGGGTGTTCCCGGGCTGGAATCCCACCTCTTTCCTTTGAGGAGCCTCATTGGGAGAGTTTGCATTCATCATTCCACATCAAGTTTTCAGGCCAAGTTCTAGCCATCTTCATCACCACAGCTTTGCCAGAGATTTTGCAGTGTTGTTGGCTGCAGCAGTGGAAGGGATTGGAATCCCGACTTCTGAGCTAGTTTCTCATTGGAGGAAGGTTTCCTTCACTTGAGAGATCTGTTTGGAGAGCTTCAAAGCTTATTTCTGATCTGTGGTATCAGACCACACATGTCCCATACTTTCCTAGCATTGTTTCTGCTAGGGAATGTGTTCTTTTGGAGGCAGTCTTCATTGCATGGTTTGGTGGCTCCGTTGCAGTGTTTCCTTGTGATTGAGAGGTTCATCCTTTCATGGGAGGAATCCCTTGAGGGATCTACAGAATATCAGATATATTTCAGCCTTATACACTCATTTAATTCAGTGTTGTAGTGTTTATTCAGTAAATTAATGAATTTCCCATTTTGTATGTAGAGTGTTTAACAGGAAACCCTTGCCGGTTTCTTTTGTATTTTGTATAACGAGCTTATATCTCTATTATTCAACATTATTTATCAATAAATGAGTATATATATTTTTCTCCTATTATTTTATGTGTAAAAACTCTCTTAGACTAAGCAGTCCCTTGAGCAGCTGCTCCGGCATTTTGCAGTCTTGGGGTTTTTGGTTCTTTTTGGAAATCCTAGGTGTGGGAGATCTGTTTAACCCACCTAATTTTCTTTTTTTCAGCTCTAATCTTGGATTTAGAATGTATATCGACTAATCTATGGGATCCAAGAGTCAATTTCACTATTTTATTGCATTTGTTGTTGGAAATGCGTTTTTCATGCATGATCATTAGATGTTCCATGTTTGGAATATTACATATCATCTACTAACTTTATAAAAACATGTTATCACATGCAAAATGTAATAACTAAATGCAAATTTACTTCAATCATTGTTATATATTCATAAACTCAAATATGTAAAACCATCTATGATTGTCTTAAATGACACGATCATGCAAAATGTACTAAATATCACCTTTAATAGACATATACACCTAATTATAGCATTCACATACATTCAAATTCATAATGTACCACATGTGTTTTGTAATTTTCAATTTCAATCTGGATTCAGTTTAAATAAGAAGTGATAAAGAAACAAGCTAAAAAAACCATAATATTATCATCTACTAACATTATAACAACATGTGATCACATGAAAAATGTAACAACTAAATGAAAATGTACTTGTTACATATTCATGAACTTAAACATGTAAAACCATCTATGACTGTTTTAAATGACAAGATTATGCAAAATGTAACTAAATGTCACCTTTAATAGGCATCTACACCTAATTATAACATTGACATGTTCAAATGAATAATGTACCACATGTGTTTTGTAATTTGAAATTTGAATCTAGATTCGGTTTCAATAACAAGTGACAAAACAAGTTAAACAAAACATAATTGTATCATCTACTAACATTATAACAACATGTGATCACCTGCAATATGTAACACCTAAATCAAAATGTACTTCAATCATTGTTACATATTCATGAACTTAAATATGTAAAACTATCTATGATTGTTTTAAGTGACACGATCATGAAAAATGTACCTAAATATCACCTTTAATAGACATCTACACCTAATTATAAAATTTAAATATTCAAATGCATAATGTACCACATGTGTTTTGTGATTTGCAATTTCAATCTAGATTCATTCTAAATAACAAGTGACAAAAAAACAAGTTAAACAAAGAATAATATCATCATCTACTAATATTATAATAACATGTGATCACATGAAAAATGTAACATCTGTCCAAAATTAAAAATCATTCAATAAAAGTAAATTTATAACATCTATATACTAGATATAAAAAAAATTGTCAAGTAAAATGTTACATGCATCAAATTATATAAAAGTATATATAGTTCATGTACTATAAAAATACTAATTCAAATAAAATGTTGTGCATCAATTTAGAGAATTTGGCTGAAATATATTTTTCAACAACGTCCTTGTGTTCTCATCTAAATAATGGGGGACCTGCACAACGTGTGTAATTGCATATACATGTATAAGAAATTTATGTACATGTATTAAAATTAAAATTTAATGTTTTAAAATTGAATGAGGATGTAGAACTTCATAATAATAAAAAAAATAAAAAAATTCATGCAATACCTCATGTAGTTGCCCTTCCATTGTCCTGTGTTGGCCCTAATTTCATATATATACATGTATAAGAAATTTATGTATGTATTAAAATTAAAATTTAATTTTTTAAAAATGAATGGGAATGTAGAACTTCATAAAAAACAAAATGGAAAAAAAATAAAAATAAAAATTCATGCAACACCTCATGTAGTTCCCCCTCCATTGTCCTATGTTGGCCCTCTATTGATGCATCCTCCTAGATAAAGTGTACAATATACATGTACAATTATATATTTATATTAAAATTTTAAAATTTTGTAAATGAAAATGCATAAACTAATGCAATTTATTTAAAAAAAATGTTAGACAACTTCTTCAATTTCTTTGGATATTCCTATCTCCATCGTTAACTCCATCGCTAAATTCCTTGGAGAACAGAAATCATCTCCACAAACATAAAATTGTAAAATAACTCAAGATCAATCTTATTTTTCAATGAAACTTGCACTTTAATTAATAACTTGAAACATAAGTGAAAAAATGAATGCTTCTGACAGTGGATTATTTGATACATCTCCTAACAAGGAAGAAGAAGGTGGCTCCGTTTTGAAAACATTGGACAAATGTAGAATATGTTAACATTTAACTATATACATGTCTACACATAATTATTTCTTTTCAAAATATACACCTCTTGGTAGGTTGAGATAATAATAGAATAATAATTGTAGCTCAACATCATGAAATCTTAAAAAGCATTAGCGTTTCCCAAAATATCATCTTGATTTCCAGAACATGAACCTTGGACTGTGATATTATCAAAATTTTCATTCAACATGTGTGTAAAAAGCGAATGGTGAACATATGATACAATTATGTTAGAATAACACATACAGAAAAACATATATATATATATATATATATATATATATATATATATATATATATATATATATATATATATATATATATATATATATATATATATATAAGTATACTTGAATATATGATACAATTATGTTGTAGAATAACACATATTTAAAAACATATATATATATATATATATATTACAAATTACACTGAAATGTCCACCCTAACCATTAACACATATTGATCTCATGCCTTGTTCCACATGAAGAATTAAATCTTGCCAACCATTGCGACAATGCTTTGCATATGTTCTAAGATCTTCAATATTCATGTTCTTTATCTCCTCATCTATATTATATAAAAAATTAACACGTGCATTATCTCATGCTCTTTGTCGATTCAGACCAATATCAATTCCACCAAGTCCACTCTGAACGTTGTCTATGATGAAATCCCTTACTTCTCAACTAATTTGAGAAGTGGAATCCATCTATGACTACAAAGTTTCCAAACAAGGAGGTTGGCTTGCCAAAGGTGGCTTACATCGAGGCAACTCAGTATCATGGTTAACGCCCTTATGATCACATAATTGACGTTTCCTACGAACACAAAATTTAGAAGGAAGGTCATTATAATTTGGTTTCATTCCCAAAATGAATTCTTAATAAAATAATTTTACAAAATAAAAAATAACCTCGTCATTCCATGGTATTTTTCCATAGGCTACAAGGTGCCTATCATACAAATGGCATGCTATATTTGGGTGCTTGAAATATTGCACATTCAACATCTTTCTTTTCGGCCCTTGTTTGAAATTAAACATATATATTCTCCATTGGTTTTGTAACCATGTTTTTAACATCGGCCCATGTATTGGGACCCATTACTACTTCCTTTATTTTCCTCATCAATTCTACAAATTTATTCGTGGTTGGATCAAGCTTTTTGTAAAAATCTACAAGTGTGTTTAGAGATTGCATAGCTACTTCTAAGCTTTACAAACTCTCTGCAGGGAGCTTCAAACTTCCAAGATATTTCCTTAATTTTGAATAAATACTTTAACACTTTTGTAATGTGCATTGTTGGAATTTTTTTTTCCTAAGGTAAATAATTGGGAATTTCAGATGTATAAGTTGCAGTTGGTACATACAACCTTCTTCTTGAATTACACAATTTGGCCTACATATTTTTTGAGCAAAATTTTCACCCTCTGCATCAATATATAAAATTATGTATAAATAAAAAAAACATGTGAAAACATGTACACATTTGTTTTTTAACATAAAAAACATATATAAATAATTGAACAAAATAATGATCATGATAATAATATTGAGATTGATGGTCATTTCGAGATGGATGAGCACCATCATGCCCACTCGGAGATGGTTGAGAACCCGCGTGACCACCCATTGATTGGCCACGAAGGGAATGTCTACCAACACCCTTACGCTATTGGAAACTACATATTTATTGGACACCGGGGGAATGTGTACCACCACCACCATCCTCGTGCGACGAGAGTGAAGCTTCATAAAAAAAATAGAATTTCTAATCAATTCAAATATATATACATGTACATACATACATACATACATATGATTCTAGCTATTTATCATATATATATATATATATATATATATATATATATATATACACCATGATTATGTGAACCATGGCCTTCCATTGATTGAGTAGATACTCTTTTCCTCCGAACTACTAAAAAAATTAAATTTATTAAAAATTAATTTAACTCATTAAATTGAAAACAAAAATTCCATGTGTATACACATGTATGCGCATAATATTATATTCAAATATCATTTAAAACATGTAGATCATGATGGACATCCCCCGATCCATGATCCCCCTCTCTCATAGATGCATGTGACTCTATTGATGTTCACCTCGAAGAATCACGTGGAAAATGAACATCCATGATATATATGGATATCTACAAATACATATATACATGATGTTTTAAAATTTACCTCATGCATTTACAATTCTTTTCAAATTTCCTATTTAAAAATATTTCAAAATAATTCAAAATATTGGTGTAATTTACACAAATGTTGGAGCACAACTTGAACACAAATGTAAAACACAAAACTTGAAGCACAAATTGATGTATAAAACTCACATGACTATTTAAACACAATTTTGTTGAAGTCGTGTAAATTTTGAAAATTAAATACAAAATTTTCTAAAACATGAAGTTCACCAAGTGTTCTTACATAGTGGGGGCACACTTGGTGTATAATCGAAAAACACACATGGTCATTAAAAATGACACATTTATAACTAAAAAACACACACATATCAAAGATATCTTACTATGTCCATCAATAAATTTTGATGCAGAGAATATTCTTAACACTAATTCATCTTTGACACAAAAATATCGAATTTCCATTTCCCCATACAATAGATCACTAGATACCTACACTACAACGAAAAGACCCTCTAGCGGATATTTTTGAGGAACACCTTATAAAAATATCTGAGACATCCGTTTGTAGTGAAGGTCTCTAGAGGAGGTTGGTGAGAAGAGGTTTTTTTAGATGTTTTCTTTTGCATGTGTTTCTTATCATAAACTGCACTGGTGCATTTTACTGAAAACGCACCGGTGTGCACTAAAAATTGGCACACCAAGACACTGTGGTCTTCGTATAAACCCGCCTGATGCATCAAGTATTCTAGCACATCGGTGCTCTACGTATAAACAGGCATGGTGTGTCTCCATAATCTAGCACACCATAACGACGTGTGGTTCTCCATTGATAATACCGCTCGGTGCTTCTCAAAAACCCGCACACTGAAAAAGGATTAAATAAAAGGAAATTACTGGTCATAAAAACATCATTTTTACTTCTTCAGTTCTTCATAAATCTCAAGCACCATTGTGATTTTTTCTTGTGTGAGGCGCCCTACCATAGGTGCTCCCATTGCACGCATTTCTGCCTTCCATTGCACATTGTGTGGAGTTAGAATTTTTGAAAACTGTGGGAAAATTTGATTTCTTCAATTCCTCAACAAATATGCCTCCTTGACGCACAAATGTAAAAGTAATATACTTGTTTCTCTATAACTAAAACTTTTAGCATATTACATTTTGAAATTAACTTAAAGTTAATGGTTTAAAAAAAATAACAAATAAATAAATTTTGTAGTGCATTCGAGCCATTCAGCTCACACCGTTCACGGTGCTGCCTGTAAATTTACACCCACACCGCAAATGATGTTAATGGAAACCACACAAGGTTCCAGTGTGATACTGAAAAAATGTGCACCCCAAAAAATTTAAAAAATAACAAGGCGGTGTGGTCTTTTAAATGACTACACCGTTGACTATGTAGTAGTGTTGGGAGGGCATTGCATTGACGTAACTAATAGCCCTGGGGCAGATAGTTAATTCAGTGCACCGTACGCTTGACAACATTACATAGCCAATGGTGTAGTCTTTTATAGGACCGCACCATTGACTATGTACTTCTTTTGGGCGGTGCATTGACCAAACTATTCGCCTCGGGGCAGATAGTAAGGCCAGTGCATTGCCCGCCAAATAACATTACATAGTCAACAGTGCGGTCGTTTATAAGATGACACCGTTGAACATATATTGTTGTATGGTGGTGCGTTGACCAAACTATCTGCCCCAAGGCAGTTATTTTTGTCAACGCACCACAAAAAAAATTCCCTTCTTTGGCAGTTCACGAACATTTTCCATGTGCAGTGAGCACAATGCACAATAAAAGAGTACACACCGGTACTAGTGCATGTTTGATTTTTTGGGCACACTTATTGTTTTTTTTTTTTAATATATATATATATAATTTATATACATTTCTTATTTCATAAAAAAAAATAGTATTTAGTATGTGAATCATTCAGCGACATCAGTAGAGAGAACAAAGGGAATAACAAGAACATATGGAGGACCGTTATAACATGATTCAGCTGTGGGAGGCACGAGAGAGGGAGACAATTTTGTATCCTTTCCCTATTACGACAACCACCTAGTTTCTCCTAAGGGGGGTATGCCTCAAGTTCTATAAGGAGGATACATCCCTGAAGGGCCGTAATGGGTTATTGGGAGAGTTGATCTACAGGTGGGATGCCCACCGACAGGATTTCTAGGTCAGTCCTAGCTAGTGGTTCGAGCCCACTGATGAGGAAATTTATTTTATTACTGGAATATCTACGAGAGAGTAGGATTTTCTCGAGTTCCCAGATGTCCCCGTCGGCTATGCAGTAGGGAGTTAGTTGGCATACTCTCATAGATACATTAAGTACGATATAGTTTCTCTTGCATATTTTCAGGTGTCTGGTGGTTAGTTACGTATTGCTTCATTTGGTGCAGAGGGCGTGAGGTGCCTATCACTACTAATTAAAACCATTACACACTATACCAGTGACAAGAAATGCATTAGTTGGCTTCTTTTATTTTATGTTGATTCTTTATTCCAGGCACCAAGACTTGTGAGATGGTCTGCGATTTTTTTACGGTATTTTTGTACAACATTAGATATATTTCATTCTCAGGCACATGTGAGGTTTACCTTCCCTTTTGCTTCAGATTTATTTTGTTAATTTTCTTAGAGGTTTCCAGAGACGAGGCCTACTTTTTTTCGGCATCCTCGTAGGCCAATACTGCATGTACGGATGTATATGTGGGGCCAGATGATGCCCAAGAGGGGCCAATCTGACTTTCCCGCTAGGATATAAACTGATGTAGTGGAGTTTCTACCCATTGTCGATGATCACTCGTTCGTTCTTGTGCCATGTCCATACGGAAGTTTGGATTGGCGAGGGTGTACCAACATCCTCTTCACACAGGATCAGCCACGGGATGCGAGAGGTAATATTAGTGTTTTCTTTAAATTAATATAGTTTCATTTTATTTTCTTAATTAATTTATTATAATTATCAAATTTATTCTAACACATTCTTTAACTTTATTTATTAAATTATTTCATGAAATTGTCTATTTATTGTTGTGTACTATATATTTTTTAGATATTCAGACATTCATTGGGGACATGATTCCACCCCCACCAAATGATCTAGGTGTAGATGTTGATGAGGAGATGGCATAGGTGGAGGATCAGGGTGACAGACCTGATCCTCGGGTGTAGATACTCGTGGGGGTGTGGTGTAGGCTAGGCACCTAATTCACGATTGAGTTGAGCGACCAACTGTGTCGACTCCTAGTTGATCAGGGATTCTACTTGGCTACGATCAGAGAAATACAGGCTTATCATAGGCTCACACAACTCTGGAGAGGCATGCCCCATGATATGATGAACCTCATGTTTCATATCGTTGGATATTCCATAGCACTAGCGCAGACTAAGAGGGATAGGCGTCATAGAGATGTATGAAAGAGCAGCTCCTATGATGATAATTATCGTAAGGGTAGTGATCATCATTCTAATACTCCACCTCCTCATCCTTCACCTCATGCGAGAAATCATGAGAAACCAGCATCCAGTCCTGATTAGAAGACAACTTCTGAGCAGTCTACACCATCTCAGTAGACACCTAGTTTTGAGCATACACAGCCATCGACTGAGCAGGCACCTAATCCTAAGCAGGCATGTCCATCTGAGTAGACAAGTCCATTTGAGCAGGTTGCACCATCCACTGAGTATATTGCACCATCGACAACTCATTAGTAGTTAGTTCCTGAGAAGATTGCATAATCGACTGAGCAGGAGGCACGTCATCTATCTGAGCATGACGCTACACCATCGAATGAGAAGGCCTCGATTAGTACTATTATTGATGCAGTACCACCGGATATTTGACATTTATATGCAGTTATATTACATTTGTATATGGTCCATATTGTCCATGTATTTTATGTTCATGTTGATGTACTTAATTTACATGTTGTTGTTCATCATGATGTGTATATTGCTAGGACATGTCAGATATGTTCACTTAATGTGCTTGCAGATAGATGTGTACGTGATAGCAGTTATTTGACATGAGATGTATATTTCATGTTTGTGTTGTGATGATGTTATACAGTGCGATTTGTTTTGTTAGATGATCATAATTAGGATGATTAGATGATGTTAGCGAACTTGAATGTGTATTTTAGAATATGATTTTTTGTACGATGATTATCATAATCACGATGTTTATTTTTAATATTAAATCATGAAATTTATTAAATATTATTTCATTATTGTAATTGAAATTTTAATTTTAATTGTATGTAAAATTGTAAAATTTTGATTGTAATTGTAATTGTAATTTTAATTGTAATTGTAAAATTGTAATTGTAATTGTATGCATTGTAGTGATTCAATTTTATTAAAATTGTAAAATTTGTAAACTTGCAAATTTGTAAAATTCTAAAAATGTAATTGTTATTGTATGCATCGTACTTGTAATTGTAAAATTGTAAAATTATAATTGTAATTGTAACTTTAATTGTAATTGTATGTGAAATTGCAAAATTGTAATTGTAATTGTATGTAAAATTGTAAATGTAATTGTAATTGTATTTTGAAATTGTAAAATTGTAATTGGAATTGTACGTATTTTCATCATTCAATTTTATTAAAATTTGTAAATTTGTGAATAAAAATAATTGTAAAATAATAAATCTAGAATAATATGAATTTTTGTAACATAATAATGTTTAGAAAATAATGCAAATAAATTCATGTTTAGAATTATCATTATTTTATTATGATCTTGCATACCAAAAATAACAATATACATTTTGAAGATATCATTCACACAAATTTAAAGCAATCAAGTAGTTGTATATTTATTTTAGGAATTGACATGAAAAAAAAGAACTTGATACAATGCCGATTGTTTTCGAGATCAACATAATTGCAAATTATCCAGTGAAATTATTTTAACATTAACACAATGCAAACCAATTAATTCAAAATACATATTGTAATGTTTCTATAAAAAAGATTCTTAGTTATAAGGTTAAGCCCTATTATTTATAAAAACCATCTTAAAAAATATAAATGATGAAATAGCACATGTACCATATGACTCTATGTTCTCATGATCACCCTCATTATCTTCCAGCTCGCTTGGCATGTTAACACTACTGTTCCCAAAAATATGTTTTGATATAGGGTCATGTCTCAATACGAACCACCAATATCTATCCAACACATCTGGGTAAAAAAAACACCTAGTTGTAGTGTTTGGGGAAGACATATAGCTCCTTAGCTTCATCCCACATCTTTCTAGAGTTAATACATATCAGCCAACTATCGTGATATTCCGTTACATTATTCTGATAAAAAGTGTCTCACCACTTGCACCTAAAAATAACACATTGAAAAGAAGAGAAATCTACTTTAATGATCTCTTCTATCTTTCCAATGTAACCTAACGTCCCTCATACTAGGTTTTCATCACAGTGGCTAGCTCGACAACATTGATCGAATTCGACTTCCACTCCACAGTATTGTGTCATGTGTCCATCATCGACATTTTCTATGCGAAAATGGTGTTCATATGCCCACATAGATGGGAACAAATTCACCTATAAAAAGTTAAAAAATCATACTGTCGTGTGTCTTATAATAATCCAACTGTTAATATATGAAATATAGATGCTAAATTTCAATGGTGCATTATTAATTTTAAAATATACATAAATAGATTATTATCAAGTGGGTAAACCCAATACCTACATTTAGCACATCCTCTTCAGCACATGGGTAACGAGCGGTTACACCATATTTATCTATGACTTGGTTAGTAACCCGACTGTTGGGGCATATAATTGGAATATTTTCTTCTTTCCTGTCACTATACTGTTTCATCCTATTTTTTTCTACAATGCGACCCACGGTTGTGTCACTTCATAATTGTAAAGAACGAATTTATTGATTGCTTCAATTTCTGCATTCGCTGATGAAATCAAGTTGACATATATAGTACATATGATAAAAAATATACATTATATCAAAGTTCAACATGAATATTTACTTTGTGTAAATTTGAAAAATTATAAGTCTCTTACTCTTTATCAAGTGCCTTTTTCCATTTCTTTGGGGAAGCTCCCCTTCTCTTTTGTCTTCATCCTTTTCATCGTCCTAAATCACTGCACCTGGTCCGTTGTTGATCTACTTGATTTACTCATTGGCATAATAGAAATACTCATAGGATATGTACCCCTCTGCCATAGACCCCTCGTGTTTTTCTCTTTGTCAAATAAAACCTTTCAATTTCTTCATGTACCTCTCTAAGAAGAACTTCCAACAACAAGAAACCACCCCAACTAATTCAACCTCATCTAATAGGTGGATTAGAAGATGAACCTGCAAGTCCAAGAAACTCGTCGGTAGTTCTTTCTCAAACATATAAACAATATCAACTATCTCTTCATGCCACCATGGAATGCTAGTGACATGAATCTCCTTTGACGTGATCCAACGTACAAATGAAGATAATTTAGATGTGGCACATCCTAGGTCTTGGGGGAAGTCATGTTTCACACACCCACACACGAACAAAGGATAGTGACACTGCAAAGGTATAAACACATGAAATAACATACAAAATTAGTTATGTTTTATGATCCCTACATGGGATAAAATTTATCAATATAAAAGATAATAAAATGATTCTTTGACATTATACATACTCTTAGAAGATTCAAATGGTCATGCGATTTCAACCCCGACAAATGGTCATCCATGGTGAAGCAGCACCGTAGTGAAGACCCATATGAAGATGGAACCCTCACACCCATTATAACTTCCTTTTCCAAAGAAATATCATCTTGTTTTAAAATCCATGGGACATCACCTTCTTTTAAATACCAATTAGAGGGACCAGTTTCCTCTGATCCTATACTTTCTAATCAACTTGGCCAATTTTTATTTTTAGTTTTTTAACTAATAAGATATCTCCTAACAGCCAATGTGTCACTTTGTTTCGATGATATGTCCCTCCATAAAGAAGATGAACTTTTTTAAATATATGCATGGGATCTAATAAGTGGGTAATCTCAATATGCTCCCAATATGGGAGGTTATAAAAGATAGATTTCCTTTTCATCCCAATGGGAAATCTTTTAACATAGTTTTCGAAGAATTCTAGATCATCGAACATAGGCTCCCCATTTGAATCGAACATTTATATGAAATCCTTCTCCTTCTCTCTCTCATATTCTCTAATCCATTCAATTGGCATCATTATTGGAGGCCTTTGGGTTCTCTCTAATTTACCATTGAAAGTGGTTGTTGCTCTTCTGTAAGGGTGTTCTTCTAGGATGAATACCTTGGAGCAGTCATACATTGGCTTTCGTAGGTCGTTGGACCATATAGAATTTAGAGAAGGTCTATAACATTTTCATCCATAATACCCTTTTGCTACAAGACCTACGAAATTGTTGTATACAATATGCATGAAATGTTAAAGAATATCATGAAGATCAAAAAGATTACAATGAATTAAATAACTAATATGCGAAATAATAATGCTACATATAAAAACAAATAAATGAACATGTAATTTACCTGAGAAAACTCCTAAGCTTGGATAATCATGTGTCCCGTAAATACATATGCCATACAACATAAAACTCCTCTCGACTGTGATGGGTCTTTATACATCGTATACATTTATCACATCCCATAATTCCTTCCATTCATCAACCATTGGTTGTAAGTAGACATCCATATTCTTCAATTTTCTTCTACCAGGGACTATGAGAGCCAACATAATATGCTCATTCTTCATGGAAAACCATGGGGGTATATTGTTATTGATCACTACTACATGCCAAACATAATATTTGGTGTTATTTAGGGAATATAGGTTGACGTTGTCCATGGATATGCTGATTCGTAGACTTCGTACTTCATCCTCGAATTTTTCAGGCCATGTATCCTCTATATGCTTCATGGCGATTGAATCTGTTGGGATTCACATAACTCCCAACTCACTTCTGTCTGAGGAATGCCATCCTTGCAACATAGCTAATTCTTTGCAATGAAAGAGCCTTCGAATCCTTGGGATTATAGGCATCTGCCTCAATATCTTAAAAGGAGGACCACATAGTTTACACTTATTTTTTTATTTATCATAGCTGTCATGCCCACATTTCTTACATATCTCTTTGTCTGCATATTCTCCTCCATATATAATACAATCATTTGGACATGTATGATATGATATGTACTCAACACCCAACATTTTCAACAATTTCTTTGCATCTTCACACCTACTGGGAAAGACATTATCGTTGGAAAGAACCTTATCTTTGAATAACCTGTAGCTGGTCATGGGAAATATTAAATGTAAATTAATGATGATAATTATTAACGTTCATAAAATTGACCATTTTTAATGTTCATTGTGTGCTTATATTTCTCAAAAGATAAGGGATTTGATGGTCAATTACCTCAAAATTTCCGAGAATCTTGCATTCGACAAGCCAAAATTTGCTTTCAAGCTATATAGTAGCATCGTTTTCCCCAACTAGGTAGAATTTGACTGACCACCAGGTCCAAAGAGAGGGGTCGTGGAAGAAAATCTAAGGCTTTCTAAAAAGGTATCAGTAATATGAGAAATATCCCCTAGTTGATCATCGTTCTGGAATGCATATAACAACACTGTCTCCATGGTCATTGTATCCCTTCAATAATCATCCATACCAACCTCTACTTGATTTTCTCTGTTTCCATCTTGTGAATAACTACTATTGTTGTAGTCATTCCTAATTGGTAAATCTGGATGTAGTGGGAATTGAATAGGTGGTTGATTCAACCATTATTGGTATCATTTCTCTCCAAGTTTTTCTCTTAATTCATCCTTCTCTCGATTTGAGGTTGTCATGGGGTGCAATGGAAGATGGTAGGTAGGTCGCTCATCATCACTAGAATCCTAATAATTTCAATAAATATATTTGAACATGATTAGTATAAAATCGACGATATCAATTAGTAAGCCTATCAAAAATGCGTGATTAATTGGTTTAACATTGAAATAATTACATTAATATACCAAAAAATTATTATTACCATCATTTTCTAACAATTGTGGCTAGAAGATGAAATTTTACAATTGGCAGGGTGAAGCGACTGTCAAATTTCATCTACCAAATGCGCCTTGCAGTATGCTACTCCTGATAAGTGCTTCCAAAGTTTTGGAGTTGTTTGAATATTTTGTGCATTTGAACTCGATTCTGAATCTGAATGAACCTGAAAATTTGTATACATTAATTTTATTGAGCTAATTTTCCTGGATAAAATAAATAAATTCAATTAGATAACGAAAATATAAATAAAAATTGAACTAATTACGTCTGAAGATGGATACGGAGAACTCTGCGATGGACTTTGAGAAATATTATGGAACGAGCTCAATTTTGAAGAATTGTCCATCTGATATAATTATGACATTTTCTCCCTCAATTTGAGCAAAATCAACAATAAATTCGGGTGTACAATATACCTAAAATTAATTTCGGTGCCTTAAAAATCAACTTATTTTTATCGGTGCTAATATATTGTTAACCGCACCGGTGCGTTTTAATTAATGTGCATCGATGTGGTTTTATTAATTGACGTGCACGTGTTGTTAGTTACCAAACACACTGAAAATCCAGAAATAAAAAAAGCACAACTTTATTTTTTTGAAGTGAAAAAAAAGAAGTAAATTGAAAAATGGGCGGAAAATTATTTTCGGAAATCTAATTTCATAAAAAATATCTTTAAATAGTAAAAACTATTAATCATTTCATTATTTTTGCAAAGAATTTCAGGGAGGGATTTTCATGAGAGAGGTACCTAGAGCAAGAGAGCACTAGAGAATCATAATTTGAAACATCTAGTGATTCGCACAAAAACCCAATAGTATAGTAAAATTTTTAAATTTTACTGTAATAATTATTTTTTTACATTTTCTGTTGAATTGAATACATTTATAATAAAATTTTAAATTTTACTGTGCAGTTTCAGAAGAAGAAAAAAAACAAAAACAAAAAAATACATTTTTATGTTAAACTCTTGCTTCTTCTTCTTTATGTGACTTCGCAATTAGGGCTTTTCATTTTAGATTTATAGGGTTTGTATTACTATATATATAGGCGTATAACATATAACCCACGGGACCACTTGTAGAGTCGAATCCCAACCCATGTCGACCCTTGCACAATTTAAAAAAAAAAATCATATTTCTTTAATTGGTGCGTCCTGTTATCACTCAGATTTTCCTTGAAGTTGTGGAAAAGGAAAGTAAATCCGAGGTAACCACAAACCAACCTTTAGATACAGAATCTAGCCAATATGTATCCAGAGAGGGCTCTCTCTTTAAAATTTAGCTTTTTTCTTAGAAAATATTAGGCTAGTTAAAAGTCCAAGAGTTTGTTTGAATTTGAATGGTGGAATCCGCCAACTAAGGGCACGATTGAGTAATTCAGGCCATTGGGCTATGGAGTCGGAAGGATGGCTTTACTGGATTAAGTTTCTATACACAAGATGGCTTTGTAGGGCAAGATAGCAAAACAGAGAACAATTTTAGATATTAAAATGAATGGGATGGATTTTGAAGGGATGAAAGGCAATTAAGAATCTTCCAACATGTTCAAAGAAAGAAAGTGAATGATTAAAAATAAAGAGCAGTTAAGAATTCTTTACTATAGTAATCAAAATGTTTAAACCAACGAAACAAGAGCAATTAAGAATTCATTGTTTATAACCAGCTTAGAGGAAACATTTAGAATAATCAAAATTGAAATCAGAGTACACTTAAGTAAGTTCTGATTTATTCTTTTATGTAAATTATTCAGAAATGGAACACAGTGATATTATAAACAGATATAAAACTTAAAACATAGGATAGAAAAGACTTATTGAACTGTAGTTTGACACATGAATCCTGCAAAAAGTCTTGAGCTTCAATTCATCATCCAGCAAGCCACAAAGAAATTTCTCCAAAGCACTTTTATTCCAAAAATTCAATGTTACAGCGAAGTAGTAGAATCCACCCTAAATACTTCCAAGAGTGAAGTATTTATACAAATTCTAAACTAAAATATCTTGAAAAAATATCAAGATTGGTTCACAAATCTCTCCAACTATTTTACATAAATAGAACTTAAGTAAAGGACACTCAAACTAATGCATCTATTTGGTAGTATTTTTTATGGATAGGTGATTACAAAGAGGAGAATTTGAATTTTATCCAACTCTTAGTTGACGATGAGGCATCCAGGTCACTAACTGCTTCCTTTCTTTGTGCATTCTGCTCCAACAATTCTGCAAACTTGGGGTCCAATGATATCTTTTTATTTCTCAATCCGTAATATATATGTAAAAATCGAAAGAGGTTATTGTGGAGTAATATTTTGGTGAGATAAACCTCTTTCCTTTTCCTAAAATTCCTCTCCAGATGTGCACAATAGGCTTTGTAAAAATATGTGTAAAACAGATTTTTACAGAGTCTGAAACATAGCCTGTAAAGATGTGCATGTATCTATGATTCTAAAATCACTGTGAAAAAAGTGAAATGGGTTTTTGTATTTGGGTCCCTTAGGAACAAAAACCTCCTTCATGTTTGTGAAATGTATTTCTAATTGGCCACAATATTCTCTGCAAAATGATGACTTGACTGTAATTTTCTGCAAAAAGTGCTTTCCAACACTGTTTAATATTTCCAAAACCATAATAGCTGTTAGAAAAGTGAGAGAGGTTGTTGTAGATGGTACGCTTAAGAACATAAACCTCCTTTATTTTTTAAAAATTAATCTTGGATTGATCACAGTAATTTCTTCAAAACTATGACTAAAATATGCAATTTCTGCAAAAATGTTCCTTCTTGTTGTGTTTTTCATCTTTCCACTTTTTTGTTCCTTTGACTGTTTTACTTTCACTTTAAACAAAAATAATTGTTGGTGAAAGTATTTTCATCTCTTTTTACCATTTTAATACCTCTGTATTTACTTTTACTATTTACCTTTGACCGCTCTGTAACTTCATTTTAACTTTCACTCTGACTTTTACCTGATACACTTTAACCACTGATACTCTTTAACTGTTCTTTACTGTGTCCTTTTACCTTCAATGTGTAGTTTAGGTTTTTACTGTCTGTTTCAATAGTAAATCATTTAATATCTTGTTTCCTTTTCTTGTCTTTCAACTGTATGTTTTATCTTCCATCTATGTTTGAATAGATTTGATAACACTCTTGGAGTAAACAAGTCTAATGACTAGTATTAAGACTGTTTATCCAAGGATGTGGTCTTCTGATCACCTGTAAAACAAAACAAATTTTTAAGAAAGCATTGGTTTGTAGGGGAGGTCAAAAATGTTTCATTTTATTTTGAGAGGTCTGGCAGTGGTCTTCAGCGAAATTCAGTTAATGGCACTTGACAGTTGATTTCTGAAATTCTTTGCATGGAGGGTGTAGTCGTTTACTGTGGAGGAAAAAATGAGAAGACGCGGGTTGTTTGGTTTTATTTTCAAAGTCAACAGGGTGACGGGATTTTTTATTAATTCATGAGATGACATTGGCACGTACGGGAGATGAGTCAAGGGGGAAGGTGGTAAGCGATTTTTTCTGCACCGCTTTTGAGGGCAGGTGGTATTAAGCAGATGGGCAGCGATTCCACAGAATGAATGACGCGTGGCCATGGTACTGTTTGAAAACCACCAGCATTTTGCGCGTTAACATTCGGATAAGGGATAGCTAACGGAATTAAGGCGAGTCGTTGATATTGGGCGGATCGATCTAACGGTTGACAAGATATGGAGTTGACGGATATTTAATGGGCGGGACTGACATGATTTAATATGAATTAATCATTTCAGGAGGCGTTTGATTGGAGAGTTTGGTTATTAATTAATCTTAAGGATTAATTAATCCCATATGGAAAAATGGTCAGGAAATGTTAAATGCGCAGGGATGATTTATTTCAAAGTTTAGTTTTAATTAAACTTTGGGTTTATTTTTCTGTTTTAAACATATATACATATGTTTAAACATTTTTCGTATATTTTTTAATATATGGTGATTAAATCAATGTGATTTATTACCATAAGGGGCGGGAATAGATTTAATGTTATATTTTAGCCAAAAGGGAACATATTGTGGGTTTTGTATTTGAATAAGTTGGAATTAAAATAATTTTGGCTAAAATAGCTATAATACATGGGTTTTGGGAATATTATATGAAAAGGAATTATATACATAGGAAAAGGTGATTTTCATAGGGAGTTAATATATAAATTAGAATTAATATGACAAAGGGACAATGTCAACTCAAAATACTTAAATATAACCAAGAAAGTGAGAATTCAAAAGTAAATATCATTATTATACTTTCATCACTTAGACTTAGAATAAAAATTGATTTTCAGGGCTTTTCATGAAAAATTGAAGGATTTTCCTATGTAAAATGGGATTTTACTTAGGAAAAGATTTTGAGAGGTGAATGAATGTGATAATGGATGATATCAAGTACTTAGGTTTTTTTCAATTATTGGGCCGAGGGTCCGGTCCCTCCAAAAGACAAGGAAATGCCTTGAGCCCCTTTAATCTTCAAATACCTTAGTGCTTAGGGAAATTAGTGAAATATTTAAGGGAAACTGAAGGGGAAGTTAATAATCTTGACATTGCTTTTCTGTGAAATTTTTCAATGTAGTATCTATCTTTACACTTGTGATGAAAGTAAAATTGAACACATTTAGAACCATCATTCATCACTTGTAATTTTGCAACAACATCTACCTACCCTACTTACTTACTCTACCATTTTCTCTTCTTTATTAGGGTGCACTTAGACTGGCAAGCCCTTATCAATCTTCTTTTCTTTTACATGACAAACCTATCTAAGTCTACACTTATTACATCCAAGGGCTCAAATTAAACTGTTAAGCACCTTTTATTAACTCTACCTATCTACTTATCTGCCAAGATTAAATTTTTTGGTCACATATTTATTCTCTATTCTACAACATGAAATTGAAAAATGAATGAGTCAAGTTTAAACAGTTTGACTCTTCATAAATTATGGCAAAAGTTTGACAAGCTGCACATAATTTTGTTTATTACAAAAAATGAAATAGTCGTGGCATTTAGACTTGCACACTTTCCTGGTCTATTTTTGTTTGGGGTTCATTTATTTCACTTTTTTGACCATTTTATTCTTTTTACCCTTTGATTTTTCTTTTAGGGTATACCCTCTTTACATTTTTTAAATTTTTTGATTTTTTGATTTTTTTAAGAATATGGAACACCTTTTGCAACAAGAAAAAGGTTTGAACATATTGCATAGTTCAACAAGTCAATCATGAAAAATGACACCTATTGGTATAGGAGTCTAACACGTCCTATTTAAAATAACCCACCAGTGCGTTATTGTAGTATAGCGTAGCAACCGCGTACCAACAAAAAACACTATTATATAAAAATAGTTTTTTATTAATTTATGTTTGTGTTAATCGGTGCATTGATTAACATATAATGCACCGGGTCTCCTTTTTGAAAAAGAGCATTGTACGGTGTTTCTATTGTATTGGCGGTGCATTTATAAGAACCTACCGCGCCGCGTTCAGTGCGTACTTTGGGAAAGACACACGATTTTCTTGATTTTTTTATTTTTTTTTAACATGAAATGTATGTAATTTATTTATAAATATATATTAATTAATGGTATGGTATATGTTTCATATTGATAAAGAAATGGTTGACAAGAGTTCAAGTAAAAAAAATACTGATAGCACATCGAAAAAAGAAAAAAAGGCAAGTTCTTTGTAAATTCTTTACAAAAAATATTATTTTTAAACTATATGTAAGTTTAACTAATATGTAATGTTTACTATGTATCATGCAGATCCACAAAATGACGAAGCTCGATAATATTATTTCTGATCTAAGGCCAGAAGAGAGTAAAAGATTGATGAAAAAATTGTAGAATGATGAATCAAGTGAATGAAAAAATATAATCGATCCAATATGAGTATCTTTTTTGAATTTTCATTAATAATATACTTAAGAATATTAGATAACATGTTTCAAATAATCTATTAATTCCCGTATGTTTAATGTTCTACAGGGACAAACAACGAAAAAATGGAATGTTGTTCTAAGAAAAGAAAAAAAATAGAACATGAAAATGAAATTGAATTTCTCCTTAGCTCATCAGGAGTGGTGCTAGAGGTTAACGAAAGGGGGAAAAAAATTTCACAAATTTGACGGATCTAGTGGAATGAATGTATAAACGTTATTTCCACTTCCAATACAATAATAAATCTCATGATTCCAAGAACCAAATTTTATTTAAACTACAGGATGAGTTTCCATTGAATTGGTCATCGAGACATGTCAGAATTTTAATAGCCAAAACATACAACAACAAAAAAGAAGGAATGAAAAAGTAATATTCCCTTAAAAACATTTCTAGAATTATATGTATATATTACTAGAAAGAAATCATTTATAAATATCACTTTTTTTATATTTAATTTTCATATATCAATATAATAATTAAATAGTTTATTTCATGTTACATTTTCAGGAAGATTACGAAAATCTCAAAGGATGAACGAGTTGATATCAGAAATATGCCAATAGGAATGTCCTAAAAGGTGTACAAAGAGATGGTCAGATAAATGGACATAATTTCATCGCACGAGGAGCCATCTCAACAATAACATGCTTCAAATGTAATATGTAATCATTGAATTTTTTTATTAGGTACAATAAATAAACAATTTAGCATTAAATATTAATTTTCAAGTATTTTCTTGCAGAAAAGAAAAGAAAATGGAACACAATCAGCACATAAAATATGAGGACAAGGAAGAAAAGGGTTGATATCTATGTTTGTGAGTAATTGTTACTTCCTTATAAAAACTTAACTAGATTTCATTTTTGTATATTTTAAGTTGTTTTACAACAATCATGATTGAAAGTTTTCAAACAGGTGCTAACATAAAAAGAAGAACTATTAGAAGAATTGATTTACATTGGGTTAAATATGGGTTGTCAATATATGTTGGCATATCATAAATTAATTGTGGAATTTGTAAGAATCTATCTTGTTTTACTTAGCGTCGTCTATATTAAATAGAACAAAAAAATCTTTTATATTAAATCTATGATTTGTTATGGGGTATAAAACTTGCAGGAAACAAAGTATGGAACTATGGCAACAAATGAATTGTTGAGAGATGGCATGAAATTTGGTTTTGAAAGAATATGTATAGTTCATGAGTCAATTATTTCTATGGTACATTTATTTTCGATTTACATTGATGTATATTATTTAATATTGCAATTTTCATTATTCTCGCCAATGCATATATACTCATTACACTTTATTTTTATGTTTGTAGATGGAACTTGAAGAAGAAGAAAAAAAACAACACAATGAAAAAAACATTCCTCCAAATAACCCAAGTCATGGAAGTAGCTTGAGCAGTGATAGCAGTTCCAGCAAAGAATGATGATGAATATGTTTGGATATCAAAGCAAGGCATTATATTTTTTGAAATATTTGTGTGTGAAATTAGACATTTTTTTTTCTTTAATTTAATGGACGTAGTCACCCAATTTAAAGACAAAGGGATACCAATAACTGTCCCATTTTTTATGACAAAGAGTGTCTTATTCATATATATATAATAAAATACGTTTTAATTTATTCTATTGCGTTATCCATTTTCGCTGTGAAATGTTACACCACTGATTAAATGTATGGATGATTAAATAGTATAATGAAGAGATGTGAAATCTAATGATATGATATAAATAAATTAATCCAAACATCACATTCAAATGCACTAATAAAAAGTTAATTGATATGAATACTGTTATAATATATGTTTCGATTTTTGATGAATAATGAAGTTTAAAAAATCACAATAATAGCATTGTCACAGGTCGATGTTTCTAAAAAATAAAAAATTAACACTTGTGTGTGTTAGTTACTGCACATCGGTGTGTTTGTATGATACTTTGCACCGGTGTGTTTCAACGACCTATGGCTACCACACAAATACCAATACCAATTAGAACGCCCAGTGCGCTTTATCGACAAGTACCACCCGAGCAGTCTGATAGGCGTTGCATGCACTGGTACCATTTTCCTTTAACACACTGGTGCATTTATATAACTTAACTTCCAGGTGTGTTTTAGCACCTAGATGTCTTGGTGCGGTTTACACCTTAATGGTCCGGTGTATGCACCTTCCCCCGCCCATGTGCGTCTTGCTAGGTGACACACACCAGGACGTTTCTAAACACCCCGGGGGCCTCCGAAATTTGTTTTACATCTCGGTGCTTGGTATGTTTATAGTACTGGTGTGTACATGGCAAAAAACGCTGGTGTGTTCACACCTGATATGCACACCAATGAGAAAAACATTCGTAAAAACCTCTGGCCGCCCAGGTTTTTTCAGTTGTGTTGAAATTCCATTAGAAGTACTACCCAAACCTCTGTTATCAAAAACAGATGTTCTAGAAAAAAAAAAATTGATGATTTTGGCCAATTTTATAACACTAAAACCCTCATTTACAACCTCTACTAGATGGTCTTTTCCTTGTAGTACTATTAACATTTTCACAATGTATTATACTAAATGATTGAAATTTTATAACAATATTGTTTGCTTTTCCATGCGGTTTTTTTATCCTCCCCTTCTTAACTTGGTACATCCCTTTCATCTGGTTGCACACAAGTTTATAATTGGTTAAAACTACAATTCCATTGGATTCATACTCCCTAGTTCTTCCCAAGCCTTTTATTAATGCAATATAATATGCTTCATTGTTTTTTGTTCTTCCACGTATATTCAGTTTCCTTAGGAGGAATTTGTTCATCGTAATATTTCATAGCACATATGTAATCATTGTTTGCCCTGGGTTGGGATAACAATAAACATTTATGTATACTATCCATTTTTCAACCATGTTTAGTGGTATTTCTGATCCCTGAAAAAAACAAATTCAATAAAATATTATATTCATTTATTGCAAATGTCTTAGTTTATGGGAGATATGACATAGATGGTTTCCAAAAACACTAGGACCGTCCATAAATTTAGATAATTTTTTTATCATTGTTTACCACCAATGAAAATGAGTAACACCACATCCTAGCCATTATGGTTGGTGAGGTGATAGTGGCCCCTATGAGGTGTATGACATGTAATTGAAAAGTGATTTTGGAGGTGTATGGAATGTAATAGAAAATTAATTTTGGATTATATTATTGAGGATAAACATAGAGTTTAAATGAATATGTAGAGTGCTTATGGGTAAACCCATTACCATATTCTCATCCTTTCTATCCAAACGAAATAGTGACCTAAAAACCAAGAAGATGAGGGATATCTTGAAGTAAAGAATTTCCACATATATGAAACAATGCAACCCCACAATATTTTTGAATATTGTGGTTGGAATGTTGAGGAAACTAATAGAAAAGTTTTGAATTAGATTATTTAGGATTTAAACATATTTCAAATGAATATGTATAGTGCTTGTGTGGTAAACTCATCATCGTATGTAGAGTGCTTGTGTGGTTTAAACTCATCTTCATCTTAGACCATATTCTCATGCTTTATATCAAAACAAAACAATGACATGAAAACCAAGAGCATTAGGGATATCTTCAAGTAAAGATAGAAAAAATGTTGAATATTTTGAATGGTAGTTAACATGTAGTCATCCCAAATCATAGGTGATTTATTTTAAGGATTATCCCTTCTGTGATAGTTATGATCCACATGGAAATGAAACTAGATTGATGGATTTTGACCAATTCTTCAATGATGACTATAGACTAGTAATGAATTTGTTTTTGGAGGTAGAAATTGGTAATTTTAATGATTTTGGAGATGGAAGTTCTTTAAGGGGTGAGGTGTTTGAGCTAACATGAGAATATATAGAAAAATTGTTGACCATAAATTCACTACCCACTAATAGATATATTTATCATAAAATGAAAATGTAACTAGAGGTTGGCGTAAATGTTGATGGATATATTCATTGCAAAAATGTTGTTCAGAATTAGATAGAGAAATTTTATGGTAGTCGAACTAAGCAACGGACTGTTTTTTCTTTACTAGCAGGCTCATGTATTGGGTTGTGATCTATCATTTTTTTTACTAGCAGGTTCTCGAATTGGCTTGAATTATAGCATTGAAAGAGGCCATAACCTACATGTATCCAATATTTGATGTTTATTTTTTCTCCATGATGATGAAGAATAATGGAAAGGACCATAATTTAGATACAATTTTGAGGTGGTTACATTGGATTAAAAACTTGAATTGGAATCACCTCATTTCATGATGAGGTTCTAGGATTCTCAAGCAATACCACAGGGAGCACTCATCCCCAAGAAATATTCACATGTTACCCACCATTGTGATGGGCACCAAATATTTTTCTTGAATAAATATAATCATACATGAACCTAATGGTTGCATGGACTTTGATATTGTAAACTTAATATTCTTGTGCAAGTCATCCACAGGTGGTAATATATGGAGTCATAAAAACACTCTGAATGGAATTTATTATCATAGGAAATTAAGAACATTTATTTTCCATTTAAGTTCAAATTGAACTGTTAGATTTTTTATGGAAGGTGTATTGTGCTAAGAGGAGCTAGTATTTTTATTGTCTCCTCCCTGTATAATTCAAATCTAAGTATGTGTTCTTTCTTTTCCTAAATAGGGGATTAATATAATTCAAATCTAAGTATGTGCTCTTTATTTTCCTAAATAAGGGATTATACAATTTAAATCAAAGTTTGTGTTCCTTCTTTTCCTAAATATGGGATTATACAATCAAAATCAAAGTATGTGTTCTTTCTTTTCCTAAATAAAGGATTATCGAGTGCATAAATGAACACACTTGTACGAGACTGAATATAATATAGGAAGGGAACTCATTAAACATACATATAAGCAAGACTTTATCATAGTAACACATATCAACGTCATATATTAAAGCATCATCTAACATATATATACCAATAGTTGTAACGCAAGCACCATGATTATATACTTAAGGAACGAAGGATAAAATGAAGGAAAAAATTATTTTATGGATCACCTCTAAAGCATGTAAATGTAGATATGCAAAGAAATATTATCTTTAATATAAATTATAGAAAGGATTGTGACAATAAATCTACAATATTTGGAGCACATTCCAGGGAACTAATGTATGAAGCCGTCGTATAAGTATAAGAACCAATCACATCAATGAAATCCAACCTATTTATGAACTTTAAAAGAAATCATGATAAACAAAGGAACCTAAATAAAATTTATGTGGTGAGATTGATGTTCAATCTCATGAATATTGAACATCGAATAAGCAACCCAAAGAAAATTATGTCGTATAAGTTTGTTGCAATAGTATGAACAGACTTAAGTAGGGCCTGCAAACTTCATCTTTTTGAATGTTTTGTAAGATATTCATATCAATATCAAGCATCTTAATAATACCACCCTTGAATACTTTAGAAGAGTTTCTTGTTCCACCTATATATCGTGTGAAATAATAAATATTATTAAAGCTCCTTCAACAAGAAGAAAACTTTTGGAAGTTCAAAAAATGCAAGAAAACTTGTGATAGAAAACCTGTTGCTTGGACATTGTACCCAAGAAAACAAGAGAATATAGTTGCACAAGAACATCCATCCCTGAACACAAAAAATGAATGAAAATAATAATTTGAGCGGTATAGGATTATAGAAATAAATAATATTTATTTAAAAGGCCATATCATCAACATGCAGGACTCCTACAAACAAATACATTCATATTACAAAAACAGTGCAGGTAATTTATCTTAATGAAAAATGCAAACTATAGCATGCATGCCACAACAAGGATAACATCAAATTTCACAAGAAACATAAATCATATCACAAGAGGGAATAAATGGAGCATAGGTACCTAATGAACATAGAAAAGGAAAGAAAACAAATACTCTGAGCGGTATAATATTCTAGAAAATAAATAAATATTTATTTAAAATTCCATATAATCAACATGCATAACTCCCGCAAACAAATACATTAATAACACGCAAACAGTGTGGGTAATTTACCTTAACAAAAAATTCACATTATAGCATCCATGCCATGACAAGGATAACATCAAATGTCACAAAAAATAGAAAGCATATCACAAGAGGGAATAAATGGAGCAGAGGTACCTACTAAACACATAAAATGAAAGAAAGAAAAAAAACTCTAAGCGGTATAAGATTCCATAAAATAAAAAAAAATATTTATTTAAAATACCATATCATCAACATGCAAAACTCTCGCAAACAAATACATTCAGAACATGAAAATGGTGCAAGTAATTTACCTTAACAGAAAATGCTCTCCTGAAAAGGTGAGCTATCTTCCTTTATAATGATGGAGATCTATCTCCAACCCTAAATTTATCTTCAATATAACCTTATCAATTCAAAACTATAACAATATGGCCATGTGAATAAAGAGTTATTATTTTCAGACATGAAGTTGTCTTCTTATGAGAAACATGTTCGTAAAGGGGTTTTATTTTCCTATCTTTGATTATTACCAAAAGTACGAGGAAATCGATACACCATAATGGGGAATATTACCAAACAACACTACATGACAGTTTATACTCAAAGAATGAGCCACCTTCCTCTAAAACACATATATTCACATCCCATCCTAAATTTCTCTTCCACACAAATCTATCATTTTGAAGTTAACAAAGGCATTTGGTGAATACGGAGATATTATTTCCAGAGATCAAGCCATCAACTTGGAGAGATATTTGTGAAGGTTGGGTATTATGTTTTTTTTGTAAATATTTTTAAAAGCATGAGGAAATTCCTTCTTATTAATTTCCACACAGAGGCAGCATACACAGAGGGTCGTGTGCTAAGGCTACAAAAACGACCCCTTAAAATAGTTGAAAACAGTAAAAATGTAAAACATACAGTTGAAACAAGTAAAATAGTAGAACAATAAAACAGTAAAACATATAGTTGAAGTAGTGAAATAGTAAAATAGTAAAACTATAAAACGTACATTTGAAACAAGTAAAAGTGTATGTGAGGCAGAGACTGAAATTGAAATAGTTACTTTGATCCTTCGAATGTGAATTATTTGTGTTCTATAAAGGATCCTTCGAATGTAAATTATTTGTGTTCACCAATGAATGTAAAGGATATTCACTCTAACATTTCAAAAAAGAGCGAGTCTTCCAAAAAAAATCAAGCATTCGAAAAACATCCCTGATTTAAAGGAAACTTTTCTCAATAAAAAAAATTAAAGGTTTGATCTCGATATTTGTCCAAATTACTTAACATATAGGTAACATTATCAATTTTATTTTCTTATTATTTTATTTTTAAAAATAGATCAGAGAATTGTAATTCTATCCACATTTCTTTTTGGAATTCCTTTGAATTATTGACCAATATTATTCAACAATTGAAGCCTTTAAATGGATTAGGATTGAAACTATGGGCTGGAACCACCGGGTTTATAAAATAAAGATAATAACTATTATATTTTATTGACTAGTTTGCTCTAGGTGGCTAGTAGAGTGGAGTGTGGCCAGTTGTAGGTGAGAAGGATTAACAATAAGTGTAAGGTAGAATTTTAGAACAACTAATCTACTTAGAGTTCCAATATCATCACACGATGTCATCCATGAACAATTTCAATAGGTGAGGTACTTTTACATTGTGACCTTAGCTGTAGAGGTTGTCTTCCCATTAAGAATGCACCCTCCTTCCTGTCAAGAATGCACCCTCTTGCCTGTCATAAATTCAATGCCTCTGAGGACTCTCAAGGCTCTTCTTGATTGAAGCATCATGACATTTTTTACGTTTTTGCGCTTTTGACAGAAGACTATTCTATATTTCAAGAGAGAAATATTTAGTGAGAATATTATTATAATGGAAATTTCTCTACGGGTGTTTTGGCTTATAGCGCCTCTCACATTTTTGGGTCTTATTTGTGCATGACCTATAGATTCTTAGAGCTTCTTATACAAGGGATGTTTGTAGGAGAAGTACAACTCTAGAAGTAACTATGAGAATAATATAAATTTACTCCTCTCAAAATTTCTCAGGGAGGCATCCAACATGGATTACTACAATTCTAGCATGGATTTCGGGGCCGACATAGTGCATGGGTTGTCAGACTGCTAGGGCGACCTGGGAAGTGACGTTTACGTGAATTGTATCAAGTAATCCGTGTCGTAGATCTCCATGGTATATATTTGAACCTGCGGGGTTCAAATTCAGCTCGACGACTTCTTCATGCAATACGATAGAATCAATTTCTTTGGCCAGGTGGATAATACCTTTATATACAAGACCTCTAGTGGCACTATGAGATCCGATTGCAATTTATACACCCTTTTATTGACTAGTGTGGTTTTGGTGGCTAGTAGATTGGACAATGCCCAGTTGCAGGTGAGAAGGATTAACTACAAGTGTAAGGTACAATTTTAGAAAAAGTAATCTACTTAGAGTTCCAATATCATCACATCATGTCCTACATGAACAATTTCAATAGGCAAGGTACTTTTACTTTGTGGCCTTAGTTGTATAGGTTGTATTCATGGCTCATTTTGTATTAAATGCATGAAGGATCTCTTGTATTAATAAAATACAAAAGCTTTTTTTCTTAAGGAAACAAAAAAAAAATCTTGACCACATTGAAAATCATTCAAATTATTTCATTTTGGACTTCCTCCAAATTATTCACCAATATTATAAATTTTTCTTTGATTAAAAAAAAAACATTTCACTTAACCAATATGTCTCAAACAATCAAATACATCCCAGTGCAAAATCTTTTGGGTGCTTCCATATTTTTCTTTCTTCGTAACTATAAAATTGTAGGAAGATAATTATTCGGTAGACTTACCTGGAATCGAGATGAGGATGAGCACGTCGAGGATTCGGAGCAGAAGAGGATGAGCACACCGAGGACATAGAGAATATAAGGAAGATAAAACGAGGGCACTGAGGAGATGCAGATGTTGAGGACGAGCAAATGAGGATGCTGAGGAGATGAGGATGCCCAAGAATCCTGCAAAAACACTGCCAAAATAACAAAATTATCATAGATAAAAAAAGACAATAAAACCACCAAACTTGCCAAAAACAATCACCTAAACTCACCTACCAACTCTCCAATAGTCAAGAAATGGAAAAGTAAGGTCACGTTAAAATTAAATTGCGGAAAACCCATTTGTTGTCTAAGGGCCGCTATATTTATAAGAAAATGTTCGGTCAAAATTTTAACGCCACTTTTTCTACCTCCGTCCAAAAATCCGGTTACCAACTCTGTTAATGTAAATGGTGGAATAAGTTCGACAAACGGTGGAAAAGGTTCGGCAAAATTAATCTCAAAAGTTTGGATGAAGTTTTAGGATGTTCGGCCGAAATTTTGGGAGAGTGAAATTTTCAGGCACATTTCTCACAAAAGTGTAACACACCTTCATGTTTCAACCCTACAAGTTCAAGCAATATCATTGTTTTTTTTGGAAAAGACTCGTCTTCCCTTTACAATCACTCTCATAGAAAGACCAATATGCTTATGTTGGTGCATTTTGTAGAAAATAATTTAAATATTTTCAACATCATGCCAAGTGATGAGTTTCACTAATTTATTTTGTTTCCATTTTTAATTTTTTTTTTAATATGTTTTTTATTTCTTTAATTTTTTTATGTTTTTTAAAATTATTATTCTTAATTTTTTTATGTTTTAAATTTTTTAAATTTTTTTATGTATTTTTTATCTTTTTATTTTTACTTTTATTTTTTAATAGTTTCTAATGGTTATAGTAGATCTCAAGGCCTCAAGGCCTTTCAAAAATATTGTAAAGGATTAAGAGGTAAATATCCTTGGGTTGATACTATCTCCAAGGTTCATCTCCCATTTATCCATGGGGCCACGGACATGATTTCCTCAACCTAAGAAAGAATAGTGTCTCCTCTTTGTTCAAACCTCTCTATACCATCAGAAATTCCTTTGGATCTTTTAAAGACCCTGTCGACCCTAAGGACATGAAAGGGGTTTGCCTGATTCCTTTTTCTTATGCTATTCCCTAAATTGGAGAAATGGGCCAGTCCATTAATCAAAGGATCCATGAGCATAATGCAGACATTAGGAACAGTCATTCACGCACGTCAACTCTTGTTGAACATGTCGAGAAATCATGTCACCATGTTTGTATTAAGGACTCGAGAGTAATTAATAGGGTTGATCACTTCCACCATAGGAATGTTAGAGAGGTTATTGAGATTGAGAGACATGATAGGAATCTCAACAGGGATGATGGTTGGAAATTGAGTAAGAGTTATATTTTGGCTCTGTCGGGTTGATTCCTCCCCCTCAAGCCTGGTTTCTATTAGTTCTTTGTGTTTTTTTCTTTTTTTCTATTTCTTTCCTTTGTTTCTTTTCTTTTTTAATAATCCCCTAGCAATTTTTTTATTTACTATTAATATTCTTTGACCGTTCTTAAACCTATATATTTATGATTAATAAAAGAAATTTGCAATATTATATAATAATTAATGTAAAGAAACTCCTTATTTCTTTACTAATTCTTTGATCTTTCTGTAATCCCTTTGACTTTGGCTTACTTTATATATAACTAATTTGTATATAAATATTATTTATTTAGATAATTTTCAATCTTATTCGTACTAAATTATATATTATAATAAATAAATATTAATTTCACAACCTATATATATATATATATATATATATATATATATATATATATATCTATATATATATATCTATATCTATATATATATATATATATATATATATATATATATATATATATATATATATATATATATATATATATATATATACAATTTTATTTTATTATACAACTAGTTCTTAAACCTTTGGTAATTTATGGTTAATTTAACTATTATTTAAACCAATTTCTAAATATGATTTACCTTAAAAACTAATTCACTAACTACTAGTTTTTAATGGCTAGTTTTCAACAGCTTTCCATGGCAATGATGCATCCTTGCTATTTATTCCTAAAGATCGATAAGTTTTCTCACCTTTTCATGAGGATGAACCACATTAGTTGGTTCAAAATGTCGACCAAATCCTAATGATGTGATTAATCGAAAAGACATTCATCTACATTATGGATCACAAAAGTCTTAGATCTAGCAATTTTAATATGTTTCTTTTTTCTTTTCTTCAATTTCAATTTATTTATTTTTAATGGGTTTTTGAGTTAATTTTTTTCTTTTTAAATTGTTTTGATGTTTTTTTTTTTAGTTTTTGTTAATTTTTTTTATTTTCAATTTTTTTGAACTTAATTGTATTTTTATTTATTTTTTTAACTTTTTATGTTTCTAATTTTTATTTATTTTTATTTTTTATTTATTTTTAATTTATTGGTTATTTTAAATTATATGTTCTATATTTTTTTAACAATTTTGTTTTAAAAATTTTAAATCGTATTTGAATCATTTTTTTCGAAAAAATACTTATAATATCATCATCTTTGAATATAAAATTCAGATAATTTATTATTTTTTGAACTTTTTTATTTATTTCTCTTACAAAAATATTTTATTTAAAATTTCGTTTTTTAGTGAAAATTTCCTAAAATATATATTTTTTTTAATTATATTTATATGCAAAATGTGTATTCTTTATCAAGTGTTTAAAATTGTTAATTTTTAGTGACAATTATTTTATGTTGATTGAAGTATTAATTAACGATATGTAAATATATAAATGATCATCACTTCAAAATATTAATGTTATCATTTTTTCCAAATTTGCAAAACAAATTAAAATTTTCATTATAAAAAAACATTGCAAAGAAAAGAAAAAAAACATGTTTGGAAAATTGTTAAAAAAAAAAATATCTTAGGAAGAAAAACAAGAAGATGAATAAGACAAAAATGGTAAAGTAATCAACATTTAAAAAAAAAATATCAACACTTAATACATTGGAGAATTTAAAGTGTAAAAAATGAACCCTCTAAAAAAGGGGGGTTGGTGTTGCATACATAAGAAAATTTGAAGTGCCAAAAATACGCTAAAAAAAGGGTTATTCTGAATAACCACTTTTCCAAATTTGGTGCTTTTTTTCGTACCTCCAAAAAATGGGTAATCGGTAACCTTCTCATTTCATCGTTAACTATGAAAGAAGCTACAACAAAGGCTTTTTGGAATAAGTTGAGAGTTTTATATCACTTTATGTTTGTGGTGAAAAATTGTTCCTGTAGTAAAAGATTTACAACCTGAGGATGAATAATGAAGACTTGATGATAAAGAATCAAAACGTCTTCAATATTGTTGTAAGTCATCTATTATATTTTGACATTAATATTTCAAATGAAGATGAGTGTATCCATTTTGTGTGTTCCTTACGAGACTTGTAGGATAGTCTTATTGATATCATATATAATAATGAAACTACTTTAACCTTCAATGAAATAGTCTCACCCTTTTTCTTGGAGGATATGTGATGAAAAATCATGGAAATTCATAATGTAGATACCTTGTTTGTAAGTGCACATTCCTAGAATAAAAAGAAAAAAATAAGTCCTCTAGTGGGAGATTTAAGTCTACATGAAAATTCGTCAATGTATGTTGGATATGTGGAAAATAAGGACATTAGAGGAAATATTATAGATCCAAAATTACTAAAAAGGGGAAGGGATTTGAAGATGTTCTTTTGTAGAAGGAAAACCAGCCTTAAATGAAGTAGGGGATCGGTACTTGGATTCTTCAATTACACATGTAGATCATGAAATATGGGTGGTTAATGCATGTTCATCCTTTCATGTGATACCTCATAGGGATTGGTTTTGAGAGTATGAAAGATACGATGGTGATTATCTTTTCATATGAGATGACTTGATGGCCAAGATCATAGGTGTTATCACTGGAAAATTGGACAAGAAAAAATGACATTATTAAATGTCAAGCAGAAGGTTTTACATGGTTGAGGCACATTAGAGGATCTGAATTTTTTTTTAAATCGCTAAAGTCGAGAGGAAAAATCAAATTGTGCACCAAGTACTCAGGAAAAATGCTCCTTTGCACGCATTTTTCTTTGATAAGCGCGCCTTTGCGCGTCTTTCCCTTGAAAAGCCACACGATCTTGGGAGTGCTGGAAGTCACTTTCTGGGACCACAAGGAACACTCCAGGAAATGACCTCACACTTGAGGCCTACCAAGGACAGTCACCTAAGCCTACTTGGTACCTCAAGGGAGCACACAAATAAATAAAGTGGCACACAATGGTGTCAACCCCCTCTCTTGGGTCACCATACATCAATGTACCAAGAGAGGGAAGGAGAATTTGAATTCAACGATAAAATGCCACCAAGGGATGAACAAAGAGAGAGAAAATTGTTATGCTGGCCGAAATTGCTTTGAGGCAATCCAGAAGTGTGCAATCCAGAGCAGAAATAGAGAGGGGATTTGGTTGTTGGCCATCCAACAACTTCAATCCTTTGGTGTAGAGAGGGAGACCTTGCACCAAGTAGCTAGAATGTAAAAACGTCCTTCCATCGGGTCTTAGAAATCCATAGTTCTAAGGGCCCCTTGGCAAGTGTGTAAATGTAGTATCTTTCTTCCTAACAGAAAGCAATAAGAGGGGACATTGATGCCAATGTTAGTATTATTGTTATTTTTGGCTCTTTATGAGTTTTCGTGTTTATGTTTAGTTTAGTATTTTTTTCTCTCTACATATGCATACTATATCATGATTTAGTGTGATTAATGTTTTATAGCATGTTCACTAACCTGCTAACTATTTTTTTTATCTGCATGTGATCAAGGCTTAGAGGTAGCGACCACTCCTCCTAAGAAATTGCGGATTGGTACACTTGTGCACCAAAACCACAACCACAGGATTAGCGAGTCCACTAGCTTTACCTTTTTAGTTAATGTGGTTGCACTTGTTGTGGGGAACTTTTTGCAACTCTAGAGTGTTTCTTGGATAGCTCTCCTTCTTTTCTTCTCTACTCATTCACCCCCACTGAAAGTCTAAGGTTTACAAGGTTAGGAAATTTGTTTTCAAGGAAATTTGCGTACATTTCACTCAGACAAACGCACCCTATTGTGCACATTCAGCACTAACCTGTTCGAAAAATTTTGCGCTTTTGTGAGACATTTTCATGCAGAAACCAGAGGATGAAAATCTCTGCTATTTTCCTCAATTTCCCATTTGTAAAGTGGCTAGTAGTCTCGAGAGAAACTGCCAGCACTGTGTAAGGTGTCCCATGATTGTTTAATTCTTGATGTTGCTTATGTTTGAGTATTGCTAGTTGCCAGTTTTAAATTTCAAAGTTTATCTTCACAAACAACCACATAGTTTAGTTAGGGGGAAATTTACTTGCAATATAAAATAACTTATTGTTGCAAAAATAGACACCAAAAACACATATATAAATATCTGGAGTAAGTGGCCCTAATCCACATATGCTTAGCTAGTTTTTCATTTGTTCTAGTTAAGTCATTAATTTTATTTTGATTTTTGGCACTACGAGTTGGGACCAGGAATTAATTATCTTAAGAGAAGCAAGTAATATATGTTGCCTTTGCACCTTTTGGTGACCCTAGGAAAGCGTATGAAAGCTCTCTTCTAATAATTTTCCATCTCCCTTTAGTTGATCACTTATATTAACTAGGAAAAACTGTAAGCGGCCCATTATCCGCACATTATTTCCTTATATAAAGGAACAATAAAACATAGATTAACAGGGGAAGTGTAAAGGATGACCACATATCCACATCTTAAAACCATGCAATTTTTCACTTTTTTCTCACACACTTCGACACCATAAGTGAAGTAAAGACTCCTTAAAACTAACCGAGATGAACTCACTAAGTTTCCCCACAGGGGCACAAAAAAAATTATAGTTCAGGTTAGGACCATGGGGGTAGGCATCCAATAAGTCGCCATGGTAATTTTACATCTTAAGACATAGAATTTTACTAATTAGGGATCTTTAAAATCCATCTATCCACCCACGGAAAAGAAAACCCGAGCACCACAGAGACCCAATTTAGAGGGGGTTAAGCTTAGGCCTAGTGCGTGTGGTATTATTTGGGGCTACTTGACCCATATAATTCTCAGTGCTGGTAGCTGATTTACCAAGAATTTCAAGACTCAAACGCTTACGTGAGATGATGGTACTTAGTGGAAAAATCTATCCTCCCCTATAGGTGATGGTGCAGACAGCACTGGATCCTCTACCCATTACCTTGGTCGATCCTTCAGCTGCTAGAAGGTGTCACCAGTTATTTTGGGATGTTAGCCCTAGTACCCATCAGAATATATCTTCGCAAGTCCCAGTTACAACTGAGAGTGTGAGGATGTTTTAGGTCTCTAGGATTTTGAGTATCATGCACCAAAAATAACAAAAACCTCTTTTTTGATTGATTGATCACATAGAAATAATTTAAAGGGAAATTAAATTTCGTTTTCTCTTTGACTTATGTATGTGGTCACCATTTTTGCTTTGATACTTCACCTCTCATAGAACTGAATATTTTTTCCAAAATCAAACCTATTCAACACCATAACGAACCCAACAGGACCTCGTCGATCTAGATGCCTTTTGGACCTCCCACCATTACTGGGAGGGGTTCTAGGTCTTTCTCCATTTATGCGTCAAAGATAGAACATTGAAACCCTTATAGGTTCATCCTTTATTGGGGCATATTTAGTTGGGAACCCTCGAGGGTTACCTAACTCCACACTAGTGGAAACCCCCACAGGGTCACCACATACCACTCCTCCCACAACCCCTAGGGGGTAGAGGAGCACTACCCATTCTGGAATCCAAGTGAACACACTGTCGAGTATGTCACAGACAAACCCCAGCCCTAATAAGAACACAGTGTATTCACAGTTTTTAATAGCTCTCAACCTGCAGTCACCGTTCTTAGCATCGTTGAACTTATCCGATCTAACCAAGTTAACGAACGACCCTATTGCACACAACCCAACATGGTCCCTAATGCCCACAGAGCTCCCTTCTGACTTTCCAAAGTTTGAAGGGAAGAAAGTGGAAGACCCGAGAAATCACATAATGAATTTCCACCTGTGGTGTTCATCAAACAGGTCATTGATGATACTATTCAACTGAGAGTATTTGAGCGCATGCTAGCCAAACCCACTGTGAAATGGTATGTGGAGCAGCCTTCTGCTTCACATGGAACCTTTAGCGCCCTCACTACCATGTTCCTAACTTATTTTTAGTTCCCAATCCACCATGATTCCGGGATGGAATTACTAACACATTTTAGACACACACCAGTTGTCCATATCTCAAACCACCTCCATGAATGGCAGTGACATCATATTTTTTGAAAATCCAAAATCAAAGTTTGAGTTCTGTTGCACCTATTCCTGAAAATTTTCACTGTATAGATTTTAAAAGATGTAGCAACCCAAAAACCTACATCCGAAGAGGATGCCATCAATAAAGCTCAACATCTCAAGCTAATTTACACGCAGTCATGATACATTTATAACATCATGCCTAACACCTTGCACTTGCAAACTTATAAAGAATTTCCAGGTGCTTCAAACTGTGCAGACGGTTTGATTGGGTCACTGACCCAAAATCACCTATGCAAAAATAGTCAATACCCTAGTTAGGCGTATGATCCTAACCAGCACATCCCGCAACTCGGCTACCAAATGCATCATGCACCTTTGTAGAATATGACCAATAAGGCACAATCGTACCATCATTAGCAAGGAGGTTCATACCCTCTAGCTCAGGGGACCCAGTACACATCTAGAAATGCTGAAGAAAGAGCTCCCCCCCAGCATTAATTCACAAACTAGGGACATGGTAACCTAGTTGCCTCACTCTATTGAGTTGTCGAGCTTTCCACCCAAGGAGTTTGCAAGTGCATAAAATATTTTAAGCGATTTGATTAGGTCTTTGGTTGAAGGTCACCTAAGCAGAAATAATCAGTACCTATGAGACTTAGGGAGTTAGCATGTGCATTGATACTGTAGACGGTTTGATCTGGTCTTTGGTCCATGATCACCTAGGCAGAAGTAGTACCATGTCCGTCGATACTACAGACAATTTGATATGGTCTTTGGCTCAAGATCACCTAGGTAGAAGTAGTACCATGCGTGTCGATACTGTAGACGTTTTGATCGGGTCTTTGGCACAAGGATACCTAGGCAATAGTAATCAGTACCCTGGATACTCATATGATTCTACTCAGAATGTATCACAACCTGGCTATCATGAAAGTCACCCCTGCGCTCATATACCAACCATGGACAAGGGAACCAATATCCCCCATTCTGCGCACAGAATGGACCACTGCAATAGATTGGTACACCAGTGAATCTAGTGCAACCTTCATAGGTTCATCAACAACCATACAATTAGTATAACTATGATAATCCTCCAAATACTATAAAAATAATTCGAGGAACAAAAAAAGGGAGATCCTAGATAGGGGTCAGTAAACAAAAACGCCCCCCGCAATCCCAGTCTGGGGGCAACCCCAACTGAAATCAAAACAAGGAGCCAAGTAACAGCTCCCAAGGGAAAACTGGAGCTCAAAGTATCTGATCACAGAACTGAAAGCAACACAATGATCAGAACCTCGAAATGCCCAAAGGAGGCTCCACATATTCACACCTCCGAAAAAATAATTTTTTCAGTACCAACAGGTATTCCCTCTCTCATCTTCTTTTCATTCAACACATGTTTTTCAATAATATTTTAATGAGGAAGATGCTTTTTCTTGGGGTATTTTTGCTACAGGTATTGTACAAATCATTCATCTCTCCATCCACTAAAATTACCAGAGTAGGTATCATTTTGCCCTCATTATGATAGAGTACCAGAAAAACTCTGCATATCCTGACATCATTTCTCCATAGGAAATTAACCATAGGTTCCAAGCACCTAACCATGTTTATCATCTCCCCACCTTGCACATGATAAACATCCTTGTTGGTCAGTAGAACCTTCCCTCCATGGTGCCTGTCACTCAAAGCAGATCAAACATCAGAAAAATCACGATGCCATGCCCACACCACTTTAGTCTGAGAAGCACTTCCTGCCCATTCATCCACCATGCATCAAGTCAAGTTTTACCATATCGAAATAAAACCCCTTTCCCTAACTACCATGTTTTGCAAGAAGATTGAAAGTGTGTGACCGTGTCTCACATTTGGCCTACCATACCTCCACCAACATAGCCAATCTACAATATTTTCCATCCTTTTCATCACCCCCACAGAAGAGACCAACCAATGGGGCCCCCACCCTCAGCAAAAACATCCTCCTCAAATCATTAGTGAGCGAAAACTTTCATGTTTTGGGGCACCCGTCTTTATGTTTTGTACAATCCAATCCCATTATTTCATTCTTTTGGTAAGTGTAAAAAGACCGCAAATGGTGAACAAAGTCCCCCACTCATCCATCCATTTTTCCTCCCATGGAAACAGTCCCTAGTCACCCCTGGTCGAAGTATCACACCTTTCACACATAAGCCACGATGACATTCATAACCAACATATACCCACCCTGGATGTCCTACCAACTCCAGGGTTTTCCTCATCAGAAATAGTTATGATTGTCACCAAGCTGATTTTTATACTCTGACCTTGGGCCACTGAATCCTTATCATCAGTTTTCATAAACCCCTTGCCATCATGCCTATGCTAAATCCATCAAATATGAGACCCTATTACCTTGCATTAGTGACTCTATTGTTCGAATGAGGCTTCCTTTTTGTCGACTTCAACTCCCATTTTCCAAAAAGGAAGCGGTACCTTGGATGGCCCCTCACCACAATAGGGGTATACTTAGGTGGCACTATGAGAATCATTTCCCACAGATGTCTTCGATCTGCCTGACATTTGACTAAAACATAATATTCCATGTCAAGATGGTATCGTACTTTACAACCATTGCACTTTGCTCAAATTTTTCGAAGACCCATGCCATTATAAGCATCTCTTTCAGCAATTATTACAAGGTAAGGTCCCAGTCATACACCCATGCATACAATAAGAATTTATATTCCATACCAATATTATGCATGTGTACACCACATTCCACCTATTGTCAAAGAAAAAACGCCCCTCAGGGCATCAGCAATCATCATCTTCAACCAAATCAGCAGAGCACTACCATACTAGTGACACAAATTGAATATTTATCTGTTAGATAGATTTGTTTATCTAGCCAAAGCCTCACGAGCATGGGACATATACGCCTTGTAGAAAAATTGCATTTATTGTATCATATTATTTCTTAGAGGGTTACCATAGTAAATGGTCACTCTTCGACCCATTGTAAGGTGTTTCCAAATTTTATCTATACATAGGTCTCTCTCTCTCTCTCTCTCTCTCTCTCCACACAGTACACAGAAAAGGAACTATAATGTATTTTAGCTATACAGTTCTTCCTAGACCTCACACATTAGGGGGAAACTCTTATCACTGGAAAATCGGACAAGCAAATATGACATTATTAAATTTCAAGTAGAAGGATTTATAGGGCTGAGGCACATTAGAGGATCTGAAAATTTTTAAAAATCCCTAAGGTCCAGAGGAAAAATCAAATTGCACACCAAGTACTCAGGAAAAATGCGCGTTTGCATGCATTTTTCTTCAATAGAACGCCTTTTCGTGTCTTTCCACTGAAAATTCATGCAATCCTGGGAGTGGCAAAAGTCACTTTCTGGCACCACAAGGCACACTCCAAGAAATGATCCCACACTTGAGGTCACCCAGGGACAACCGTGTAAGCCTCCTTGGGACCTCAAGGGAGCACACAAAGGAATCAAGTGGCACAAAATGGAATCAACCTCCTCTCTTGGGTCACCATCCATCAATGTACCAAGAGAAGGAATGAGAATTTGAATTCATATATAAAAGGCCACCAAGGGATGATCAAAGAGATAGCACAGTGTTATGCTGGCCAAAATTTCTTTGAGGCAATCCAATAGTATGCATTCCAGAGCAGAATTAGAGAGAGGATTGAGTTTTTGGCCATCCAACAACTTCAATCATTTGGAGTAGAGAGAGAGACCTCACACCAATCAAGTAGAAGTTAAAAACATCCTTGCATCAGGTCTTAGAGCTACATAGTTCTAAGGACCCCTTGGCAAGCGTGTAAATGTAGTATCTTTCTTCCTAACAACAAGCAATAAGAGGGGAAATTGATGCCATCGTTAGTATTATTGTTATGTTTGAATATTTATAAAATTATTTGTTTATGTTTAGTTTAGTCTTGTTTACTCTCAACATATGAATATTATATCATGATTTAGTGTGCTTAATGTTTTATAGCATGTTCACTAACCTGATAACTCTTTTGTTTATTTTCCTGTGACCAAGGCTTAGAGGTAGCAACCACTCCTCTTAAACAATTGTGGATTGGTACACTTGTGCACCAAAACCACAACCATAATAGCATGAGGAAAATTCAAGTTGAAGCTCATGGGTGGAAAGATTAGAACACTCCCTAGCATTAGGATAATTTTGAGGGAAATAAATGGGCCTCAAAACAAAAAATCTATTAAGAAAATTAGCTTTAAAATGACCAATTGGATTCAGGATGATCATGTCATCCTGAGGGATAAACATTTTGGAGAGAAAAGAAGAAAATTGTGTTTTTATTGTATTTTCAGCTTATCATCTCATAGCTCCACTCAAATGTAGAATTAAATTCCACATCCAACAAGTACCCAATCTACATACTCCTAAGAAGACCCACATAATATATATATATATATATATATATATATATATACATGAAAAAAATGTGATGAACAAACTTTTTTCATGTATTTTCCATTTTTTCAATCTGGGTCTTCTCAGAAGTATGCAAAGTGGGTATTCGTTAGATTTTTAATTTAATTCTTCATCCAATGGGTGTATACATTTCACATTTTAGTAAATATATAAGGTGATAAGCCAAAAATACAATAAAATGTAGTTTCCTTTAGTTTTCTTCAAAAAATCATCTCTTATTTTATTATTTTGACTACTTTTTATTATTTTCCTTAGAAGGCCCATTTTAGACATCAAAATTTCGATAATGTATTTTTTGCATTCCAATATTGGCCAATAATTTTACTTTTTGTAGAAATTATGATGTACATTTGCAATTTCTTATGAAATTTTAATCAAAATCACAAGACACAAACCTACTCCAGTGCTCTGCAGAAATAAATTTAGAATTTATAACAACAATCTCATACATGAAATTAGAAATAACACACATGCACACATTATTTTTCCATGGGAAATAAATATGCTAAAAAACCCTTTGCCTGCTTACATAAATTCACAAGAGAAGCATAATGGTCAAAAGTTAAATATGTGTCATCCTTCCATGAATACATAAAGAATTCTGATGTCTCAATAGCATGGGCCACTCTCGTTGTGATTGGTGTTATTTTAACTAGAGAGGTCCTTACATATCACTTTTTTTCCCAAATTTATTTTCGATCCAATTTTTGATATCTCATGGGGTTGATAAGGAGTTTGATAATTGATACCAAAACTTATCGAGAAGACTACTCAATCTCTTATAATCCAATATTATAAGTTGGGTCCTTAATCACTTCTACTATACTTGATGGGTTGCTAACTATTATTAATGCAAGCAGAGAGAGGTGAAGGCGAGGTGGCTTCTACCATATTGTGTAATATGAAGTGCCATCTGAAATTGTCAAAGGAACATGCTCTCAAACATGTTTATAATCTCATGGAAAATTCCCTTAAAAAATTGAAGGGGGAATTTATGAAAGTAAAAGATGTGCCAGACATATGAAAGAGACTCATTTTTTACTATGGAAGATCGATGAAACTATTTTATAAGCAAGGAGATAGTTTCACACTTACACAAGATATGGAAATTAAAGAATATGTCAAAAGGATCACGTTTGCACCACTAACCTATAATAAATTATTCAAATAAATAAAATGGCCACTCATTATGTCATGTATAATGGAATAATAATGCACCATTGCTCTGTAGTGTTATAATGGAATTTTTAATTTGGGTTTACTACCAGGGAACCAAATTTAAAATCCTACATGTCCTTTAAAAATGTTTTTAAATAAAAGCTATAAAGAGTATTAAGTAATTTTCATTTTAGTGAAGAAATTGATTTTCAAACATTTTTCATTGTCCATTTTATGTTTAAACATTGCTTAACAATAAGAGAGTGAAGATCAAATAGATATTAATTTTAAAGATTGAATAATGCTCAAGTTTTAAAGATTGCAGATATAGACAAAGATTTTTTGGTGTGTATAGAAGCTTTCAAGAGAGGACTTGGTGGAGTCCTTATGTAGGAGGGACAGGTAGAGTGTTATGAATCGCAGAAATTGAATGAGCATGAGCATAATTATTCAATACATGATCTTGAGTTGGAAGTGATCATTCTTGCATTGAATATCTGGAGGCATTATCTTCTTGGTAGGACGCTTGTATTGATGAGTGATCGCAGTGGGTTGAGATATTTTTTTGATCAACCAAATCTGAGTTCTAGGAAAACTAGATGGTTGGCCACATTCAGTGAGTTTAACTTTGAGATCAGGTACATCAAGGGTAAATAGAATACTGTTTCAGATGCTCTTACAAGGTGGATACATGTGAATCATATTGCAAGTATGAGTTAATATTGGATAGAATTACATAATCGGATCTTATTGGAAAGTCAACAGGATAACAGGTACAAGGAGATGAAGCATAGGTTACAACAGAGTATAGGTACAAGTATAGGTGCACAGGATGTGAAATATCGTCTCACAACAGATGGCTTGATCATATTGAGGGACAAGATATATGTGGGAGACATTAGTGCACTCAAGAAGGCTATCTTGAGATAATTTCATGCAAAACTATATTCTTGTCACCCAGGATACCAGAATACATTGAAAATAGTGAAGAAATTTTATCATTGGCTGAATCTGGAAAAGTGCATGGCAGCATTTATGGATAGATGCTTGGACTATCAATAGGTGAAGGCACAGTGTAGGCATCGGGTGGATGACTACAACCGATTCTAATTCCAAAGTCGAAGTGAGAGTTCATTTCCATGGATTGCATCACATTTTTGTCGAGGAAATCTAGACAACTTGATTCCATCATGGTTGTGGTAGAAATGATGTTATTATGTTATTTATTTCTAGCTTTTTCCTAGAGACAATATTTGATGTATTACAAAGAATTATTGTCAATTGATATTATTATTCCAACCATTGAAATCTCAATCACAAACAATACACCATCAATATACCTTGCAATATTAAACCTTCACATAATTTGAAGAAACAAAAAGTATATTTTTAGGCTCTAAATCCATGTGAACGATTTTCAGCTCATGCATATCTGCCATAGATTATTGGTAATATTAGGATAAGAAAATCTTGGATAATGTTATTAGTGCCCTTGTAAAGGCTCAATACACTCTTATAAATTGTGAGATAACATGACCAACTAGGCAATCTAGTAAATGGTAGGAGACAATCATTCACTCTAATAATAAATTATATGTTTAAGCCCTCCCACTGAAAATTCAAATATATAAGTGCGAGTATCGTCTCACGCATGCTACATATTCCAACAATTTCCTTCTAACCTCCCGTACAATATCAATGGGAAATGGGTTGTAATTTGTTTTGCGTAAGAAATCATATAATCTTGGGATAAGATTCGCAAACACTTGTTTTTGCATTTAACAAAAATATTAAACACACTAAGAACCATATACATATCAAAGACTAGTCTTAGGTTCTAAGGAAAATAATCAATGGACATATAAACTACTACAAAATACTGACTATGCAAGTGTGCTTCTGGTAGTCAAACCGTTTGTGCACCTGCACACAAATTTATTGTGAAAGGGCATACATCTCAAGAAACCATTTGCAAGCTCTAAAAATATCTAAATCAAGGAATTATCCTTGCATGTTACCCAACATTCCCATACATTAAATTATGCAAGTATAATTAATACAACGAAGCCAAGCATCAAGAAAGAAAATCTGCAGTCATACTGAGTATCATTTCTGTCATATTGTATGACTTTATGAAGGACATAAAATTTTATCATTTCTTCCTCTTGGTAATTTTGTAATCCATGGACAATTTTTATGGCCACGATGTCCTTTGATTTTCAATCCCAATAATCCAACAATTGACTAAATGTTCCTATAAACATTGGTAATGATTCCATCACGATAAAATTCATCCATCTCATGTTCAAGAATAAAAAAAACATATACACGTTGGAGAAATTAAATAAAATAAAATAATTTCCCCTTGAGACTCTTGATATCCCAACCATATAACAAAAAATGCATCTACATGCTGACCCGTGTATCTCTTAATGTCCGAGTCATCTTACTCCTATCAAGAGGCGGGATTTACTGTCACACTTTATGGGTGTGACAAACCTAGCTAGACTTAATAGGCATGGCAACCGTAGCCCAGCTTAACAAGAATGATCCATGAGGTGAGAACAAGTCACATATTTGGAGACTTCAGCCTGACTTAACTAGAATTCCAACCCCATCCCAACCCATCCCATATTTACACAAATGACACACGATGTGATAACAAGTCACATATTTGGAGAATTGAACCCTTGGACGGATAATAACATCACCCCACTTTTCACTCTACCTAGGAAACCCATGATCTAGACTTATGTAGTAACAAAACAAAATACAGAAATAAACATAAACATAATGATGCAGCAGGAATAATACTTCATTTCATTAATATCAAATATTGTAAAATGCTTACAGCTAGAATGGAAAATAAACTAGCTTGGACGATGATAGCTTATTTATGAGAAGAGATGTGGTGGCTACATGCCTCTGAATTGTGTTACAATGAGGCTCAAGGGCCTTTTTATTATTGAACAATAAAAGAAAACCATAAACAACCAAAACCCTAACCCAAGGAGATTTAACACGAAGAGTTTATGGGCCTCATTGGGGTTAGTCTCGCAACCAACTTTCTGGGGTTGTTACTTGATCATATTATCTTTGTTTGACGTGTTTGATACCACGTTGGAAATTTATCTCCGAGGACTACAAATTCTGATGTGATTTATTTAAAATCACTGGAGGAATCATGCCCAAAAAATTTTGTTTGGGGCCTAAAAACAGCTCTAGAATATTAGGACTTGAAAAACTTCTAAAAATAGTAAATAAGAAAATTGATGAAACTCACTAGGTGGAATAGGCGGATGGCCACCAATATCCACCTGGATCATTCCTCCCTCCTTAGGGATCAATGATCCCCATTGTGTGTAGAGCCTCCATAAGGTGGGGAAATTTCTATTAAACATATTCCTTGGTGAACCACTTTCCCTAGTGAAGGAGTTGGCCTACTTTGACAACTTGGTATAGTTAGATCCTCTACTGGTGGGTGTTCTTGATCTATGTATCAATGATTTGATCATTTTTGACTTGTTCCATGTATTTTTGGTTTAAGTATGTTGGTGTGAGTTTTTCTACCATGTTGGATGTGTCTAGTAGTGGTGGAAAGTAAGGCCAAAGGCGGTCGACATTGAACACTCAGTGTAGAAAAGGGAATGGTGGAACACTGAGCTCGAAGGCAATGTCCCCTCTATCCTTGGTGGTGGCATATGTCCCATATAAAAGTAGGTTAATCTTGTGTTGGGGTCCAGCAAGGCGCTCCTTCTCCAAATGTAGCCACACTTTGTCACCCACCTCGAATTTGTGTGGCACCCGCTGTTGATAATGTCATTATTTGTACTTAGCATTGGATCTATCCAATATGTCATGAACCTGTTGGTAGATGTGTTGAATGCACTCAATAAATTTGTTTATCTTGTCATCTTCAGACTGGACATGAGTCGAACCTTCCTGAGTAGCCGCAAATGGCATGGTGACGTCAATAGGACATAGTGGCTGGAATCCCAACCCCACCTGAAAGGGGTTTTGGCTGGTTGAGTTGTGGAGAGCCCGGTTATAGATTTTGTGTACATATGGGAGGCTTTCATCTCATGTGTGTGGATGCTTTGAGTTGTACATGCATAGAATGTGTACGATCATCCTGTTGATGACCTATGTTTGTCCATTGGTTTGGGGAAGGAAATTTGTGGACTTGGTAAGCTTGGTTTTCAGCATCAACCAGAGGCTAGACCAAAATGTACTCAGGAAATTTTGTCCCAATTTGAGATGATATACTATGGGATCCAAAATATTACCCACACACATTCAAAGAAGAGTTTAGTAGTGGCTTCTATTGTGATATTCTTCTTGCAGGCCTCCATAATGACCATCTCGAGAATTTGTCGAAGACCACAAAAACACAGTCTTTTTCATGCTTAGTAGAAGGAAGGTTTGTCATGTAATCCATGGAGATGGATTCCCATGGTTGACTAGGGGTAGACAGTGGAGTATAAAGGCCTCTCTTATTGATGGTCAAGTTGGAAATGGCGTAGGTAGTGTACGATGTGATGTACTTCCTGACATCATGTCGAAGGTTCGGCCAATAGAAATACTTCTACAGTACTGCCATTATATTCTCGACCCTGAAATTCCCAATGACCTAACTATAGCGTGCCTCCAAAAACATCTTGGCACACTCGCTTGAAGGAACAAAAAGGTGTCCATTGTGACATATAAGTGCATCCTAGAAGTGAAAATTTGGAACTTTCTTACCTTCCAAGATTGTCTTGTATGTGTGGCCAAATTCTGGATCCATTTTGTAGAGAAGTGGTGAATCAGAAGTCTCATGCCCACAAGAGTTGAGCACGGTGGTTAGCGCCACGTTCGGTGGTTGACTGAGGTAGTCTACAAGATTATTATATTTTTCCTTCTTTTACATTATGTTCAAATGAAATTTTTCCAGGTATGCAGACCACTTCTGATGGCAATCATTCTACAACTTCCCTTGTGTATGTATGAACTGTAAAGTTTAGAGGTCTCTGTGGATGATTGTTCCCTTCCCAAAAATGTAATGCTTCCTTTTTCGGCAAGCCTGCAAAATGGAATACATATCTTTGTCATAAGTAGGATACTTTCATATTGTTTCAGAAAGTGTCTCCCTATGATATGCCACAGGATGCCCCTGTTGAGTAAGAACTACCCCAATACCATATTCAGAGGCATCTGTCTCAATCTCAAATGGTTGTTCTAAGTTAGGTAATGTGAGAATTGGTACGGAGAAGAGGAGATGGTTGAACTCTACAAACACCTTTTGTTGATATTCACACCAAAATAATTTCTTTTTCGCTCCTCCCTTGCTGACTTGACTCAAAGGCCAAGTGATATGAGAGAATCCCAACACAAACCTACGGTAGAAATTAACAAGACCCATAAAACTATGAAGCTCTATTAGAGTGGTTGGGGATGGCTAATCCTGAATGACTTAGATCTTGGTTGGATCCACATGAACCCCACGCTCATCAATAATTTATTCCAGATATTGAACCTGGGTCATTCCAAAAGTGCACTTCTCCAAATTGGCACATAAATTTTGTTTCTGCAGTATTTGGAGGACCTATCGGATGTGGTGGAGTTTCTCTTCCCAAGTCTGCTAGAATATTAGGATTTCATCCAAGTACACCACCAAAAATGAGTTGGTGAATGGCTAAAATATGTCATCCATCAGCTGCATGAAGGTTGTGGGAGCATTCGTTAACCCAAATGGCATGACGAGCCATTCGATGAGGCCATCCTTGCATTTGAAGGAAATATTCAACACATCGAAGAGTTCGATTGGTAGCTGGTGATACCCGGACTTCAATTCAGTCTTGTTGAAATATTTGGCCCCCCTAAGCTGGTCCAGGAGGTCATCTATCCTTGGGATTGGATACCTATTCTGGACTGTGATCTTGTTCAACACCCGATAGTCAATACAGAGTCTCCAGGTATCATCCTTCATCTGCACCAACACGATCAGGATCCCACGAGGATAGTATCTTGGCCTAATATGCCCTTTTTGCAACAAATCTTGGATATGCCTCTTGATTTCATCATTCTCCATAATAGAGCATCGATAGATCTACCCATTAGGCAGAAACGCGCATGGGGTCAGATCAATGGAGTGCTTGACCTGAAAATGTAGAAGAACCCCTATGGGTGAGGAGAAAATGTCCTAGTATTCCTCCACGACTTTGTCCATATTTTGTTGCCATGCAGGGGCACCCTATTTTTAGGTTGTAGCCACAATATTATTCTTACCCTGTGGGCGAATCGTAATGAAAACAAATTTCCTAGTTTTGGAAATAATCTTACTACATTGCTTGGCAGTAATAAAAGAGATGGCGAAAGGCGGTACTACCTTCCATATCCTATACAAATTATTTCCCAAATTAATAATAACAAAACAAGGCCTAGACTCATACACAACATTTCACATGCATAAGTATGGTTGGCTTAATAATACATCATAAAATTCAACAAGAGAAATGTCACAGAGTACCTCATCTATGAAGGGCTTGATGTTGTACACTGTTGGCTGACACAGAGATCTCTTCCTTGGTGAATCCACCTGATGGTATACGGTTGCAGGTGTGTTGTGGTAGGTAGGCCAAGATGCTTCATGAACTTTGTTGAAATGAGGTTCTTTTGGCTTCCACTATCGATAAGGAATTGTAGTGGAGAACCCTTCACTCACATCTGGGAATGGAAGAGGTGCTCCCCCTCCTCTGGATCTTCAGGTTCCTCCTGCTAGATCTTTGTGGTGGAAATGATGGCACTGGGTTCCACATTAATGACTTGCTTCCCTTTATTATTCCCATTTTCTAGTTATGACTCAGAATTAGAAGATGCATCTAATTTGGATGCCTTCAGCTCAACCACTGATGACTATTTGGCCTGACGCTCACTTGTTTTGTGAGTGGAACTCTTATGAAATTCACACCACTTCCCCATGTCCTTCTTTGGCTTTGTGGTTTTTTTATTCTCTTGTTTATTTGGTGGCTTGTCCAGAGTAGCCGCACTTTGGCTTTTCCCCTTTTTCTACAATTTGGGGGTGCCTTTACCTGGCTTTGGATTCATGGATCCAAAGTCTCTCTTCTTCTTCTTAAATTTATTCTTGATCTTGGCTGCATATCGATATTTCATGCCAAGCGAAGTAATGTCGAGGAAATCCATTTCCTCCTCGATGTATCATAGATAAAGGTAGACGAATTCATCAGCTTGTGCACATCTTGCTCCCTTTTTTGCCGCAGTGTGGTCCATTGCATGTACTTGTCCTCATGGCTCCTCACAAGGTAATATTGTTTCTTGATGTCATCTCAGAATGAATTCCAAGTGCATGCGGCTGAAAAAAGTGAGGTTTCTTCCTCATACCTCTACTCACAGAAGGTTTCCCACCAATATTTGGCATAGGGGTCGTCTTTGAGGAGCGCAAAGGTAATATTTTCTAGATCAGAGAAATCATGGACCGAAAAATACCCTTCCATAAAATTCATCCATATATCTATGACACATGCATCTATTTAGCCATCAAATATGGGAATGTCAAATTTTACTTGTATCTTAAAAGGAGTGGCGCCTCCAGAGTGGTTGTTGGATGGAGATGCGCCATCGATGGGTAGTCGTTGAAGGATTTGGGCCCATCATCATGTTCCTTTGTTTCTCCGGGGCCTCCTCAAGTAATATTTTTAAAGGATCTCTTGCTCCCTCGTCTTTCTTTTCTTCCACCATGGGATGCCGTCTAGATTTGCGAGGCTGATCTTGCCAAGGTTCAATAAGATCGAGCCCCAAATCCTTATACCCCGACCTCGTTGGAGACATGTAAAGAAATATCGAGAAAGAGAAGACCACTCTGATACCACTGATATAGAATTATGAAATAACACAATAAAATAAAAAATAAACATAAACATAGAGATGTAGCAGGAATAACATTTCATTTCATTAATATCAAATACTGAAAAATTCTTACAGATAGAATGGTAAATAAACTAGCTTGGGTGATGGTAGCTTATCTTTGACAAGAGATGTGGTAGCTACATGCCTTTGAACTGTGTTAAAATGAGGCTCAAGGGCCTTTTTATTATTGAAAAATAAGAGAAAACCCTAAACAACCATAAGCCTAACTCGAGTAGATGTAACACCAAGAGTTTATGGGCCTCATTAGGGTTAGTTGGGAAACCAAATTTTAAGGGTCATAACTTGGTCATATTTTCTTTTTTTGACGTGTATGATACCTCTTTGGAAATATATCTCCTCCGAATACAGTTTTTTACGTGATTTATTTGAAATTGCTAGAAGAATCATGGCCAAAAAGTATCGTTTGGGGCCTCAAAAAGGCTCCAGAAGTTCAGGACCCAAAAAAATGCTAAAAATATTAAATAGGAAAACTGATGAAAATTAATAGGTGGAATATGCGGGTGGCAAACAATATCCACCTGGATCAACCCATGTGACATGTTCAATAATAACAAAAAACAATAAATTTGGACTCCTAAACTCTTACCTTTACCCATTTTACTAAGTATTTTGTCTGCAAAAGAACATGATATTTTGGCCAAATTTTTATAGTAGATCAGGTAAAAATGATATTTTTAAACTACATTTTAATATCAATAGTAGAAACCTTGTTTATATCTAAGACTCCAAAAGGAAAAACCTAGCACAAACAAAACGTGGAGCACCATGATGAAATACATGTTCTTACATCAACACATCAAATTCTCTCCAAGTTCAAACATGTAGTGGCCATCCTTGGCATCACTGCACCATGGTGGTGAGCCATGCAAGAGACCTCTTCTTTTGGCTTTGTTTTGGAAGATGTAGACTGACTATTGTATGAACCGAAGGTGGAGGGCTCTTCCCTACCTATAAAAGGGGTGTTCTCCCCTTCATCTCTACTTCCAATACGAAAATATTTCACAGTAAATACCAGTGTTGGCTCGACCTACACGCAAACTCATTTCTTCATTTCCTAGAAGGATGAAAAACCCTTTAAACATATTTCATGAATGCTTGAATTTCAGGGTAGTGGAAACCCCATGCTATAAATACTAACAAGTGGATCTAAAATAATAATGGTTACATCTAAAGATATTCAAAAATATAAAACTAACCTGAATCTCTTACTGAAGGACGTCCCACAATGTAGTTAACTTGCAGTGCTTCATAGGGTTTTGGTCGAGTATATGAGGAGGATGATGATATTTTGCAACATAAGACATGGTTGTTGCACGTTGATCTGAAAGGACTATATTAGTTTTGTTGTGCTAAGTGTCTTTTCATTTTATAAATATGTGCATACTTGTCTCATTAGTTTGCTTAAGGATTGAGGATTTTAACCATGAATTGTAGATGATTTTAGTGAATTAGAAGCATGAAATAAGCATAAATAACACTGAAAAATAGTGTAAAATAGAAAAATAAGTCACCACATGTAATTTACACAGCTAACATGATGAAGCAGTTCACCCCTCTTGGGCTACATCTATTTGTCTAGCTCCCAATGGCATGTCCATCTTTAATTATGCTCAAAATATGACAAATACATGTAGTTAAACGCCTCTAATGGTTGTTTTCTCTAAACCAATGGCTCCAGAATGCTCCAGTTAATAAAAAATGACTCTTCATTCACTCAGAATGGGAAAAATTTGAGTCTTCTACTCATTTTCCCAGTCACACCTAGAAAAGCTTCACTAAAAGTGGAGAACTCCAATCAATTGGAGTTAATTTAGTGAAATCCACCCAAAAATAGGCATGCTCCAAATCTTCGCCGAAATAACTGTTTACACTTAATGTTTTTGGTTGGGTACATGACCCACCTAACACGGTTACATAACCGTTGGCAGAACTATAGGCAGAACCATGGATAAGGTTGCAACATTGTTTAAACTCCAGTTGAGTTAGCATTAACTATGTGTAGAATGTAGCGGTTACCGTTGCATGTGACACAACGTCAGAACACTGGCTGTTAGTGCTATCGGTTAAGCCATCAGTTGAAATGTTTATGGTTGGTGTTAATTCATTTCAATGTGAACGCTCCTTCAATGACTGCTGGCAGGTTGGGATCGCCGACGATCCCCAACCCCCAAACACCATTTCATTGAACTTCATATACAACTCGACTACCATATATGTTAAGAATCATGTGTAGCTCAGGAAGTTGTGTTGTATGCGTGCTCTACCGGAGGTCACGGGTTCGAGCCTTGCAGGCCTTCACCCAAAATTTTAACATGCCATTTGGGGGACACGTGGCGACCTCAGGGCTAGCCACGTGTCACCCCTTGATTGGACCAAAAAAACAACATACAAACATTAAACCAATAAAAGGCTGCCACTTTTCATCCTAGGATTGGTTATGAGGAAAGGAATATTCCTCAAAATATTCCCCTTTTGCTAACTATACCTCCACCCTACTGACTGTGCATCCTAGTCAAACCTGTCATAAATTTTACCTGTTTGGGATTTTGATCAGAATGTGATATCTCCCTCATACGACATTGGTTTTTTGAACCGTTCACAGTGCTGGAATCAGGAAGACAATATATACACAACCATCCTTGTTTCAACACAATCCTTTAACTTTTAATTTTGAGCAAAATTTATGAACTCTTGATCACTCCTCCCCATTGGGAAGATTTTGGACCCCAAAATACTTGATTACCTGTTCAATAGATGAGGGTACAACTCCTTCACCTTTCCAACCTCCATTTATTTTTCCTTTCTTGGTTTAGTGCCTTTGAGCCCAACTCAAAGGTATTCAACACTTCCCCTCTTGGATGCTCTTGTCCTCCTATCAAGAATTGTATCTTCCTTGAGCTCATCTGGAAATTGTAGCAAGAAACATTCAATATAAGGTAGTTTAAAATCTCTTCATTGATCATCAATCAAATGTGGCTCATACAAACGTAAGTTTTCAACATTAACAATTGAATACATTTGCATATAAGAAGGCAATTCAAGTTGAAATGCATTATTACCAACTTGCTTTACGATCTTGAAAGGACCATATCGAATGGTTTTGAGCTTTTTACCTTCCCCTTGCATCCTTTCTTTGCTAATGTGAAACCATACCTCATCTCCCTCTTGAAACATGTGATCAACTCTATGTTTGTCATGCCTCTCTTTATATTTTCTTTGAGTTTTCTCAAGCTGTCCTTGAACTTGTTGATGTATAATCTGAATTTTCTCAATGAACTTTCAAGCCTTGTCAATGTCACTATGGCCATCAATTGCAACATCCTCCCAAAGATGAATTCTAATGGCGATTTTGGAAAATACCCAAAGCATACTTCAAAAGGCGATGTTTGTATTGAAGAGTTCTTTCCCGGTTGTAAGCATGATGAATGTAATGCAGTTTCTCATCCCAAAACTTAGGTTTTTTGCTGCAATATCCTCTCAAGAGATACACAACAGTTCTGTTCACCACCTTGGTTTGTCCATCTATTTGCAGATGAAAAGCAGTACTCTTTTTCAACTTTGTGTCCATCATCTTCCATCGATTTGACCAAAAATTCCCAATGAACCTGGAATCCCTGCCACTAACAATAGAAGTTGGCAATCCAAAATGAACCCAAACATGCTGAAAATAAAGTTTAGAAGTTTGTTCAGCAGTAATGGTTTTCTTACATGGCATAAGTATACACATTTTGCTGAATCTATCCACAACTACATAAAGATAATCATGTTGTCTTCTTGACATAGGTAGACCTCCAACAAATTCCATGGAGACACTCTCCCATGGCCTTGATGGTACCGGTAGTGGCGTGTACAACCCAAGCTTCCTATTACTAGGCTTACTTGTTGCACATATAGAACAACCTCTTATAAAACGTGACACACTATCTATCATGCGAGACAAATAGAAATACCTCTATAGATGCACCACTGTTTTGCTTACCCGAAAGTGTCCAACAATAAGAAATGAATGAGCTTCTCTCACAGACACCCCAGCCTCTCCTCGTTGTGGACACATAGTCAGTTCAAAATGAACCGAAAATCGTTATGCACGATAATATTTTTTCAAATCGTATCTCTTCACCAAACTATCATAAACACCGTTGCCCGATCAAATAGGTAACCTCAATGTCAAAACCTGTGAACTTCAGCTCAAAAAGACTCAAAACATGAAACACCCTAAAAACAAAAGTATTCAGACCACTTCGTTTTTTTTTTTTAAGGTCAAATTTCAACATTTTATAAAATTATGGTAAAAAAAAAATTGTTTCTTGAAAAAAGGATTGAAAAAACACCCTCAAAACAAAACAAGTTGATGCTTGAATAACAAAAAAAAAAATTGTGTTATACTTTTGGCATTTTTAAAAATAGAAATAACTTTTTTTAATTTTTAAAATTCAAACATTAAAAAAAAACCTAAAATTTAAGAAAAAAAATAAATTTAAAAAATAAAAACATTTAAAAGCTTAAAATTTAAAAATATATGAAGATAAAAAAAATAAAACTAAAAAGAAAATAAAAATTTTAATTCAACATTAAAAAAAACCTAAACTTTAAGGAAAAAAATTATAAAAAAAAAAAATATTAAGATTGAAATTTAAAAAATATAGAAATTAAAAAATAAAAATAAAAACAAAATAAAAATATTAAATTTAAAAATTAAAAAAAAAAGTTAAAAAAAGAAGGAAATTATAAAAAATAAAATATAGAAATTAAATTTAAAAAAGAAAAATAAAATGCTTATTAAATTTTAAAAAAAAAAATTAAAACAAAAAATTAAATTTAAGGAAATATATTAAATTTTAATAAATTTAAAAATTAAAAATTAAAATTAAAAAAAAAAAAAAAACATTATTTAAATTAAAAGTAAAAAAATGAAAAATTAATTAAAAATAAAAAATAAAAATAAAATACAATGAAAATATTAAAATTAAAACAATATATATTAAAAAAGCAAATAAACTATAAAAAATAAATTATATTTAAATTATAAAAACATAAAATATATATATGAACTTAAATTAAAATATGTATATATATCAGATTTTATTAAATTTAAAAAAAAAATTAATATTAAAATAACAATCAAATTTAAAAACAAAAATATTAAATTTTAATAAATAAATGAATAAACAAATAGATTTTGAAAGAAAAAATAAATTTTAAATATAAAAGAAAAAAAAAAAAACTATCATAAAAGAAAAACTTTAAAAATCAACAAAATAGAGAATGGAATATATATATATATATATATATATATATATATATATATATATATATATATATATATATATATATATATATATATTAAAAAAAAAAATTAAAACAAATTAATTTAAAAAAATTAAGTTTAATTAAAAAAAAATCTAATTTTAAATACACAATTTTAATTGAAATAAAAAAATATAAAAATTTTATGTAATTAACAAAAAAAAATTAATAAAAAAGTAAAACATTTAAAAAAAATATTAAATCCAAATAAATTTAAAAAAAAATACAAAATTTATTAAATTTTATAAAATTATATTAAAAAACTAAACGTAAAACTTAATAATAAAGAGAAATTATGAATTTTTTTTTTTAAATCAATTAAATAAAAAAAAAGAGCAAAATTTAATAAAAATTATTAACAAATATATATATATATATATATATATATATATATATATATATATATAGCAAAAAATAATAAATTAAAAAAAATAAAAAACAAAATTTAGAAAAAAAAAATTTATTTTTAAATAGAAAATAAATTAAAAAAAAAATTTCAATCACACACACAATAATAATAATGTGTCTTTAAATGTTTTTTTTTTTTTTAACTTTTTTTTTTAATTGATTTTTTTTATAGTTTTATTTTTATTTTTATTTTTAATTGATTTTTTTTTTTTAATTTTCAAAAAAATTAATTTTTTTTTAATTTAATTTTTTTTATTTAAAATAAAAATTTTTTTTTTTTTGATATTTTTTTAATTTTTTTTTCAATTTTAATTGTTTTTTTTTAATTGTTTTTTTGAATTGTAAAATTTGTATTTTTTTTCTTATCAGTATTATTTTTTTTAATTTAAATTTTTAAATTTAAATTTAAAAAAATTATTTTTAATTTTTTTTTAAATATATATATATTTTTTATTATATTGTTTTTTTAATAAGTTAGAAAAAAAATGTTTTCGATGTTTTTTTTTTTATTTTTTTGGTCAATTTTTGTTCTTTTTCTTTAAATTATGTGTTTTTTTTTTTCAAATTTTGTTATTTCCTTTGATATAATTTTCAAATATTTTTGTTTTTTTTATTTATTTTTGTTTAAATTTTTTATTTTTATGAGCTATTTTTGTTTTTTTTTACATTTTTATTGGTTTTTTTTATTGTTTTTATATATTTTTTTTTATCTAAGTTTTGTGTTTTATTACCAACATGAAAATCACCACTCTAAAAAAAAAAGGTTGATGCAGCATCAATACGTTTCAAAATTAGCATGAAAATCACCGCTCTAAAAAAAAAAAAGTTGATGCTACATCAATACATTTCAAAATTAGCATGAAAATCACTAACATTTTAAAACAAATATTCATACTTCATAAATAAAAATATTAGTGTGTCAAAAATGTGCACAAAAAAAAAACGGTGATTCTGCATCACCACTTTTCAAAATCGGGTGCTTTTTATGCTACCAAAAAAAAGTAGGTAACATTGCGGTTACCTATTTCATCGGTAACATTGTTTCATACACATCTTGAAAATCAATGTCATGTGCATCCTGTTCTATGTAACTCTCATGTACAATAGAATAATTTTTGAATAAAGTAGATGCACTAATGATTGGTCTTGAAATCATATCAGAAAATTTATTGAAAATTCCTTTCTTGTACCTTATAACCAAGTGAAACTATTGAAGAAATCCCATCCACTTGAAATGTCTTGATTACTGCAATTTTGTTTATGAATGCAAGTATTGTAATGGTTGGTGATCGGTATGTACAATATTATCTTTACCCATCAAGTAGTTTTTCCACTTTTTGACACTTTGTACCAACACATATAGTTCTTTTTCATATGTAGGATAATTATTCACAGCGTCATTAAATGTTTAAGAATGAAAAGAAATAGGCTTACCATGCTCCAAAAGTACTCCGCCCATGGCATAATCACTAGCATCGGTTTGAATCTCGAATGGTTGTCTCAAATTTGGTAATGCAAGGACTGGAGCTGAATTGATATTGTCTTTTAAAGCTTCGAAATCTTGTTTTTGTTTGCCTACCCATTGGAATTATTTCTTCACACCTGTCACTGCATGCATAGGATCTGCGATGGACGAAAAGTTAGTAATAAACTTTCTCCAATACAGAGCCGCACCTAAGAAAATTCTTACCTCGATTACAATTCTGGGTATGGGATAATTCACAATGGATTCCACTTTAGAAGGATCAATTCTCAACTCTCCTCCTACAATATGTCCCAAATAGACCAAAGAAGTCTTTCCAAACTCACACTTTGACATCTTAAGAAACAATTTCTCTTTCTTCAAAACATCAATCACTTTATTCACATGCAAGACATGTTCTTATTTTGTTTTTCTAAAAATCATTATGTCATCTAAGTACACAATAAAAAAATCATCAAGGAATGGACGCAAAACACTATCCATAACACGCATGAAAGTTGTCGGTGCATTACACAAACCAAATGGCATAACTAACCACTCAAAGAGTCCTTGTTTGGTTTTGAATGCAGTTTTCCATACAACGCTTTCTGCAATTGTTACTTGATGATATCCACTTCGTAAATACAAATTAGTGAAAAAAATTTCTTCTTTCAGCTGATCAAGAAAATCATCTATTCTTGGGAGTGGGTAACGATTCTTTACAGTAATCTTGTTCAAATCTCTAAAATCTACACACATGCGCTAATTCCCATCTTTCTTTGGTATCAAGACTATGGGTGAACCGCATGGCGAAGTGCTTAGCCTTATGATTCTTTTTTCCAACATCTTTTTCATTTTCCTCTTTATTTCAGCATCCTCCATTATTGACATGCGATACATACCAATGTTTGGAAGAGGAAAATCCTATTGCAACAAAATCTCATGTTGAATCTATCTTTTTGGAGGCAATCATGTTGGCTCCTGAAACATCTCATGATGGGCATTAACTACATCATATAAATCTGATTTCAACTTAGGATCACATCGTCGAATGATTCATGACTAACATCATCTTTAGGCTTAACCATAAGAAGAACAAAATTCTTACTTGAATTTACCAGCCTCTTTACCTATACAGCATTTACCATAGCAATGTTTGTCTTCTTGCGATGTGCTCTAAAAATGTACTCCTTTCCATCTTTGAATAAATGATATTTTTTCTCATGGCGATGGAATATCTCTTTTCTTTCATACAAGTAAGGACTCCCCAACACAATACCTGTTATTTCAAGCGAAACCACATCTAATTCAACTGTGTCAACAAAAATTGCAGTGATTGCAATCCACAATATGCATTTCTTTGAAACCCGTAAATTTGCATCCTTACAAATCCAACCTAATGGATATGGTTTTGGATGTGGTATGGTATCAAGGTTAAGTTTCTTGACCAAGTCTTCAAAGATTAATTTTTCTTGTAACCCATTGTCAAACAATGTGTCAATCTTGGTATGTTTGAATATGACCCTCACATGAAACAGTTCAATTCTTTCTTATTCATTTGGAGCATGTATGTGATAGTTTGATGTACTAGTACTGGGTTTAGTTTCAATTTATTTTCCCTTCATTTTCTTCAATCCCATGGCTATAATCTTAGATTCATCACCTGAATCATCTCCTAAATCATGTTTAGTTGTAGTTGCAGTTTTTTGTTTCCCTTTGTTATTGGGTTTCTTTGGCCTCATTTTAGGATGTAATTTCCAATAATGAGTTTCATCATGGCCTTCTTTTGAACAATGTTTACAAACCTATTTTTATCCCTATTTCTTAATAGATGCATTCTTTTTGCTTTTACCTTTTGAGGTCTTCACTTTTTTTTTACCCTTTAAATGTTTCTTTCTACCCTCTTCAGAAATGTTCTTCCCTCTATCTTCTACATGTGTGGCATGAACACATACTTCATCTAGACTGGTGGGGTTAAACACGAGAATAGTATGTTTTAGGTAGCTATGTAAGCCTCCTATGTACTTGAGAAAAGTATCTTGTCTCTGCAAATATAGCCCTAATAAGAGATCTCTTCTCCTAAATTCTTAGGTGTATTCTTGCACATTTTGTCCCTTTAATTGCCTAAAGTTTTGACAATTCATTATGGATTTCTGCATATGAGCTAATGAATAAAATTGTTGTTTTATAGCAGTAATGAAATCTTACCATGATATAATAATCTTACCATGTTTTTTGATCTCATCCTTTATCTTGGATTCCCACCAAAGAAGTGATGCACCTTCCATTCTCAATGAAGCTAGTCGGATTTTAGTATCATCATCTTGAAGGTTATGGATTCTCAAATAGACCTCTAATTGCATAATCCAATTATCAATATTTTCTGTATTTACTTCACCACTTAACATAGGCAATTCGAACTTAACATCAAGTTTTAAAAAAGGACTTTTACCATTTTTCTTTGACTTGTGTGGTTGATGTACTGAAGAAGAAGTAGAGGATGATGATGATGAGGGTGAGCATGATGACTCTCTATTTCCTCCATTTCCTCCATTTCCCTTCTTTGACTTATCTTCGTCATTGTGACCTCCTGAAGATCCATGTCCTTCCTTGTGAAGTTTGGATCTTTCTCCTTCTAGTATCTCATTCCTTTCTTGATAAAGGATTCTAACCACCTCAGTCATGTCAAGGAATGTTTTCCTCAACACTCTTTCTTCCTCTTTGGGATAAACTTCTTCATGGATTTCTCCTTCCACTTGAGGCATACTTAATGTAGCTTCTACTTCCTCAGGAGGTGAACTAGGTGGTGGAGATTGTGGCAATATTTCTCTCCTTTTCTTTTGCTCTTCTTCAGAACCTTCTGCTCCCACCAATTTTCCTTCTCCTCTCTTGAGCTTGAGCCTTGTAAGCATCTAAAACTTGCAAACAGTTAAAAAATTATTTGCACGAAACAAAACTAGAGAATAAAATCTAGCTCTGATACCATTTTGATTTGAAAGGACAGTATTAGTTTTGTTGTGCTAAGTGTCTTTTCAGTTTATAAACATGTGCATACTTGTCTCATTAGTTTGCTTAAGGATTGAGGATTTTAACCATGAATTGTAGATTATTTTAGTAAATTAGAAGCATGAAATAAGAACAAATAACACTGAACATCAATGTAAAACACAGAAATAAGTCACCACATATAATTTACACAACAGGAATGATGAATTAGTTCACCCCTCCTGGGCTACATCTATTGGTCCAACTCCCAATGGCATGTCCATCTTTCATTAATCTAAAAAATTTGCAAATACATGTAGTTATGGGCCTCTAATAGTTCTTTTTCTCTACACCAATGGCTCCACAATGCTCCAATTAGTCAAAAATGACTATTCCTTCACTCAGAATGGGCAAAAATGGATTCTCCTATTCATTTTCCTAGTTACACCTAGAAAAGCTCCACTAAAAGTGGAGAGCTCAACTTAACTGGAGTTAATTTAGTGAAATCCGACCAAAAATAGGTGTGCTCCAAATCTTCGCCGAAATAACTGTTTTCATTTAATTTTTTTGGTTGGGCACATGACCCACGTAACATGGTTACATAATCGTTGGTGGAACTATAATCGAAACCATGAATAAGGTTGAAGCTTTGTTTATACTCTGGTTGACTTAGTATTAACTGCACAAAGAATGTAGTGGTTACAATTGCATGTGACACGAGGTCGGAACACTAGTGGTTAGTGCTCTTGGTTAAGCTGTCGGCTGTAACGTTTATGGTTGGTGTTAATTAGTTGCAATTTGAACGCTCCTTCGGGGACCGTCGGTGGTCCCCAACCCCAAAACACCATTTCATTGAACTTCAAATAGAACCTGATTACCATATATGTTAAGAATCATGTGTAGCTCGGGTGGTTGTTTCGTGTACGTGCTTTGTCGGAGGTCGCGGGGTCGAGCCCTATGGACCTTCAACCAAAATTTTAACAAGCATTTTGGGGGACACATGGTGGCCTCAGGGCTAGCCACGTGTCACCCCTTGATTGGCCCAAAAAAAATAATGTACAACCATTCAACCATTAAAAGGCTTCCACTTTTAATCCTCGTGTTGGTTCTAAGGAAAGGAATATTCCTCAAATATTCCCCTTTTGATGACTATATCGTCACCCTGCTGACTGTGCATCCCAGTCAAACATGTCACAAATTTTACCTATTTGGGATTTCGAACCGGTCATGGCATTGAAATCAGGAAGATGATATATACACAACCATTTTGGTTTCAACCCAATCCTGTAACTTTGAATTTTGAGCAAAATTTATGAACTCCTGATCACACGTGATCTAAATCCTTCAATGGCAACACCATTTGAAGAAATTTAATCAACAGGGTTATTGTTTCTAGGGTTTGTAAGTAGAAAATAAGAACTTAGGGTTTCATGGCGTTGAGACAAACACTACACTATGACATGAGACAATTATATTTCTTTGGATGAATAAAAGGTATTTATAATTTCTTATGCTATGACACTATAGGAAAATTCTATTTCTTTGGACGATCAAAATATTTTTAGAATTTTTTTTTGAGACACCTGCAATCTGCAAACCAATGCATACCTGCAAACCCACGAGCAGGAAAATAATAGTTTGTTGATCTCAGAGACCGAAGTGTAAATGCAAATAATATTTGGAACATCCGTGTTTAATTCGAACATTGAAAACCAGTAAATGTTAATATTGTTCCTCAAATCGGTGTTTAATTCTATCATAGAAACCAATGGGTGTTTAATGAAAAGCCGTAATTGAAATTTATGAAAATGTACTACATGACCTAATGCCTCGAGGTATGGAGCACTACCCAGTGGTGATGATACATCACCTCCATAGAAAATCTCATACCTAAAGTTTAACATTGGATAATATAAAACTTAAACGCAAATATTTTATATGATGGAAACAAATTACTGACGACATCCTCTGAACCATGTGTTGGGCACGCCACGACGCAATGACGTTGGAGAAAATTTTATATAGAAAACAAACGTTAACATTATAAAACTCCAAAAAAAATTGTGCAAGGAAAAAAACTAATAGCTTTTCATCGACACTATATGTCACTTACAAAGACATAATAAATAAAGTGACCGCTCATTATGTTGTGTATAATGGTATAATAACTCATTTTGTTGTGTATAATGGTTAATAACTCATGGTATGGGACTACCATGTTCCACCTGAACATAGATTGGTTGAGCCAAATCTCTCTTCAGACAATCACCAAACAGGACTTCCAAAATCTAAACCACCTAACCCTCAGCAATATAAACATTATTTACCACAATCCTCACAGGATCACTAGGCCAAATAATACACATGTAATATCATGATTTACCATGATCTCCACTAGTTCACTAGGCCAAAACAAGCATGGATGCCCTCGGATTTCTCCGCCTACACCGTGAGGAATTTTCTCGTCTCTGAGTGTCTAGGCTTTACCACAATCCACACCGGATCATTGGGCCCTAACTATGGGATTCCTAGTTCTGATGGGGAGAATTCACCTCTAGGTTGTACTATATATCCTAACATTCACCAATTCAGGATTCCTAGGCCCACCGAGGTAGCAAAACATTTGGCATTACCGCAACCCATAGTCTAGTTCAGGGGTTACTAGGCCATGTGTTCTTTCATTCATAGATCCACCTCACTCAGCTTTGAATCCATCTAGAAACCCAGGTCAACCAAAACTTCAGAACCCCATCACACCATGGATATCTATAAATGGCAAGGATAGGTTGAAAAAAAAATTCACAGCAGGAAAAACTCATGCCAACGACAACAAGAGAACCATGAACACACATGAAACACCATGCATGCCAAATATAGCAAGGAAATCACACATGAAAATCGATATCTACAAGAAAATACGATGTAGTTGCTTGATACCAGTCTTCCTTTCTTGATCTTTGCTTCCTCTTTTCCTTCTTTTCCTTTCTTGATCCAAAGCTTAAATGCTCCAAGAAAACTCTAAATTTCCAAGAGTGTGTGTGAGAGAGAATAGAGAGACAACTCCTAAAATAAACTCACAAAAGGTACCAACTGATCATCAGAAGTCTTTTTATCAATTAGGCCTCTATTTTCTCCATTTTCCATTATTTTCCTTCATTCTCCTCCTCACATGCAACTTGTGACCTTTCACCTTCTTTTTCTCCTAATTTCCATTATTTTCATAAATAAAATACCAATTAATGTCACTTTCCCTTTGCAAACCCTTTTCCATTGCCTTTGTCAATTTACTTAGCCATAATAACTGAAATCAACACACACTAGGATGTTTTCCAAACATTCAGCTTGGAACTGGTGTCCCATACCCGTAGTCTTATAATTTTTACATGGATTTCTAAGCACGGTTGTTACAATATGTATCAATGTGTATTCCCACATTATGTGGAATGTAATTATGTATTATCCAATGGAAAATGACAAAATGTAAAAGAGGTCGAAGTCCAAGAGTCATATGTGGAATATGTAAAGTCACATGTCGAAAAAAGAGTCTTATAGGATTTTAAAGGTCATTTAGGAGTCCAAGACTCATGAGGGTATCTCAAGACTCATAGGGGATATGAAATGGCATTCCCTTTGCTATAAAACAAACCTCATAACTCAATCAAAGGGATTTTTGGAGGCTTAGAATTTGGAGAGATATCCTTTGCTTCTTGAGCTTGGAATAGGAGATAATAGCATTCCTTGGAGAAGCAATAAGTGACTTAATACTCTACTACTATAGCTAGTGTATCACCATTGTAACTATATTCTTAGATCATTCAACTAATAATCAAAATCCCATTGAGCCTGTAGCACTACTGGTAAAAATATGACGTAATAAAATTTAATAAAGGAAAAATAATAACCACAGTTATGGGACACTTATTCCAAGATGAATTTTGGGAAAAGGCATCCTCGTGCAGGTGTTCATTTGGTTTATTATGGCTAAGTAAGTTGGAAAACGCAATGGCAAAGGATTTGTAAAGTAAAAGTGGAATTTCTTGGTATTTATTTATGAAATAATTAGAAAAAAAGGACAAAAAGAAGGTGAAAGGTCATACGCTGCATGTGAGGAGGAAAATGAAGGAAACATAATGGAAAATGAAAAAAATAGAGGCCTCATTAATAAAAAGGCTTTTGAGGATCGGTTGGTACCTTTTGTTAGTTTAGTTTTGGAGCTATCTTTATATTCTCTCTCTCACGCACACTCTTGGACACAGATTTTTCTAGGAGCACTTCAGTATTGGATTAGGGAAGGAAAAGAAGGCAAAGAGGAAGAAAATATCAATAAAGGAAGAGTGGATCAAGAAACTACAATCAGTTTACTTGCAGGTATTGATCTAAATTTGTGGTTTCCTTTCTAGATTTGGCATGTAGGGTTATACAGGTGTTTTCTTGGTTCTCTTTTTTTCATTAACATGAGCTTTTCTAGGTGTGACAATGTTCTTCAGCCTTTCCATGCCATTTCTAGCCATGGTGTAATTGGGTTCCCATGTTTTTGGTTGAGATAGATGGCCTGATGGATTTGAAACCGAGTGAGGTGTTCTTTGAATGAATGAACACATGGCCTACTGATTGCTGAATTGGACTGTGGATTACGGTAAATCCACTGGCCTAGTAACCCCTAAACTAGACTATGGATTGCGGTAAAGCCAGATATTGTGTGCCTCGGTGGGCCTAGTTATAATTGACCAATGAATGGTCAAATATATGATAAATAATATATATTTTTTTCCCTATATTAGGATTATTGATCCGATGGGGATTGATTTAAATCCTAGAGTGTGGAATCTCAATCAGGCCTATGAATCATCGACCAGTGAATCGCGAGATATATGGTAAATCTTAGAGACTCGAGTCTTTATTAGGCCTGTGAATCCTCTACCGTTGTATGGTAGGATGTATGGTAAAGCCTAGAGACTAGGAGACAAGAAAATTCCTCATGGTGTAGGTGGAGAAATCTAGTGACATCCATTCTTGTTTAGGGCCTAATGATCTAGTGTGGATTGCAGTAAAGCCTGGCTCTATTGATGGGGGTGAGGTAGTTAGCCTCGAGAAGAACTGGTTGATTTTGGTTATGAGTTCCACATTCATGCTTGGAATATGGCACAGGGGTGATTGGTTGAAAGAAATACTTGGTTCAGCCAATCTATGGTCTAGTGGAGCATGGAAGTACCAAACATGGTTGGATGTTAAATTCATTAATAAGAATTTATTCTCCTTGGTATTTCATGTGTAAATGTCTAGATTCATATGTGGAATTTATGGTTGTTGTGTCCTTATTATTTATGTTGCTTATATGTTGGTTATGATTAAGTTCCATGACACTGATGATGTATGCCTCTCATCTTGTTTTTATTTATAAATGAATGAAAAAAGAATACATGACCTAATAGATGATAATGGAGCTAATGTGATAAGGAATCAATTCTTCTTAGTGATTCTCCGATAAGTATGGGAACCCTATGCTCAGATATGTTATTATGACTTGTAGAATGCATATTTGTGACATGTTTGACGAATTATCTATTATGGCTAGTGGGGATCCAGTCAATTTGCATTAGTACCTTTGTCTCAGGGTTATTTATCATTTATGAAGCTTTCATGAAGTTCTAGGTTGTGGCATGAGTCCTAGCCCTAAAAATTTGGCACGAAATCTAGGGACACTGACACAAAACTAGCTGAAAATGTCCATAGTCGTTGGCTTGACCTTTATTTGGGTGTGACTAGTGGCCTAAACTCATATGCATGGCTTGTAAATGGAGAAACTGGGGATTTATACTGGTGAAAATCTAAGGTTCCTTGGGTGCTGGTCACCTGGAAATATTGGTTGACTCCTGGAGGTTCTGTAGCATGTGTGGAAGTTCTGTTGGTTTGTTTTTTTGGTTCCACTTCCTCAACTGTACATGGTTAGTTGAATCACCTCATAGTAGCCTTTCTTCGCTTTTTTACCACAGTGGACCAGGTAGATTTGGTAAATGTGGGAGGAGGGTGTTATAGAGTGGTATTGGAGCATGGCTCACCCCTTGGAATGGATGGACAGTGTGTTGGTCATGCATTCATGTCAGTGAAATATGTGTTCCTTATACTTATGGTCTATGATCTGGTTTCATATGCATGGTGATGGTCATGGTTGCAGTGGTGTCGCCATGTGAAATTTGATGATGTCATTGTGGAATGTGTCATCATAAGTGTATGATTGGTTATGCATTGCTTATGCATGTCGGTGTTTACATGTTGCTAAGCAGGCATTGATATGGTTGTAATTGTCATGCATCAGGTCATGAGGTGTGGTTGATAAGGTCATGCATTGAGTATTGTGCTATGGTAAGGATGATATCTACATGTTGTTATTGTTATGTTTATACACGTATTGCGCTAAACTAGTTGATCTTGCAGATGAGATATCCTCCCCGAATTATACATAAGTACGTTTGTTTGTTTATGATTTGGTTTAGCTGACATACTATGCCTTGCAAGAAAGAGATCAAGGTGAATAAAAATATAGTATACTATAGCTCATGAGATTCTCCTTATGGATCATATTAGCAACGTGGTGTTGGGCACTCTTCTGACTTAGCAGATACATTGAGAACTTTGAAGGCAGAAATAAGAAGTCGTAAAGTAGACAATGATAGAATCATGCAAGAGAAGCATAAACAAGAAGAATTTATTGTAGTAATCCTTCAGAGTTTTTCATAATTGCAAGGACAACGGACACTTTTCATTATCCATGGGTAGGAGGATAGGACCAATGGGGCATGTGGTGGTAGGTCTCATGGTGGTCACATGCCAGATACGGATGACGTGGTTAGAGATGGAAGTCTATTGGATACTCTCGATAGGAGAGGTGATGGACATAGGTACTATTCTAGTTCTAGTTCTAACTATCACCATGATCATTATCGTTATCACCCTTACAAGAGGAGTGATAGGGGATATTCTACGGATGAGTTTAAGAAAAATAAGCCACCTACCATTGATAGATATTTGAAGAAGTATGAGGATACCCTGACTTGGTTACTTGGCATGAAGATGTTATTTGAGTTGTATGAGGACACAAAGAATATGAAGGCTATAATAGCTATCTTCAGCTTCAAAGGGAAAGAAGAAATTTAGTGGGAAGATGTAAAATGGGTGAGAGACATTAGGACATAGGACTTGATTTGGCATGAATTAAAGAGGCTCTTTAGGAAGAAATACTTGTTAGAAAGGTACTACAATAGTAAATCAAAGGAATCCTACGAGATTAATATGGGATTGATGACACATGAGGAATATAAGACCAAGTTCCTGGATTTATTGAAGTATGTATTGTATCATAAATATGAGAAAGATAAATTTTAGATATTTTTTAGTGGATCACCATTAGCATTTAGAGACGGATTGAGTACGATGAGCCTTAGTCACTTGAGGAATTTATTGGGAAATTAAAACACTGTTATGAGTAGTCAAAGCATAATAATGAATCTCATCAGGGATGGAAAGGGAAAGTTAAAGATAAAGGTAAGTGGCAGCCGAAAACAAAGTGGCCTCAGAATGTAGAAGAGAAATAAAATGTTTCACCATACAAGAAGTTAAACATAGCTAGACAAATACATGGGTCACAACAACAGTATATATGTGAGGTTACATGGCAGTTGGATTGTTGGACATGTGGTAAGGAACATCTTAAGAGATATTATCCACAGAATCAGGCTGGTAGGCCTTAGATCTATAGTGAATAGAAGGCATATACTATTGGGTATATCGGGCAAAGCATTCCTTGTATCTATGCAACATTGAATAATAGGCAGACATATCATTAGGCATATATCATTGAGATGGATGGTATGCTTTGTAATCAAGTTGTTTCTATTTTTATTGAACCTAGATCTAATTATAGTTATATTAACCCTGACTTCGTGGATAATTGTGGTTTGAATAAAGAAGTGCATGTAGAATCTTGCTTAGTGCAGTTAGCTATAGGTACCAAGAAGAGAGTTTATCATTGGGTAAGAGCTTGTGCCTCTTGAGTTGAATGGTATGCCTACATCAACATATCTGAATGTATTACTGTTGGGGTCATATAGTATCTTTTTTTTTTTGGATTGGTTATATATTCATAGGACCAAAGTGGATTTTTATAACAAATACATTGAGTTCTTGGATGAAAATGGAGAGAATAGAATCTTGCAGGGTAAGAAGAAACCAACATTAGTTAGGATGGTGACAGTTATGCAGAAAAAACATAGTTGTAGAATAGGACGTGTGTTATTTGTAGTGCATATTTCTAGTGATAAGGGTAAGGAGGATGATGATGTAGGGGTATTGAACAAGTACCCACTTTTAAAAAAGTTAAAGGATGTGTTTCCAGGAGATATTTAAGATTTTTTGCCTCACAGGGAGGTATAATTTTCTATTGAATCGGTACCAGGGGAAACACCAGCATCAAATGAACGATATAAAACAAGCAATCCAAAGTTTGAAGAGCTAAAGTTGCATTTGAAGGAAATGACTGACAAAGGATACATTAGACCAAGTGTATCATTGTGGGGTGCGCCATTATTATTTGTAAAGAAGAAGGATGGTGCTCTCAGTTTATGCATCGATTACATATAGTTGAACAAGGTGACTATCAAGAATAGATATCTGTTACCGAGAATTTATGCCAACTTATTTGATTAGTTGAAGGGAGAAGTAGTGTTCTTAAATATTAGTCTGAGATCAAGATATCATCAGGTATGCATCAAGGAAGAGGATATTTACAGAACTTTTCGGACAAGGTATGGGAATTATAAGTTTGTTGTACTTCCATTCGGTTTGAATAAATCTCTAACTACTTTCATGTGCTTGATGAATAGTGTGTTGCGTCCTTATTTGCACAAGTTATTATTGTATTAATTGATGACATCTTGATATATTATAAGAATAAGTAAGAGCATGTAAAACATTTAGTAGCAGTGTTGATATTGCTAATATAGCATCAGTTGTATGCCAAGATTAGAAAATGGAGTTTATTTCAGAAAAAGGTACATTACTTGGGACATGCTGTTTCCAAGGAAGGTATAGCAGTGGATCTAGAGAAGATAAGATATATCATGGAGTGGGAAGTTCCTAGAAACTTGGATGAGGTAAGATCATTTATAAGGCTAGTAGGATATTATAGGAGGTTCATTAGGAACTTCTCATGGATTGAATATCCTATTACATCATTGCAGAGGAAATGTAAGAAATTTGAATGGAAAAAGGAATGTGCAAGGAGTTTTGAACAATTGATGAAATTGTTGACAAATTCTCTAGTTTTAAATATTACACATCCAGACAAAGAGTTTGTGGTGTGTACATATGCTTGCAAGAGAAGACTTGGTGGAGTGCTTGTGGAGGAGGGATAGGTAGTGTGGTATGATTCATGGAAATTGAATGAGCATGAGCAGAATTATTTGATACATGATCTTGAGTTGGAAACGATCATTCATGTGTTTAAGATGTGGAGGCACTATCTTCTTGGAAGGAGGTTTGTATTGGTGACTGATCACAGTGGGTTGAGATACTTCTTTGATCAGCTAAATTTGAATTCTAGATAAGCTATATGGTTGGCCATGATCAGTTAGTTTGGCTTTGAGATTAGGTAGATCAAGGGTAAATAGAATGGGGTTGCATATGTTCTTAGTAGGCGGATACATGTGAGTCATATAGCAGGTATGATTTCTTATGGGATAAAATTACTAGATCGGATCTTATAGGCAGGTCAGTAGGATAACAGGTACATGGAGCTTAGACATAGGTTACGGCATAGTGCAGGTACAGGTGCACAGGACGTGGACTATCATCTCAGAGTGGATGGCTTGGTCAGATTTAGGGAAAAGATATATGTGCCAGACATTAGTGATCTCAAGAGGATTATCTTGAGAGAGTTTCATGCGAAAAATGTATTCAGGTCACCCAGGATACTAAAATACATTGATAACATTGAATATTTGTTATCATTGGTCGACTCTGAAAAAGGGTGTGGCAATGTTTGTGGCTAGATGTTTGGACTGTCAAGAGGTAAAGGCAGAGTGTAATAAACATTGTGGATTATTACTTCTGATTCTGATTCTAGAGTGGAAGTGGGAAGTCATTTCCATGGATTACATCATGGGTTCTTTGACGACATGTAGACAACATGATTAAATCATGGTTGTGGTAGACAAGATGACAAATGTAGCACACTTCATTCCAGTAAAGACTGATTATTCAGCTAGTGATGTAGCACAGGTCTTCATCATAGATGTGGTCAGATTTCATGGTGTTATGAAGAATAATGTGTCAGAGAGGGATGCTAAGTTCACTAAAAAGTGTTTGAAGTCGTTGTTCATAGGTTTAGGTACAAATTTTACCTTTAGCACAATGTATCATCTATAGAAGGATGGAAATACAGAGAGGTTCAACAATATATTGGAGGACATATTGAGGATGCATGCGCTGCATCAACTGAGGAAATGGGAGGAGTACCTTGCGTTGTTCTAGTTTTCTTACAACAATGGTTGAGTTAGAGTGATCTAGTGAATAGGGTATTGATTGGACTGAACATGTTATTATAAATGGAACAGGAAATGCAAGTAATAAATAAGAATCTAAATGAATCACAATACATGTAGAAAATATATACAAATAAGAACATCTTTTTTAAAGAGTTTTAGGTTGGGGAACAGGTGTTCCTGTGCATCAAGCCCAAGAAGAGCCCCTTGAGGACTGGATCGTGTGCCAAGATGGTACCTTGGTTTTGTGGACCTTTCAATATTCTTGAAAGAATTGGACCAATAGCATATTGACTTGCACTTCATCCGACAATGAAATTTTATGATATTTTCCATGTTTTATTGCTTAAGAGGTATGTTAAATATGTTGATCATGTGATTTATTGTTCTATATTGCAAGTGGAGCTTGAAGGAGAATTTCAACCAGATTCGCAATGAATTTTGTATAGAAATATGGTCATGCTCCATAATCAAGAAATTGAGCAGGTCAAACTACACTAGAAGCACTTTGGGTCAGATGAAGCTACATGGGAGATGGAAAATCTGATGCAAACTATGTATCCTCCTCTATTCGTTGGTTGAGCCAATTTCCTTGATATATGATTTTGGTATATGTACATATTTATATGGATGTAAATACCCCCATGAGTTATGTTATAAAACTCCAATAAGTGGTATGGGTGTCATATAATTATGGTTTCCATGTTATTATGTTGTCATGTTGTTTTCTTCTCAGCAAGTTGATCATTCGAAATACTGCAACGAGCTAAGGTATAAAGCTCCATGGGAAATGTGTTTTTCTTTTAGCAGTCTTGTTGGTTGTAGGTGTAGTTGAACATCGAACATGGTGTTCACCAAAGGGGGATGGTTCTGTAGCAACCCTGGTGAAAATCCCATGTAATAAAATTTAATAAAGGAAAAATAATAACCTCCGTTATGGGACACTTAGTCCAAGGTGAATGTTGGGAAGATACATCCTAGTGTGGGGGTTCATTTAGCTTATTAGAGGAAATTGGAAAAGAAAATGATAAAGGATTTGGAAAGTTAAAGTGGCATTTATTGGCATTTATCTATGAAAATAATGGAAATTAGGAGAAAAGGAAAGTGAAATGTCACAAGTTTCATCTGAGGAGGATAATGAAGAAAAAATATTGGAAAATGAAGAAAATAGAGGCTTCATTAATAAAAAGGCTTATGAGGATTAGTTTCTACCTTTTTCCAATTTATTTATGGAGCTATTTGTCTATTTTCTCTCTCACACACTCTTGGCCACTTAGATTTTTCTTGGAGCACTTCTGTATTGGATCAGGAAAGGAAAAGAAGGAAAAGAGGAAGAAAATATCAAGCAAGGAAGAGTCAATCAAGTAGCTACAATCATTTTACTTGCAGATATGTATTTGCATGTGTGGTTTCCTTTCTATATTTGGCATGTATGGTTATGCATGTGTGTTCTTGGTTCTCTTGTTGTCATTGGAATGGGTTTTACCATGTGTGACAGTGTTCTTCAACCTTACCTTGCCATTTCCAAATAGCCATGGTGTGATGGGGTTCTCATGTTTTTGGTTGAGTTATATTGTCAAATGGATTCAAAACTGAGAGAGGTGGTCTATGAATTAATGAACACATGGCCTAGTGATCCCTTAACTAGACTATGGATTACGGTAAATCCATTAGCCTAGTAACCCTTAAAATGAACTATGGGTTCTGGTAAAGAAAAATATTGTGTGCCTCGATGGGCTTAGGTATCCTCGACCGATGAATGGTAGAGCATACAGTAAAGCTTGGAGGTTTTTTCCCTCGGTCAAACCTAGTGATCTAGTGTGGATTGTGGTAAAGCCTGGAGAGTCGAGTCTCAATCATTCCTAAGAATCCTCAAATAGTGAATGGAGTTATGTACGGTAAATCCTGGAGACTGGAGTATTTATTAGGCTTAGGGATCTTTGACCGTCATATGGCGGGATGTATGGTAAATCTTGGAGAATAGGAGACACGAAAATTCCTCATTATGTAGGTGGAGAAATATGGTGGAATCCATGAATTTTTAGGGCCTAGTGATCCGGTGTGGATTACGGTGAAGCCTGGTTCTATTTATAGTAGTGAGGTGGTGTATCCTCTAGAAACCGTAGTTAATTTTTGTTATGAGTCCTACATTCATGCTTGGAATATGGCACGGGGGTGATTGGCTGAAAGAATGAATTGGTTCACCCAATCTATGGTTGGGTTGAATGTGAAAGTCCCAAATATGGTTGGCTTTTGCATTCATTAATTTTAGTTTCTTCTCCTTGGTATTTCATCTGTAAATGTATTGGTTCATATGTGGATTTTATGGCTATTGTATCCTTATTATTTTTGTTGTTTATAGAATGGTTATGAGTAAGTTCATGATAGTGATGATGTATGGATTTCATCATGTTTTGATTTGTAAATGAATGAACAATGAAAATATGACCTAATAGATTATAGAGCAGCTAATGTGATAAGGAATCAATGATGCGTAGCGATTTTTAGATAATTATGGGACCCCTATGCTCAGATATGTTATTATGACCTACATAATGCATATTGTTGACATGTTTGACGAAATTCTTGTCATGGCTTGTATGGGTCTAGTTAATTTGATGATCAAATGTTTGCATAAGTACCTTTGTGTCAATGTTATTTATCATTTCTAAAGCTTTCATGAAGTTCTCGGAATTTTTGTGAGTCCTTTCCTTGAAAAAGTGAAGGAGAATCTGGGATAGTGGCACAGAACTAGCTCAAAAATTCCATAGTCATTGGCTTTCCATTGTTGTGGGTGTGACTAGGGCCCTAAAATCACATGCATGGCTTATCAAAGGAGTGAATGGGGAGTTAGATAGGTGAAAGATAATTTTCCTCAAGGGTTGGTCACCTGGAAATGGTGGTTGGCTCCTGGAGGTTCTGTAGCATTTGTGGAAGGTTTTTTCATTTTTTTTCAGTTCCACTTCCTTAACTGTACATGGGGATTTGAATCACATCATAGTATCCTCTCGTGGCATGTTTATGCTAGTGGACCGGGTAGCTTGGGTAAATGTGCGAGGAGGGTGTTAGAGAACCAACACATTCTCATGCATGTATCATTAATATTGTAAAAATATTCTTTATATGTTTGTAGTATATGTTGTGCTCATAAGTACTAAATAAATTGAACTAGTTCATTGGCTTCGGTGATCATCTTGTTGAATGTATCTTTTATATGCTTTAATGATCATTGTCTCTATGTGAACTATTCAACTCGAAAACTAATGAATATTTATTTTCTCTCGTGTTCCTCTCTTAGGATAGTACTATTAATTTTCTTCTAGAGACTCACTCTTTTCTACACTCTTGTGAAGGCGTCCTTTCACACATTGTAGTTGGTGTTTAACAATGTCAAATTTCTTGTTTTTTCAAGGGTTATGTGAATAATATCTTATGTTATCCATTGAGACCAAGTCAAACATTGAGTTATGGTGGTCACGTCGATACCTTGGATAGTTCTCCTACTCCAAACATTTTTAGTTGAAGTCACATCGGGGATACCCCTTTGTATGTTGGCATTATCCAACATTGTCAAGAAATTGGAAGGAATTTTTTCTATGAGGTGTCAAGTCCCTTTATTTTCAAAGAAAAAATATTCACATGTATCTCTCTTATTATGACACCACCTTTTCTTAATACCCTTTGAATTATATGTGGATTTGTATGATGAGAAAACCATCTTTACTCATGTTTATTGAGTCTCCTTTGGACCCATTTCCTGTGGAATTTTACATATAAGAAACATCACCATGTTCATTGCATTTTATTATCATTTAGAGGAAATCACACTAAGGACCCCCACACTTTGATAGATGGATCAACCCATCCATATTTTTCATTTTCCATCTATCAAGTGTGATAGATTTCCTCACATGCGGAGTCCAACACCATTACCATTTTTACATTTGGTTTCCCATGTTGTTCAAGCCCCTTTGGATTGGGAGTGTAGTTTGTTTTTGAACTAGAGGCAACACCACTTGCATTTCATATTTTCATCATGACAACCCATAGTCCCATAGACTCCCTCTTCTTATAACTCCTTGGTATACTGCAATAGGATTTTGTACCACTTGTACTTGGTTTGGTCAATGGAAATATCACTTATTCACCCTTTTTCAGATCATCAAAGACGAGTCACAATTATTTTTTAAGCATAGTGTTGTCATTGATGACAACCAATGTCATGTCACTATTTTCAAAGTAGGTATAATTTTTTGGTTGTCAAGGAAGAATATTTTTTGGCATAGTGTTGCCATTGATGACAATCTATGTCATGTCATTGATCTTAAAGATGGTACAATTTTTTAGATGTCAAAGAAAGGAAGTTGTTGGGCATATTTTTTTCATGTTAAAAGAGGTACATTTCCTTGCAAGATCATTGAGAATTTGATTGAAAAAAAAATGATGTAAGGTTTTCTTGAAAGATAATTGAGTAGTTGATTGACACATGTGATGACAAGAAGATAAGATGACCTAAATATTATTGAGTTTTTGTTGAGGTTGTGATGAAAAAATAAATATATAGATGGTATATATATATGGTATGGTTGGATATTCCTCTCTGAGACCTTTCAGAAAATATTATACACTTGGTCAAACTCCTCTCAAATGAGAATACAAGAAATTTTGAAAAATGAAATTTGTGAAAAGGGATCAAAAAACCAAATTTGTTAACAAAACACCAATTTCATTGAAGTTCATGCATATTTAAGGAAGAAAATTTCACTCATAGATAATTGATGCTTGTTGGCACATAAACTTGTGTGATGTTTAATGACATTATCTTCCACACAACTTTAGGAATATGCCATGGTTATGGATGCATTTTGGCACAAAAATAGTGGATTGTGAGCAGACTTGCACAACATTTAACAAAGGTCACACCACCCATGACTTCCACGCAAATACTCTCCAACCCATGAAATGGAGACACCTCAGAGGTTCTAGGTGGACCCTTTAACAAGATGCCATGTGGACCTCCCAACATAGGCGACTAATGTCAGGCCCTCCGACATGGATTCATGGCAGTAGAAAAATATTGGTCACATGTGGCAACATGAGGTTGGTACAAGAGTAATTACATGGACATAAACATTACTAATGATGTGGAAATATGGTGGATGATTTGGCAGCACAATTGGATGCAATGAAACATTCCAAAACAAAATTTTTGGTTGGCCAATAGTGTGAAATATAGGTGACATGTGACACCACTCAAAGAGTGTCGTGTTGTTTTTATTATGTCTGCATGCTAACGTCAACACAAATTTTATCATGGACCTTTAAGGATCAACTCACATAATATGATTATATAAAATTTTGAGGGTTAGCCTCGTATCAATGTTTTCCCAACACATGTATATATATGCAATCTGATTACATGGAATAAAACATGTCATGTGTTACATTTTGTAACAAGAAAAGGGTGTTCCCTCATGTTTTGGATGAGGCACTACAGTCATGGGTAGAAGGAATTTGCAATATCAAAACTATCTTATGGTTAACATTGTTATGTTTTGATGTGGCTCTCTTTTATGATGTTGGCACAAGTTGTATGGTTGGCACTATTTTGGTCGGCATAGTTCACAAAATGTTTGTTTCATGTACCTCATTTTTGCATGGTTGGAATGGTTGTCCTTTGATGTGGCTCTCTATTATGACATTGGAATAGTTGTATGGTTGACATTGTCTAGATTGGCACAATTGTTGTAGTTATGGTCTGATGTATCTCTATTGTATGGTTGAGACTGTTGTGGTTTGACATGCATCTCTATTATGAAGTTGGTGAAGTTTTATTATTGGGATTGTTATGGTTGGTGCACTTGGAACAATTTTGGTCTCACATAACTCTGTATTGCATGGTTGGAACTATTTTGGTTTGATATGGCTCTTTGTTATGAGGTTGTCAGATTTTTTTTTTTTTACACTGTTGTGGGTTTATGTGTGTCTTTGTCATGAGGTTGGCGCATTTTTTGTATGACATACCTCCCTGTTGCATAATTTGCATTGTTTTGGTTTGACCTGACTCTCTGTTATGAATTTGGCACATTTTTTGTCTAACATTGTTGTGGTTTGATGTGGCTCTCTCTTACAAAGTCTGATTTATGGTTTGCGCAATTTTGGTTTAACATAGCTCTATGTTGTGATGTTTGATGGTTGGTGCTATTGTACATAGTAGTCCAATGTGGTTCTCAGTTGTGATGTCGAGTCTTATCGTTGTCTTTAGTTTTTATTATATGGTTTGACTCACAATTAAAGCAATTTTGTTTGAATGGATTGTGTTAGCACTGGAATCAGCACTTGGAATGCTTCAAGTGCTTGACCAGACACATCCTAAGCTCTAAGGAAATTTCTTATGATTTGATTGGGTTTTTTGGAAATTGGTTGGATCTCAAGAACTCTGAAAGGAACGTTGAACAAATAAAAAATCTCTGACAAATATGAGGGCACTCATATATATGATGTGGTAGAAAAATTTGTAGTTCAATGTTTAGAAGAATGGGAGAAAGACAGTGGATCTGTAGTTCATAAATTCACTGCTGGGAGGAAAAAATGACATAAATTCAAGATCTAAAATGTATAGTGAAAGAATGATTTTAAAATACTTACAAGAGTCTCACTTTAAATTTAAAGAATCCCATTACAAGGAATGCTTCTGATTAACATGACCTCATGAATCAAGAATTCTTAGTGAATCAAGACTGACGAAAACAGATTAACATGCATGCTAGATCAAAAGACTTATAAAAACATGAAACGGGATTTAATTCCACCTCAAGGAATGCTTATGAACAATCTTCAATTCATACTGAATCAGGAAAGCTTTGAAGAAGACTTACAAAAAAAAATCCATATGTCTTCGAGGTTCAGAAGATTTATAAAATCATAAGATAGAACTTTTATGATAAATCTGGAAAGGCAAATAAAGAATGTAAAAACAGAAGGGAAAACAATACACACACCATATGATTTTGTGAATCCTCAAGAGTGTAACTGGAATATATTATATGTTTGACAATACACTGGTCAGGAATGACATGAGAATCAACAACAGGGCACTCAGACCTATGCCACTGAACCCCCCCCCCCCCCCCCATTTTTCTTCCTCTATCTTCTGTCTATCTATAGTTTTACAATAGATCTTCCAGCAAGGCTTAGACCTTCGGATTCCTTTCATAAAAACTTAACAGAAAATAGATAAGAAGGAGAAAAAGTAGGTTTTCTGCTATTTTTAGCAATTTAAAATCCTAACAGAACTCTGATGGAATTGATCATATTGACAAACTATCTCTAAGCTTTAAGAATATATATTTTTTTGTTGATAGGTGTCGAATCTTTAAAGCCTTTGCTGCCGAATTTTCTGTAAACCTGTGACTGCTTCTTGAATGTTTTCTAGTACCTTGTGGAATCATGCTTGTGCTGAGAGTAATGGTAGAAATATGTTTCAGAGAAAATCTATGGCTATTCCTTTCCTTTGGTTTCTTTTTTTTTCGTGATAGGGTTTCGAAATAAACACAGAAAGAGTGTTTGAGTGGAAAAACCCTTATAGATAGGTTTCAAACAAAAGGACCGGGAATTTGAGAGATATGAGAAGGAGACACAGCGAATTGTGGGCCAGCGGGAGATATAAAAGAGGAGCAGGAAATATGGAAGTTAAACAGGTTATGGAGGTGGATTGAAAGAGATAGCATGGTTTCATTTTATTAGCAGGAGAGATTATTAAATAAATGATGAGTGGGAGGAGAAAACCTTTTATACATATATTGCAATTGTAGATCGGGGTCAAAAACATTTAAGCATAAGACACAAGTGGGAGGGAATGTGATTTTCATGGGGGTGATGATGTGGCAGGGAGGTTTGGACCTAGGGGGGTGCGAAATGCGGAGAGGAGAACACGTATTAGGAGGAGCGATGGAGAAAATAGCTTTTCGAACCCCCCCCCCCCTGGCAGTGTTAAAAGCGGAATGGAGAAGGGGGCCGAAAAGGCATGAGAATCGTGGATCAAAGGGCAGGGAAGATCATGAGGTGTAACTGCCGGTGGAAATCGCAATTGCATGTCAACATTTATAATGGATTCCTGAGTGCCTATCCTCCTAAGCTTGCGATTGCAATATGCAATTAGGTCCCACTCAATATCGCAATTGGAGAGGTGAGCAAGTGGAAGTGAATGTGGTAAGTGAACTTTGTGAAAATTTGATGCAAAAAGGTCGGTGGGGCCCAGAAAATACCGAAAATCACGAATCAGGAGTTTTTTTACGAGGAACGGGAGTTAAAGGTTAAAATTCGTGAGGTGCGATGTGTGATGAGAATGGAGGGTGGGGCCCATTTACATCACAACTAGGAGAATCAGGGGTTTTGATTATGAACCTGAGGCTATGCAGTTTTGAACATTGGTTTGAACTTGGACCTGTCTCTCCATTATTATATGACACTTCGTTGTGTGATGAGGGTTTGAGCTGAGACCTAGGGAGCTCGATGAAGCCTATTTTTTATTTTTTGCTAAAAATTATAATAATTTTATATATATAAATATAAAATTAATATATAATTGTATTTTCCCTTTTCGATAAGATTTGGCTAGAATAAGGAATAGATAGGACAACATTAAAATATCATTAGGTAGCTTTTATACACGCAAATGGCCAAATAGGAATAGTTTACGGCATTTTAGCATTTTGGCAAAAATGAAAATGAGGAAAGTATTGAATAGGATGGAGAGGATGTAGCGAGAAGTGGCAAGAAAAATTGAAGCATAAGGAGCTAGAGGCAAAATAAAATGACGGAGAGGGAAACTTTCAAAGGAATCAAAACTAATGCTAACAGTCACTCTAATTGGGGATGATATTCCCCCTGCAGGCTATCAAGAACCGTAGACTAGTGCCTTGAATTCAACTCTTATCTCTCAAACCAGTGATCCTGCTCATTAACTCAAAAAACCATCATGCCTAACCATTCGGTAATGGATTCAAAAGAATCATTTTAATTCTGCAACTTATTTCTCCAAATTGAGGCTAGATTCTAATTGAAAACTGAAATCTAACTTTCTGAAGAAAAAAAATGCTCAAAACAATGAGCTTATTCATTCCTCTTCTTCTAATCTGATTTGAATGACAAATTTCATGCAATATGGGACTTAATGTACAACCATTCAAATAGCTTAAAAAACCTCATATGGATTTTGAATCTTAAGAGTGAAACTAAAAGAATCCATATCATAACATAGTGCAGCTCATGATGGAAATAATCACAACACGGGATACTCATAAAGAATTGAATGTTTGCACTATAAGAAGACTCCAAATAATCAACTACTAAATGAGGAAAAACATTAAATGTTACCTATGCAATGATGTCCCTTTCAGAATTTTGAAAGGTGTAACTGTTTATCCAAAGCTTCCACTTAAAATCTGATCTCTACATCCTGTGAAGTCACCACTAGATCCTGGAGTCGCCAGGTGAAAAAATTGCAGTCCTCTTCAAGTTATCAATTCCTGTTCACCTTCAATAATCGATCTTTAGCAATTAAAACAAGAGACTCGGGAGAATACTTCGTTTCAAGGCCTTATTCTCCCGGCAAACACACCAAAATATGTTAGCGCTGGAATCAGCACTTGGACTGCATCAAGTGCCTAGCCAGACACATCTTAAGCTCAAGGGATATTCTTATAATTTGATTGGGTTTTCTGGAAAGTGGTTGGATCTCAAGCACTATGAAAGGAACCTTTAATATATAAAAATCTTTGACACATATGAGGGCACTCATATATATTATGTGGTAGCAAAGTTTGTAGTTCAATGATTAGAAGAACAGGAGAAAGATAGTGGGTCTGTAGGACAGAAATCCATGCTGGGAGGAAAAAATGACATAAATTCTAGATTAATAATGTATAATGAAAGAAGGATTTTAAGAAAGACTTACAAAAATCTCATTCTACATTTTAAGAATCATATTTCAAGGAATGCTTCTGACTAACATGACTTCATGAATCAGGAATGCTTGGTCAATCAAGACTGACAAAAAAAGATTAACATGCATGCTAGATCAAAAGACTTATAAAAACATGAAACAGGGTTTAATTCCACATCAAGGAATGCTTATGAACAATCTTCAATTCATACTGAATCAGGAAAGCTTGGAACAAGACTTACAAAAACAAATCCATATGTCTTGGAGGTTCATAAGACATAAAAACATAAGATAGAACTTTTATGATAAATATGGAAAGACAGATGAAGTATGTAAAAATAGAAGGGAAAACAATACACACACCATATGATTTTGTGAATCCTCCAGATTTTAACTGAAATATATTATGTGTTCGACAATACACTGTTCAGGAATGACATGAGAATCGGCAATATGGCACTCGGCCCTGTGCCACCAACCCCCCCCCCCCCCATTTATCTTCCTCTGTCATTTGTCTATTCATAGTTTTACAAAAGATATGACATCAAGGCTTATACCTTCAGATTCCTTTCATAAAAACTTAACAGAAAATAGATAAGAAGGAGAAAAAGTATATTGTCTGTTATTTTTAGCCATTTACAATCCTATCAGAACTCTGATGGAATTAATCATATTGACAAATTATCTTTGAGATTTAAGAAGATATTGTTATTTGTTGATAGGTGTCGAATCTTTAAAGCCTTTGTGCCAGATTTTCTGTAAACCTATGACTGCTTCTTGAATGCTTCCTAGTGCCTTGTGGAAATGTGTTGGTGCCGAGAGTAATGGTAGAAATCTGTTTCAGAGAAACTTTGTTGTTGTTCCTTTCCTTTGGTTTCTTGTTTGTCGTGATAGGGTTTCGAAATAAACTCAGAAATATTGTTGGAGTGGAAAAATCTATATAGGTAGGTTTCAAACAAAAGGAACGAGCATGTGAAAGATATGAGAAGGAGACACGTTAAATTGTTGGCCAGTGGGAGAAATAAAAGAGGAGCGGGAAATATGGAGGTTAAACAAGTTATGGAGGCGGATTGAAAGAGATAGCAGGGATTCATTTTATTAGCAGGATATATTATTAAATAAATGATGAGTGGGAGGAGAAAACCTTTTGTACATATATCGCAATCACAGATCGAGGTCAGAAACATTTTAGCATAAGACACAAGCAGGAGGGAATGTGATTTTTGATGGGGGTGATGACGTGGAAAGAAGGTTTGGACCGAGGGGGGTGCAAAATTCTCAGAGGAGGACATGTAGTAGGACGAGCGATAGAGAAAGAAACTTTTTGGACCACCCCCCCCAACCCCCCGCAGTGTTAAAATCAGAATGGAGAAGGGGGGTCGAAAAGGCATGAGAACTGTGGATCAAAGGGCAGGGAAGATCACGAGGTGTAACGGCTGGTGGAAATCGCAACCGTATTTCTCCGTTTATAACGGATTCTGGAGCACCCATCCTCCTGAGCTTGTGAATTGTGATATATGATTGGTTCCCTCTCAATATCGCAATTGGGGAAATGAGGAAGCAGAAGTGAATACGGCAAGTGAACTTTGTGAAAATGTGATGTGAAAAGGTAGGTGGGGCCAATAAAATACCACAAATCATGTATCGAGAGCTGTTAGCTCCCTATATTACTAGTATAGTCATTTATTTTTATTAGTGTAACCCCCTTATTGTTATTTTTGTACCCCTATAACCCCAATATTGTTATTATTGTGCCCTTACATTATTATTGTTAGGTCGGCTAATATTATATTGTGATCCCATGGACTCCTATATATAGAAGGATTTTTTTCCATTTTTATCATTCAAGAATTGTTTATTTATGTAATGTATTGGAGGTTTCCCCCTCGAATTGGTTGATTTCTAAGGCGTTGATCTCTCTTTTCTTCTATTTTTGGAGTTTGTTTCATAAAATTTGATATGAGAGCTTTGGATTATAGGGTTTCGCTCCTCTAATCAGGTCATCGTGGCATTGTCGCCATAACGTTTTTTCTAAGAAGTTTCAGAAGCTGAAATGCTTACATAGTGAAGCTGAAATCCTGAGGAACGTCGTGTCAAAATTTAAGATCTTGGTTCGCAATATTTTCAGAGATATGATCTATGGAATTTGGGGTTTTTTCAGGCTCCCGAATTTCACCTAAAACATGTCATTGTGGAAATTTTGCTATAAATTTTTTTCTATGAAGGATTAGAAGCTGAAATATTTATAGAGATTAAGCCGAAGCTTCTTGAGGAAATTCTCTAGAAGATTTCGTATCTTGGTTAGCAATATTTTGGAGATATGATCTCAGGACGTTAGGTTTTTACACATGAGCCTCGTATTTCATCTCTAATCTCAAAGAGGTGGACTCGGGGGTGCATCTGTCACAGTTTCCTTTTACAGAGCATAGGATTGGAATTCCATAAAAAGTAGGTGAATAATCACGTACTATAGTTTCTTGCGTATCAATTTCAGAGCCGAAGGAGGAAACTGTGACATGTAGCACGTTGTACAAGTTCACTCTACTAAACCAATCCATAATTAGGTCATTGTGGGAGATTGGGCATAACTTTTCCTTGAAGAATCCAAATCAGGTCAGACCTCCGATATTCGAAAGACAGTTCATAGGGATACTATATGACCAAATTTTAGATATTGAAGATCCAAAATCACAGAGATAATTTAGTTTTAATATTGAGCTCCTCAAAAGAAAGAAAAAAGTGTGTATTTTGTTTTTGAATTGCGTAAGTCTTGTTTGAAGAATCAGTTTGAAATGATTCGAAGGGAATATTGTAGAATATATATCAGTATTTGGTTCTAGAATGCCTCCTAAAAAGGATTCAACACCCATTAATACTTCAGAAGGCTCTAGTATGACTCATGAGGATGAAGAATTGCAACATGACATATCAAAATTATAAGAGAAAGTGCACCAAATTTCACTCTCACAAAGAGCAACAAAAAATGAAATGGAAGTTTTGAAGAAAGGCGTGGAAGCTAAGATCGATGTTTTGAATAATGGTGTGGAAGCTAAGATGGATGACATGGAAGAAAAAATGGAAAACATGAAGAATGACCTAAAAGAAGACATGGAAGATTTGACAAAGTTAATACAACAAATGTTTCTGTTAGCTCCCCGTAATTTGCTAGATTGATTGAGATACAAATTGACAAGGGTAACATCAAACCAAGCTTTAGAGTTCTAGGACCTAGCCTTCCTAGTCTCAGAGAGGGATCTCTCAATTGTTTGTAAGGATATAGCTTGATGCTTTTAAGAGGTTGATTTTAGGCTAGATGTTAAGTACAAGTTTTTTTGTTTGTTGGTTGGGTATGAT